>CM054183.1:60227070-60827070 GCA_028829895.1 Sinotaia quadrata
TAGTATATGAACATATTTCAATAGCACTTTTATCTGTCTTAGTATATGAACATATTTCAATAGCACGTTTATATGTCTTAGTATATGAACATATTTCAATAGCACATTTATCTGTCTTAGTATATGAACCTATTTCAATAGAGCTTTTATCTGAGTATTGAAGCACATTTAGTCTTGATAAATGGCAGTTTTATTTATCTGAAAGAGAAGTTTCCAGTCTTGATAAGTATCACTTTTATCTCTCTTGATAAACGAACTCTTTAATCTTGATAAATGGCACTTTTAAATATCTCGATAAAGAAACACTTTTGGTTTTAATGATAAACACATTTATCATTATCAGTAAAGGAAACGTTAGTTTTAATGAATAGAACCTTCGTCTTTCTTGATAAGAGGCCACTTTAGTCTATTTATTTTCACCTTTCTTGGTAAGAGGTCACTTATAGTTTACTTATTTTCACCTTTCTTGGTAAGAGGTCACTTATAATTTACTTATTTTCACCTTTCTTGGTAAGAGGTCACTTATAGTTTACTTATTTTCACCTTTCTTGGTAAGAGGTCACTTATAGTTTACTTATTTTCACCTTTCTTGGTAAGAGGTCACTTATAGTTTACTTATTTTCACCTTTCTTGGTAAGAGGTCACTTATAGTTTACTTATTTTCACCTTTCTTGGTAAGAGGTCACTTATAGTTTACTTATTTTCACCTTTCTTGGTAAGAGGTCACTTATAGTTTACTTATTTTCACCTTTCTTGGTAAGAGGTCACTTATAGTTTACTTATTTTCACCTTTCTTGGTAAGAGGTCACTTATAGTTTACTTATTTTCACCTTTCGTAATTAGAAGTCATTTAAAGTCTATTTATTTTCGAGAGAGACAGCACCTCACACGTTTTTCTGTCTTCATAGTCTGCACGGCAACGTATTCAATATATTTTATTTATCCTTGAATAATTCTAGCACATTTTAAACACCAGATAAAGCAGTCTTTAAACAAGGGTAAGTGACTACGTCTAGAGATCATTGTTCTTTTAAACGCTGTCTTAAGCAAACTTGTCTACAAATTAATGTGATTATGTAAACAGTGAACAAAAGAATTTGTACTTACATACAGTTTTACGCGAACATTTAGGATAAAATGTGCTTTTGGTACATTAATTTTACTTATATATCTATTAATGAGAAATATTAATGTATTTATATTTAATTTATTATTACATAATTAGAACTTACAGGCTTTAACTGAAATCTGCAAAATCAGATAACGGTAAAATTATTCCAACATTTAGCAAGACAAATATAGTTCAACCTAAAATTTACTTACTGTTTTTATATGTTATTTTTTCTTTTCTTTATTTATTTCGATAAAAGAACACTTTTAGTCATGATAAAAGCATCTTTATTTATCTCGATAAAGGACAAATTTACTCATGATAAATGACATCTTTATCTATGTCGGCAATCTTAGTCATAATAAATCCTAATAATGAGCACATTTACTGATGATAAATGGGATCTTAACTATCTTGATAAAGTACATTTAAGTTATGATAACTAATATCGTTATCTATTCTGATAAAGGACATTTTTAGTCATGATAACTGACATGTTTATTTATTTTGATAAAGGACATTTTTAGACAAGATAACTGACTTACTTTGATGAAGGACATTATTAGTCATGATTACTGATATCTTTATTTATTTTGATAAAGGACATTTTTAGTCAAGATAACTGACATATTTTGATGAAGGACATTATTAGTCATGATAACTGATGGGAGAAAGATAAAGGGCATTTTTTATTCATGATAACTGACACTTTATCTAACTGAAGAAAGAACATTTATAGTCATGATAACTGACATCTTTATCTAATTCGATAAAGGGCAGTTTTAATCATGATAAATCTCAATAATGAGCAGATGTAGTGATGATAAATGGAATCTTTTCTATCCTGATGAAGGAAATTTGTAGTCATGATAATTGACATCTTTGTCTATTTCGATGAAGGGCAATTTTAATCATGATAACAGGCATCTTTATCATTCTTGATAAAGGATATTTTTAGTTATGATAACTAACATCTTTATCTATTTCGACAAAAGGCAATTTTAGTCATGATAAATCTCAATAATGAGCAATTTTAGTCATGATAAATGGTATTTTATCTATCTTGATAAAGGGCATTTTATTTTGAATTTCAGTGAAACAAAGTGCTCCTCTCAAGCCCTTGACAGTCTACACAGGCAACAATACTGAAACATTTTACGTGTTCTTGATCTTGTAAACCTCTGTAAATACGTCACCCAATTATCACCCAGCATTTTGAAGATTTCTATTTTCATTGCACAGGGTCAGAGTGCTTTCCCTTTCACCCGAAGTCATGACACCTCGGCCAGCTCCCGAACCCCTTGTGGATGGCACGCCGACCAGACTCGTTGAAAAGAAGCATGACATCCCAGAACGGGAGAGCTGGTCTAAAAAGATCGACTTCCTGTTGTCGGTCATCGGCTTTGCTGTAGATCTGGGCAACGTCTGGAGGTTCCCATACATCTGCTACAAAAATGGTGGCGGTACGTCGCTCCTTGATTATGCATTATTTCATTTTAGGTGAACTTTACACTCCCTCCGCATTATTTGGTTTTTATCTCTTAGTGTGGCCGTTAACGTTGGGCCTCTACCAATTATGTCATCTGTTTTGTGCGGCATTTAAGGTTATTATTTTGATTGGGATACTGTTTTGAGAAAAATCTACTATCAAACAATCTCGGGAAAGGAGAGTTTAGGGAAGGGAGAGGTCAAATTAATATATGTTTACAGCTAAAGTACCAATTTTACATAGGGGTGTGATAGGAACATATTTTACCACTGTGAAATTTACTTTAGCATGTTGCAGTTTATCTATTAAGGCCTGCAATTACTCTAAGGCCACTAGTCTTTCATCTATATGGCCTGCAATTACTCTAAGGCCACTAGTCTTTCATCTATAAGGCCTGCAATTACTCTAAGACCACTAGTCTTTCATCTAGAAGGCCTGCAATCATTCTTATACCAATATTTACTTTCACTCTTATTCTATTGCTGGGAACACTCGTATACTAAAATCAGTAGTTTATTTCGAACATTGTTGGAGCTAATATGCTTCCCGCCATTCAATTAACAAATGTGAAAATAACTTCAACGTTTAAGTAATGATTTAAATAAACACAGAGGTCAGAGGTGGTTTTTCGCTGTTGCGCAATCTATACATTTAGAAAACACATTTCTTGACCCAAATTCATGATCTTACGCAACATCTAATATTCTCACTTGTGTCTAGTCAATATTTTCTCGAAATAATTATAATATTCTCATTTGTGTCTCGTCAATATTTTCTCGAAATGATTATAATATTCTCATTTGTGTCTCGTCAATATTTTCTCGAAATAATTCGCTCAACTGGCTAACGTATTGCATCAAACAAGCACATAAACTCGTTTGACAAGTTTATGGAATCAATGACTTATTTATTTATGTTCAATGGAACTTCACAACTGTGAATAAAGATGTCAACAGAGTGTGGGTAACTAGAATACTTGGTGTATATCAAGAGTTAATTATTCTGTTACGAGTTTAATATTGTTAATTGGAACTTCTGTAAAAAAAAAAAAATTCAAAACAACTGAAATACACAAACGGACAAGTGCATTAATTAGTACTTCATTTGAAATATAACATTTTTATTTAACTTCATAAAACATAAAAACATTAAAAAAACATAAAACTTCATGTTATGAATAATCATAATTTCTTCACGCCTGCGCAGAATGTCTAATGGTACAAAGGAATGTCAAACATTTATTGTAATTTGTTTACTTTTATTGTTTGCTACTTCACATGTATATAATAACAGTCCCTATTACAATTGCATTAAAAAAAAAATTAATTTTGAAAAATATGCGCGCATTTGTGAAATGTGTATACATCATTAAGGCATGAATATGCTGTATTTGAGCAAGATTTAATATTATATTTTCTATCTTATTATCTTGTCCACGAAGACGTTGCACTAGAATGTTATATTCTACTGAACAGTAACATGACAGTTTTGTTTGTTTCTAATTAAAATTTAAAAAAACCAATGGAAATCGAAGACAAAACGCAAGCTCAGTTCTCTTCTTACAAACAGTATTATAAAAGTCACATCTACACACACACACACACACACACACACACACACACACACACACACACACACACACACACACACACACACACACACACACACACACACACACTTCTGTATCTACACAATGAGTAGTTAAATACAACATTACAACAATTATTGTTGTCAGTGGAAGTTTCTATGTTATAAATTATGCTTACTAAATTATTTAAGATTATCTTTTTATTTGATCACATATTGTGAACTTAACATAACATATCGGTATGTATCATTGAAATATTGTATGTTTATCATAAAGTCATGGTTCGAAATATTGTATATTGTTCTTATGAAGTCGTGGATCATTGAAATATTGTATATTGATGAAAAGTCATTGGTCATTGAAATATTTTATAGTGATGTTAAAATAGTGGACCATTGAAATAGTGTATATTGATCATAAAGTCAGGGATCATTGAAATATTGACCTTGTACATTGATCTTAAAGTCATCGGATCATTGAAATATTGTACATTGATAATAAAATGGTGGACCATAAAAATATTCTATATTGATCATAACGGTCATTTGGTCATTCATATAGGACTCAGATTTATAGCTATGGATGCAACACTCTAAATGGTAGATAATTGAGGGGCATTAAGAATATCAGTAAGTATCGTACGCAAGGCACTAAGACTTTCAAGAAACAGTACAAATGATTGGATCAAGATCACGTGACTTCTATTGACTTCGGAACACGTTATTGATGCATGGTAGTAGGAAATCTTGAGCGATAAATTAAAATGATAAAAAATGGGAGATTTTGAAAATCTTGTTCATAATTGTATGGTGATGATATGCTAAATTTTGCATCAGTCAATTTTTTTCTGTGGATACGTTCTTGGATATTCATAGATATAACATTTTCATGTCTGAAACATAACTACATATATTCATTAAACTATATTTAAGTTTGTAAACCACAAATTTAGTCATGTCAAAAAACGTTTGAGCTAAAAATTTACTCATGCCGAAAAGACGATAGAGAACAATAAACTTAGCCATGTCAACAAGACGTTTGTGAGCCACAAATTTCGTCATGTCAAAAGCGTTTGTGAGCCACAAATTTCGTCATGTCAAAAGCGTTTATGAGCCACAAATTTACTCATGCTAAAAATAATCTTTTGTTACACACTTGTGGGCCATAATTTTGCCATGTAAAACAGATCTTGTGAGCCACAAAATTAGTCATATCATGGTCCAATATACAAATTGCAGATTTAACAAAAAGTAAACATAAGAAAAAACAAAGAGTACAATACAAGTTCTCGGTTTGAAAGTTTGTTGCTATTACAAACTACAAATGTAATTAGTTACTGTCTACATTTTAATGCGTCAGTCGTGAAGAACTATGTTGTTCTCTTCTACGTATTTCTCTGTTGGTGTGCAGAACACACGAATAGAGGATATTTCTCTGTGTGTGTGTGCGGTATACACCAATACAGTATTTATTTCTCTGATGGTATGCAGAACACACTAATACAGTATATTTATTTTTCTGTTGGTTTGCAGAACACACCCATATATTACATATATTTTTTAAAGTATAAATAATTGATATAAAGTATAATAATTGATATAAATATAAAGTAGGGTTCAGTGTTTACATTCCTCTCCTCCACCCCCACCCCACCCCCATTTGCTTTCCAGACAAACTTACACACTTCAGGACGTCTAATGTTTATTTGTTTGCTTTCTTTTTTGACTGTTGCAGGCGCGTTTCTCATACCTTACATAACAATGCTGATATTTGGAGGCCTGCCACTATTTTATATGGAACTAGCATTGGGACAGTACCAACGCTGCGGCTGTTTCACTGTCTGGAAACGCATCTGTCCCATGCTGAAAGGTAGGAATGCGTGTGAAGTATCGGAAAGTTATACATACGTGAACTTTGGTAATGTTGTGTATGCGTGAATTTTCGTAATGTGATGTATGCGTGACCTTTCGGAATGTGATGTACGCGTGAAGTAGGAATATGGTGTAATCATGAAATATCGGAATGAGGTGTAGCGTGAAGTATCTGAATGTGATGTATGCGTGAAGTATCTGAATGTGATGTATGCGTGAAGAATCGGAAAGTGGTGTTTGCATGAACTTTCGGAATGTGATGTTACTGTGAATGGAATGTCGGCATGGAAAGTATATGTGCGGGCTCTCCCGATGTGATATACACTGGTGATCGGGTCGAACGTTGAATGGGATAAACTAGTGTGCGAAGTTTATTTTTTAAATTTCTTTGCGACCAAAGAGTTATTATTTTTAATTTTTGAACCGCAATAAAAGAGCAAATTAAAAGAATATACAAAAATTCATTTGACGAGATTTGTAGCAAAATGTTTGCAGTTTCACGTACGTTCCTTTTCGAAGTATTCAGGTAAACACACACACAAACACACAGGATACACATGTATACGCACATTGCGTTATTCTGCTTTAAGAAGATACTGCTGATCGATCTTAATTAAACTTGCTTGGAGTTTATGAAACATTGATAAATAGTTTTATACTGCCGATATCATGTTTTTAGAGGACATTGATAAATAGTTTTATACTGCCGATATCATGTTTTTAGAGGACATTGATAAATAGTTTTATACTGCCGATATCTTGTTTTTAGAGGACATTTGTAGCATTGCCTTAGGGCAGTAAAATTTAAGGACTAAAAGTGAATTTACAAGTGTTTATATATAACGACACACACACCTACGAAATTAGAACATGTGCGATTTGAAGCATCATTTTAATTCATCAGTGTACCATCTTTATTTCTACAAATGACCTGAATTAGGGCAGTCAACTTGTGCGATTTTAAATGTCACCTAAAGACAGAGCAGATGGAGTTAATTAAAAAGCGTTATTATAGCCTTTATCACTTCAAAGTGGCGTGCAAAATAATTTGGAATTACCACGTTTTAACAATTTGAACAATACTCAAATCAGAAACAGTTCAACTTTGTTTGCTTTAGAATAAACGAAAATTACAAAAGAAATGTTAAAGTCTAACACAAAAGATTAATTTTAGGTTTCAACAGTTGAGAATTTTATCTAGTGAAATAATGCGAAAACGTAACGAGACTCAACTTTAATGGCACTTGCTTTCTTCGTTGCAATTGGCTTTCTGTCTTGATTGCCTCTGCCTTTCACCTCTGACTATCTCTGTCTCTCTTTTCTCTCTCTCTCTTTCTCCCTTTGTCTATTTTTCTCTCTCTCTTTATCGTTCTCCCTGCCTTTGTTCTCTCTCTGTTTTCTCCCTCCACATCTCTCTCTCTCTCTCTTATGTCTTCCCCTCTCTTATTTCTCTGCCTCTCTCTTTCTCTCTTATGTCTCTGCATCTCTCTTTTTCTCTTATGTCGCTGCCTCTCTCTTTCTCACTTATGTCTCTGCTTCTCTCTTTCTCTCTTATTTCTCGGCCTCTCTCTTTCTCTCTTATGTCTCTGCCTCTCTCTCACTCTTATGTATGCCTCTCTCTTTCTCTTTTATGTCTCTGCCTCTCTCTCTTATGTCTGCCTCTCTCTTTCTCTCTTATGTCTCTGCCTCTCTCTCTTATGTCTCTGCCTCTCTCCTTTTCTCTTGTCTCTGCCTCTCTCTTTCTCTCGTATGTCTCTGCCTCTCTCTTTCTTCTACTCTTCATTTTATACCGTGAGTGCACACCTTTTGTTATAATCATATTTCTGTTCTCAACGTTTTCCCTCTCTGTTTATAACGCTATATTTTAATTTAGTCATGGAGAATCAGTAATATTTAGGCGTGGTGCCCTATTACTCCAACCCGTTTGATTTTGTGCGTGTCTATTTAATCTTAGTTCGCCTTTTCCCTATTTTGTGCGTGTCTATTTAATCTTAGTTCGCCTTTTCCCTATTTTGTGCGTGTCTATTTAATCTTAGTTTGCCTTTTCCCTATTTTCTGTGTGCTTATGGTAACGATGTTGTGTTTCGACCAGGACTGACCGGTAATTTGCATCTTTAGACTCGGCTTTCCCGCGTTCAATTTCATGCATGACGTCACATTGACCAAATCATGTCTTGTCGAGCATTGCATGGAGTTATCTTTATTTATTGTTTCCCTCTCCCACCCCACCCCAAATAGTTCAAATCATAGTCTTTAGGTCTCTTTGACACAACTTTGTCCTATGTTTAATAATGTAATATGGCTACCACTTAGACAGCACAAAGAACCACACAATACAACACAGCACAATGCAAAAATAACATGGCCAAACGTAAAACGCAACACAACACGGCACAATGTACAACATGACAACACAGTACATTGTATAGCATTACACAACTTAGGACAATTTATAACATAAAACAACCCAGGACAATGTTCAACACCTCACAACAAAGGACAATGTACAACACAACACAACACAGGACAATGTACAACACAGCACAACACAGGACAATGTAAAACTTAGCACAGCACAGGACAATGTTCAACACAGAACAACACACGACAATGTTCAACACAGCACAACACAGCACATCACAATGTACAACATAACACAAAGCATCACAGTGTATAACATAACACAACACAGCAAAATGTATAACATAACACAACACAGTACAATGTATAACATAACACAACACAGCACAAAAGATGAGTAATGACAGAAAATTATTTAAAATGCGCATTCATCATAGTCAGCACGTTGGCATCGACACGAGTAACTGGGTAATGGCTAATGAACTTGATTTAATTTGCCCAATAAAATAACAGCTCGAAAACGTGCTTAGACAAGTACACTTAGCACTATCCAGAAATATTTGGGGGATATTTTATTTGTGTATGTATGCATCCAATAATGATGAGCTTGTTTTTGATAATAGAATGTGCAGAAGTTTGTTGTTTGTTTTTATAAAAAAAAAACCATCATACCCCCTGAGATTTGCTTGAAGTAATTTTCTAATATGCGCATTTTGCAATAGCTAAAAGTCTTCCTCTTAGTATTGCCTAAAATAGTGAGGAACTGTTAAAAGTCTTGTTCAAAATTATGCTTGCAATTCTGAGCAGCAGTTACGTCTTGTTCAAAATAATGCCTGCAATTCTGAGCAGCAGTTACAAGTTTTCTTAATATGCATATAGAGCGATACTAAAGGTCTTTTCAATATGCGTACTGAGCCACAGCTAAAAGTCGTGTTTTTACGTTTGAACTGAGCAAAAGCTAAAATATCGTGTCTTAAGTAACCCACCGTTCAAACTCGAAAACTGATCGCCAAGCGATAAATAGAAAACTCGTTCAGACATGCGCACTGAGAGACCACCCACGGGTAAGCAGCACTAAAGTATAGCGGCCATCGCAACGCAGTCGGTCGTACTGTAATTAACACAGAAATGAAGCCAGAATCGATAGGTCGCAATTTCTTTCAGATACACTCGACATAGAACAAACGAGGAGATTTGAAGAAGACTTAACAAGAACAACCATGGCCAAACGCTGTTGAAACAAAAACGGGGCACAAAAAAAAAAAAAAAAAAAAAAAAAAAGAAAAAGAAGAAAAGAAAAGGAAATCAAAAAGAAAAGAAAAGGTGGATTTGGTGCGTTGCAAAATGATGGTGTGTTTAGAGAGTTGCACTCACAGAATTTATGGCCTATCAGAATACCTGTTTCGCACAATTACATGTACGGGGAAGTCAAAGAATATATATCACGTATCTTAGCGTATTAGTTACATTTTTCATGAAGTCACAGGAAATAAGAAGTCAAGAATATATGACATATCATAGTGAATTAGGTAATTAGTTATTTCACGAAGTCACAGAAAATAAAATGTCAAAGAATGTATCGCATAGTGAATTAGTTAACTTTACGAAGTCACACAAAATAAGAAGTCAAAGCATGTATCCCACATATCTTTGCGTATTAATTACATATATTATGAAGTCATAAGGAAATTCACTTCACGACATTCATTTTCTTTAACAGTCATATAGAATTTCAAATAAATTTTTAAAAGACTTCACCGAACCTTCTTCCACCATAATATTTAGCTTTTCTTTTCTTTCAAATTGTTGACAGGCATTTACATTAATCAGATTATATACCTCACCGACCAAAGCTAATGTTTACAAATCACGTGGCATGGAATGGTAATTCCAATCACACAAAACATTTCTTTCTTCGTTGTTTGCTTGAAGTGAAAGGGAATATCACATTTCGATTGAGATTCATTTACAGTCACCAAAAGTACGACGTTAAAGAATATGTGACATCTTTACTGTGATGTGTTTATATTTGCATGCAGTATGTAGTCAAAGAAGTATGTCGGGCATAGTTAGTTGTACATAATATATCAACCGTATTAATAGTAATTGTTAGTTAAGTCACAGAGCATATCAACCGTTTTTATGGTAATTGTTTGTTAAGTCACAGAGCATATCAACCGTATTAATTGTAATTCGTTGTTCAACACACAATCACATCTAATGTCAAATCACAGAATAGTTGTGAATCTCCAGTGTAAGACTTATACCGTCAGAAATAATGCAAAAATAATTTCATAAAATAAATATCCCATTTATTAGTGGGAATTATTATAGTATCGTATGTACTGTGAAGTTAGTGAGTACGGTATTTTCAAAGCATACATATATGCCAGTAACATGTACTGTTAAGTTAAAGTGTACGGTATTTTCAAAGCATGCGTAATCGCCAATAACATGTACTGTGAAGTTAGAGAATACGGTATTTTTAACATGTACTGTGAAGTTAGTGAGTACGGTATTTTCAAAGCATACGTATTTGCCAGTGACATGTGCTGTTAAGGTAAAGTGTACGGTATTTTCAAAGCATGCGTATTTGCCAGTAACATATACTGTGAACTTAGAGAGTACGGTATTTTCAAAGCATGCGTATTTGCCAGTAACATGTACTGTAAAGTTAGAGTGTACGGTATTTTCAAAGCATATGTCCGTAAATTGTCAGACTGGTTCAAAACTATTTTAAATACAACATTTACTTTTATTGTAATCTTAAAACTAGTATTTAATTTAGCACATTTTATTTTAATGTTATTAGAATATTAGCGTTAGTTTCTTTCTCTTTAACATCTTAAAGTAATACATAAATAATTAATACACAACAAACAAAAAATCAAAAAAAGGAAATAGGCATTAATGTTTGTGTGAAACATGTTCAGCGACGATGATTTTTTCAAGATCTGTTTATTAAAATTAAAAATTTTGTTAATAAAATATTTTGAGTATTGTGCTTGTAAATAAGAACTCCCGACTCTGATTTCTGAATTAGCGTCGTTTCCACTTAGCTTATAATTAGTGCAAACTGTCTCGACGCCGATTTACTTCTCTGTGGCGAGGACGCGTGGAAAAACTGGTTTCAAGGTGGCCAATCGAATCGCTTTTAGCTTGTTAGGCTCTCCCAAACCTCCATAATTATCTGCATCTCCTTTTCAAACTATCCGTCCTAACTAACAAGACAATAGTTATCACTCAAGCACGCACGCACATACACATAGCCCATTAACTAAACACAGTTGTCTGCCCATTAATTGAATCTGCAGATATGAATAGTAGGGTTTTATTACAAAAATTACAATTGCATCACACATTAAGCAAATACACTGAAACAAAGAAAGAAATATTAACAGAAATGAAACAAGCAAAATGACAATAAACAGGAAACAATATCTCCTACAGACCCCTACATCTTGTCCTTTTTTCGCTCGTCTTCAAATTAACATTACTTTTTCCTCTGGTGGTCTCCCTTGTTTCTAATGTCAGTCCTGTGCTCGGCGAGTTCCTGATTGGCCAATGATTATTCAATAGGCTCTCATAGCTGCCGAAGACTTCAGCGCTAGAGAGGAGGGATCAAAGGAAATTGGGGTCATCTGCCCTTTCCTCTTCTGTTTATACAGGACGAGGTGGACATTAAAAGACATGTAGACAAGAAGCTTTGTGTGTTTGTGCGCGCGTGTGTATGTTGTTTTTATTATTTATTAGATGGTGAAAAAGTAATTTTACTTTTCTCTTTGGTTAGAAATGCAGCGTGGAGATTTTTCTGAATTTTCACTGATTGATCTTTTCTTTTTGTAGATTTTATTTTAATGTCCTCTAAAATTGTTCGTGGTTAAAAAAAAAGTGGTAAGTTATGTTGTTGTTTTTAAAAAAATGTTTTGTTTTATCTGCAGCAATTACACATTAAAAAATTCTCTGTGATTTTTTTTTTGTGTCCTTCCGCATTTTTTTTGAATGGAATTGAACAGAATGGTTCGCTTTTCCTTTGCCTCTCTTCTAACACAGAGTGCTTTCTCTCTCGATATTCAAGGAAAACAAGAAATCGAAGATTGCATATTCGGTTTCTCTCTTATTCATTTTTCTCTTGTCTCCTCTTGTCCTTTTTGTCTCTCTGAGTGATAGAATAAAACGTTTATCACTTCATGTTTTATGATGTAATTCAAGATTTTAAATGGGGGGGTGGGTGGGTTACTTGCAAGTTTCTCATGTTCAGCAATACCGGAAGATCAATTACCAAACCAAAATGACTAACTAGATTATAGACAAAAAGAAAAGAAAGATGGACATAAAGAGGTCGATGGAATGGAAGGAGGGGAGAGGGAGGATGATATCGTAGACAAAAGAAAAGAAAGATGGTCTAAAGAAATAGAGAGAAGGGGAAGAGAGAGAGAGGGAGAGGGAGTGAAGAAGAAAGAGTGAGGGATGGTAGACTGGAGAAAAGAAAATGGCACTTGTGCATGCCTTCTCTGTTACAACTGCAGACATAGTAAGCGTGGAGATGATTTAGCATTCTAAGTACGGATTCTCAAAACAGAAAATAATCATCAAATAATAATTTCTTTCGAAAATTTAGATATTTTAATGCATCATCTGGTCTTTACGATCCGCGCGCGCGCGTGTGTGTGTGTGTGAGAGTGAGAGTAGTATTTTGATGGAATGGATGTCTGTCTTTATGTCCAATTTGGTTGTGTGTATAATAGTTTAATTTAATTAGTTTTTCAAATTAATGTTGTTTATGACGTTTTCGGTTCATCGGTTTTGGGATCATCCTTTTATATATTTTATTTTAATTTCGTGTGAATATATATAATATTTAGTTCTTAACTACATTAAATATTAACTAATTATATGAGCCTACTTTCCAAAACACATATGCATTCAGATATAGACCTATAATCTCCTTTAATAATCTATCTATCTATTTATCTATCTATCTATCTATCTAATTATCTATCTATCTATCTATCTATCTATCTATCTATCTATCTATCTATCTATCTATCTATCTATCTATCTATCTATCTATCTATCTAAAGATCCTCTCTAACTTTTAAAAAAATGTCTACAAATAAAAAATCTTGGTGCACATCCATATATATTATGCTGATAATTAGATGTTTATAAATGTATGCTCGTCTTCACAGAATTATTATACGTGTGTGTGTTTGTGCGTGCATGCATGTGCGCGTGTGTATGTATGGTATGAATAGTGAAGATGAAGGCTGCTTTAAATAAACTTGGTATTAATTTAAGAAAATACACTGCGAAATGTTGAATATCCGCTTTTGTTGGTACAAAACTGACAATTAAAAAATATATTTCATGAATAAGTCCCTTTTGATGTAACCATGATAATACCAAGCTCTCAAATGTGACGTCATGATGCGGGCGCGCTTCATGTAGCAGGACGTCAGAGAACATGCTTTCCGTATGCTTGACAATGGCCTACTTACGTAGACCTTTGTCTCAAGGCAAATAACTGTGCGTCAACTACAGAATTAACATTGATATAAGACTTTTCAGCCCCGGTTCTTGTTTCGTGTGCATGGCACTGACTGGCGGTGAGTATCAGAGACCACAATCTATGAATATGCTTTCAGAGCAGCATTATTCTTTTCCGAGATCGTGTAGTCTTATTTTCATACGTCTAAGAAGCTGTCGATAGATGGAAGCGGGCGATAACTCTTCCGGACAGAAGATGTGAACCATTTTCGTGACGTCAAAAGGATGTCGAATTTGTTGCCGTGGACAGAATATGCAAAGAGACGAATATGTAAGGCAAAGGCCAGTAAAAAGAAGTTCCTAAGGAAGTTAATACATGCCATTTGTATTCGACATTGAGCCCGGCTTTTGCCTGCGGAAACGTTCTTTTTTTCAACTGAGCATTAGAATAAAAGTGAAATGGAACTTTATGATGCATTGCCACAATCGACCATAGATTAGGCTTCGGAATGCGAACATCACAATTGTGAGAATAAATATACAATAGGAGATTTACCTGAATTTAATCTTTTAGGCTGCTAATAAATGTTTTATTTTGCATTCCGCGTTTGCTATCGTATATTATTGAATAACGCTTATGTCCGAAATAATCGGTTTCATAACTAAGCAATGTTTGTCTGTTGTCTGATCAATGTACCAGCCGTATTCAAAATGCCATCATGAATGATTTTGAAATAATTAATAATAAATCAGACAATGCATTTCGGCCAATGAATAAATATATGAGAGCTGAAATAGTCTGCCTAGATCAGAGCATACATGCACACATTACTACGTGCATATTTGAAAGAGATTGATAGCAATCTCCATTTTCTAAGAACTGTTAACAAACAGTAGATGTGCAACCCCCCCCCCCAAAAAAAAAAAAAACTTTGCTGCATTGTGCACTTTGAAATAGTTGCAAAGATCGATTGCAGATACATAGAATTACATCTTTTGCACAGATACATAGAATTACGTCTTTGCACAGATAAATCAAATATATATATCACATTATTCTTCAGTATAAAATATTAAATATTCTCGTTTTATTAAGGTGTTATTATTAGTGAAACCACAACGTGCACACAGTAACATGGAAATCGCCACATGCACACAGTCATATAGCAATCACCTTCTAAACACAGTCATATAGAAATCACCAAATGCACACAGTCATATAGAAATCACCAAATGCACACAGTCATAAGAAATCACCAAAATGCACACAGTTATAAGAAATCACCAAATGCACACAGTCATATAGAAATCACCAAATGCACACAGTCATAAGAAATCACCAAATGCACACAGTTATAAGAAATCACCAAATGCACACGGTCATAAGAAATCACCAAATACACACAGTCATATAGAAATCACCAAATGCACACAGTTATAAGAAATCACCAAATGCACACAGTCATAAGAAATCACCAAATGCACACAGTTATAAGAAATCACCAAATGCACACAGTTATAAGAAATCACCAAATGCACACAGTCATATACAATCACACGCTTGGCACAATGCGTTTAAGAGAAATTTCGTAATATAAACTTTCACACAGAATTTACAACTTATTCAATCATTTCACTTTGCCTGAAACACAAAGTAATCCCACGAATTATAAAAGTGTGAAGAAATAATAAATTGCGTACTCTCATGAAATATCACACTTTCTTTACCCAGTAACTGAGAAATCATAGTAGTTACCCAATATACTATAGAGACATCACACGAATTAAATATCGTTTATAGATCATACGTTTTGCCAAGTAAATTACAGCTCACAAGAATCGGGTTTCAACATTAGAATTAAAATGAAAGTTGTTTTGTAAATACTAATCTACTTATTGAAACAACATCCTCCTAATCAATCAATCAACGTACATCATTGCCTATCTATCTATCTATCTATCTATCTATCTATCTATCTATCTATCTATCTATCTATCTATCTATCTATCTATCTATCTATCTATCTGTCTGTCTGTCTGTCTATCTATCTATCTGTCTGTCTGTCTATCTATCTATCTATCTGTCTGTCTGTCTGTCTATCTATCTATCTATCTATCTGTCTGTATGTATGTCTGTCTATCTATCTATCTATCTGTCTGTCTATCTATATATCTATCTGTCTGTCTGTCTATCTATCTGTCTGTCTATCTGTCTGTCTGTCTATCTATCTACCTATCTATCTACCTATCTATCTATCTATCTATCTATCTATCTATCTATCTATCTATCTATCTATCTATCTATCTATCTATCTATCTATCTATCTATTTCAGGAATTGGTATTGCAATCTGTGTCATTAACACGTTCGTGGCGTGGTACTATAATACCGTCATTGCGTGGGCAGTCTACTTCTTCTTCTCGTCTTTCCGCGAAGTCCCGCCGTGGCTGAGCTGCAACAATTCCTGGAACACAGAAAACTGCACAACATTCCAAGAGCGGATCATTAAAGATCCCAGTTGTTCAAATGACGTAAGTGAAAAGTGTTCCCTAACTATATTAGCTCAACAGAAATTTTTAACATCTACACTTCTTCAATTGAGGCATGTTTAAAATGCTACATTTATTCCATTGAAGCAAGAATAAAATGCTACATTTGTTGCATTGAACAAAGAGTAAACTGCTACGTTTGTTCAGTTGAAGGAAGTTTAAAATGCTACACTTCTTCAGTTTAAAATAAGTGTAAAATGTTAAAAAGTGCTATATTATTTCACGTAAGAAAATTCACTTTTTAATGTATTAAAGTTGATTACTTCCTGTGTATTCTTCACTCTTGTAACTAGAATATTTTATGGAAGCGGTCGTCGTCAATTAAATGCATGCACATTTACCTAAATATATCGCTCGAGAAGTAATCTGCAAACTAATAGGGGGAATAAAACAGTCGCCCTTTTATCATTTGCCCGATGTATGTCTAAATATCGTTTCAGTTTTTTTTTAACTGAGAAGAGAGGATGGTTACTGGATGTTAAATATGTATGACCTTATGACCATATAAAAGTGAAAAGATACAAAAATTCATGAGATTTAGGAAACTTAAAATAGTTTATCTAAATTTTTGCAAATAAAATTGGGCCTTAATTATATGATTTCAGTTTTCATCTTGCGAAATGTGTCAGTTTTCGTTGGGACCCTTTGCACAAATGTGAAAGTTACTGGCTGAAAATTCTCGCTAAATAAATTTCACTTTTTTATTTATTTATTTTAAAAATTATTTGTAGTCCAGATCATAAATCCAGATGGTAACTCTGCCTAGTCACTCTTTGTGATTTTGCCCTTTCGAGACTTGTGTGGACACAGATTAACCGCCCTTTTCGAGACTTGTGACACATATCTAGCTGCCCCTTTCGAGAGTTGTGTGACACAGGTCTAGCCGCCACTTCAGAGAGGCATGAGAACAGAACTGCAGGAATTTGAAGGAGAGTTGCAGTCTTAGTGTTACATACAGTGCTGTGTATTTAGGAGAATATACATACTGTTGTCAGACTTAAGTCTTAGTGTTACATACAGTGCTGTGTATTTAGGAGAATATACATACTGTTGTCAGACTTAAGTCTTAGTGTTACATACAGTGCTGTGTATTTAGGAGAATATACATACTGTTGTCAGACTTAAGTCCTATGAGGATTCAGTGATTGTGAGATGAGTTTATTGCTTAATTAATTGATGAACACTGTAGGGATTAGTGACTCAAATGATTTTCAGCTCTTAACATGACAGCGTTTGATTCACTAATAGTTCTGTTGTGGTGACTGAACCACAGTTTTATAATGTGAGTTCATATTATGTAAGTAATTTCTTTTGTTTAATCATTCTTGGACGATGTCTTGTAAGCTGATATAGCATTGTTGACAAATGAATAAACCCAACAGTAATTATTTAGCCGAGCACTGGTGATATCTGTTCGGAGGAAAAGGAGAGCTGATTAAACAACAAAGCACTGTGACATCTAAAATCTTTTTAGCTGGTTTTCTCGATTTCCAGATGAATGGAGAAAAAAACCTACCAGACGATAATAAATAACTATGTAAAAGAAAAAAAGAAACCTACCAGACAGACACTAACTGTCTGAAAGGAAAACATGTTTAAAAAAGGATATACATCTTAAGAAAGGAAGGATTGAGAAAAGAAAGAAAAACAAATACTGTAGAAAATATAAAATATAAGAGTTTAAGGCTTGTATGGACGTTCTGACAAAAATATTAAGTATGTACATTATAGATAAAATATCGTTTAAGGAATCTTAATTATGATTTAAGAGAAATTTTTTTCGCTCGTTTCATTTTCTGCTAACATACAACCACTTGTAACTTCTGTCTCGCCTGTTTAGTATTTAAAAGAAAAATAGTAATCTAAATGCTAGATAGCGTACTTTTGTGAAATATCTGTTTATGAATAAAATGTTTCATTTTGCAGTTATCTCTCACTGCCTTACTCGATCCAAGCAACTTGACGTATGGCACATCTCTGTACGGCAACAACTCCTACGACATTACAAACGTCACACAACCGTCGCTACAGCGATGCAGAGACGACACACAAGCACATAAAGCAGCAGAAGAAGTCTATAATACTGCGGCCTCCACAGAATTTTTTGAGTGAGATAGATAGATGGATGGACGGATGGATGGATGGATAGATAGAATGATGGATGGATGAATGGATACATAAACAGATAAAGACAAAGAAATACAACGATAAATAGATAGATTTTCAGACGAATATATAAATAAATAGATAGACAGAAAGAACTGATTGGTACATACATGTTGGACCCTTGTTAGTTAAAGTCAACGCACATATCAGCTTTAAAAAAATGAATGCAATAGGTTTCCTAAAATTTTTCTCTTTGTTTGCTGACATACTACAATTTTTGTAAATTCGGACGATTTTTACACATCATTACGCATAACTCTTTAACCCCTTTAAAACAAATTAAATAGGAATAATGGTTTGTAAATCCGTCACTGTTATTTCGCCATTTATCTTCGTCATTACACTCCTCGTTCTCACTCATTCACTCACTCATTCAACTCAGAAAATGTAGGAAAAAACACTAACGAAGAAATTGAGTACAAATGTCTACCAGAATATTTATTAAGTATCCATCAGTGTTAATGAGAGCAAGTGGTACTTACATAATAAATGGAATGTTAATATTAATAAACAGCATGTTAATATTAATAAATGGCATATTAATATTTCTGGTTTATTTCTTAACAGACGAGAAGTACTTCAATTACAGTATGCAGACGGCGTTTCTAGGATTGGAGGGGTTAAGTGGACAATGGCACTAGCTTTGTTTGCGGTTTTCTTTCTCGTCTACTTCGCCTTGTGGAAAGGGATCAAGAGCTCTGGAAAGGTTCAGTTGTTTCCCTTGAATTCTCCTTCATTTTTTTTTCCTTCAAAGGGCGATCATTCTCACCGAACAAGCTTCGTCCTTCAATGGAAATAATGATAAAGCTGGCATGTATCTACAGAAATCCTGTAGCCAGTGTGGACTAGTGTTGATAAAATGTATCTTTTAATTTTGTATCTACCTGAATTTTTCGAAACCATTTATATTTATTACTTTTTGTTAATGTTGCCAGTCAAGATGAACACTTCACATATCTCTTCGCTGGTTATTAATCGTGGTTCAAACGCTTCTGCTGCGACTTTTCATTGGTCAATGATGTTACTTTGATGTTGTCATCGATTAGCTTGTTATTGCAGTATATTGCACTTTAGCGAGCTTGGCTTAGCTAAGATTAGCATAGGCTTGTTATTGCAGTATATTGCACTTTAGCGAGCTTGGCTTAGCTAAGATTAGCATAGGCTTGTTATTGCAGTATATTGCACTTTAGCGAGCTTGGCTTAGCTAAGATTAGCATAGGCTTGTTATTGCAGTATATTGCACCTTAGCGAGCTTGGCTTAGCTAAGATTAGCATAGGCTTGTTGGTTTTTAGATGAAAAATGCTTATGTCATATTAGTAACCTGAGATCGGCCTAAATCTTGTGGTTTACCAGAGCTCGGACTATATTGCTGTCATTGCTGAGATAGGCCTAGGTTTCTTAACTGCGCAGAAATCGGCCTAGAGCAGAGAAAGGGCTGTCATGTTGGCTGAGCAGAAATCAAGAATCTAAAAATGCAGGGCTTTATTTTACATAACGACGCTAAGAAAGCACATACACACGATCGCACACACATGCAAACATGAATATACACACCCTATTTAAACCCGCGCACGCACTACAGGCATGTAAAGCATACATGTACATACACCCACGAATACACACACAAATACACTTGCATAAGCAAACACACACGAAACCATACACACACAAACACATGAACGTACATGCACATATTAGAAATGTAATAGGAACAGACAAAAGTCAAAATAACTTCAGTAGAATTGTTACAAGAAAACTAAAACTATCAGTCAGAGAGGAAATATTAAGATAGATCTTTGCCTAGATTATCTATCTTTTAAGAGAAAAACATAAATGAAAAATAACGTACCACAGAGGCTAACTGTGGCGCTATAAATATATGTCTTTCTCGATGCTTAAATCCTTCTTGAGAAAACAGCGAGAGAAAAAACCAGTTGATGCACCACCCCAAAATCATTACTAAGGCTCAAAGCGGGACATCACTTTATTAATCAGGCTCAAAGCGGAACACTCAGTCATAGTCATAATCTAGGCTCAGTGCGGAACACAGTCATAATCTAGGCTCAGTGCGAAACACTTAGTCATAACCTAGGCTCAGTGCGGAACACAGTCATAATCTAGGCTCAGTGCGAAACACTTAGTCATAACCTAGGCTCAGTGCGAAACACTTAGTCATAACCTAGGCTCAGTGCGGAACACAGTCATAATCTAGGCTCAGTGCGGAACACTTAAGTCATAACCTAGACTGAAGTAGAACCAGTGTTTATGCTAATCACTTACTTTTCACTTTAAATGCTTTCTTGCTAAACTATCCTTGCAAGACATGTGCGCCCATTTGTGAAATCAGACAAAAACTTTCACACACAGACACACGCGCACTTAAACGCTCGCTCACTCACTCGCGCGCGAGAAGCAAGTGATGAAAAGTTTTGATTCCAGTGAACTGTGCGAGGGGGATAAATATTTTACTTGGTTGCTTAGCAGCAATCATAGTTAATTTTCGATGAAATATGTCAAGACTGGTCATAAAATTTTACATCGGCTGTTACTCCGGCTGAGGTAACGAAATATAAACCCACATTTAGAAACGTGTCAAACTTTGACATTTTTGCTTTAATATCATAATTATCATAATTATACCATGCCTCTTGTCCAGAGTTACCTCCAATCACCACCCGCCCTTGTAAAGGTTGTCGTTCCTGTACTTTAAATCACCACTAGTCGAAACAAATTTTAAGCGTAAATCAGCCGACAGATGCAATTATTGAATAAAATGCGCGAAATAAATTCAGCTATTTTTTTCGTCAAAATGAATTTCTACAACAGATATTATAATGACTGATAATTGATATAATGCATAACATAAAATTCTGTATTCGTAAAAAGTGTTTTTATAAATTGTTTCAATCGATGTTTAAAATATGTAATTTAAATTTAATTGTAGGATGGAAATGTTACTTCAGCTTTAAATGTCTATAAATGAAACATTTTAGGCTGTGTGGATAACAGCAACACTGCCTTACGTCATGCTGTCAATTCTGCTGGTTCGTGGCTGCACCCTGCCCGGGGCTTCTGATGGGATTATTTATTATTTGAAGCCCCAGTGGGACAAGCTGTTACACCTCTCGGTAAGTGTGTCTTGTATCCTCGAGATATAGGCCTAAGTGTTTTATGCCAGTCTGTATCCTTACTATAGTGTATGCTTGCTAGATCTGTGTTTATGCCAGTCTGTATCCTTACTATAGTGTATGCTTGCTAGATCTGTGTTTATGCCAGTCTGTATCCTTACTATAGTGTATGCTTGCTAGATCTGTGTTTATGCCAGTCTGTATCCTTACTATAGTGTATGCTTGCTAGATCTGTGTTTATGCCAGTCTGTATCCTTACTATAGTGTATGCTTGCTAGATCTGTGTTTATGCCAGCCTGTATCCTTACTATAGTGTATGCTTGCTAGATCTGTGTTTATGCCAGCCTGTATCCTTACTATAGTGTATGCTTGCTAGATCTGTGTTTATGCCAGTCTGTATCCTTACTATAGTGTATGCTTTCTAGATCTGTGTTTATGCCAGTCTGTATCCTTACTATAGTGTATGCTTGCTAGATCTGTGTTTATGCCAGCCTGTATCCTTACTATAGTGTATGCTTGCTAGATCTGTGTTTATGCCAGTCTGTATCCTTACTATAGTGTATGCTTCCTAGATCTGTGTTTATGCCAGTCTGTATCCTTACTATAGTGTATGCTTTTTAGATCTGTGTTTATGCCAGTCTTTATCCTTACTAAAGTGAATGCTTGCTAGATCTGTGTTTATGCCAGTCTGTATCCTTACTAAAATGTATGCTTGTTAATGTTATATCTATATTTATGCCAGTCTGTATCCTTACTAAAATGTATGCGTGTTAGATCTATGTTTATGATAGTCTGTATCCTTAGTAAAATGTATGGTTGTAGGATCTTTGAGCTATAGAGATATTACATTGAAGTGTTGTGAGTTTATAAGATTCAAATATAGTGCGTCTATTGAACCTTAGTGTTAGTGGTTGTTAGGTGTTTGCATCGGTTGAAGAAATCCTAGAGTTTGTGCCTCATTTTCGAGTTTTGTGTGTATTATATGTGAGTATTTTTTGTTCTTTTTTTTTTCGTGGTGGTGATTGTCTATTGAAATTTTTATTTCATGGTTATGTGTCATTAAAATATTTTCTTTTAAACTGCATATGTTTATTTCATGCAGTATCTTTCGAATAGTTTGTTTTCAAACTGATTTCGTTTATTTCATGTGTGGTTAAGTTTGTTTTAATTAATGAATATGATTTTTTTAATACAGGGTGGGTCAAAAGTAGGTATACAGTACTGATCGTATCATGGCATTTTATTTTATTTTTATTTATAATTTATTTATTATTTCATTTACTTTACAGGCATTTATAAACATTAACAATGTAATAAGTTTCATGAAGTGTTTAACCTAGTGACAGGACGATATGTGGGCCAATAAACACAAATGATTTGAAAGAAATGAAAAGTGAAAAAAAAAGAGTACTGTATACCTACTTTTGACCCACTCTGTATCTGAGTACGTATATTTGTGTGTGTCTTGGATTTTCGTGCTTTGTCTGTTAGACATATGTCAATGTTCATGTTCCTATATTTAAATGTTGTGTTCACATATGAACATGATTTTAGCGCGCTGACTGCTGATCGTTTCAAGATTCAGTATATTTATCTTTTGCTTTTGCACAAGACTGAAGGAATATTTACTTAGAAAGTCGATTTATTTTGTTTCCAACAGATCTGGACTGACGCTGCAGCACAAATATTTTTTTCCCTTGGGCCGGGTTTTGGAGTCTTACTGGCACTGTCCAGTTACAACAAGTTTCACAACAATTGTTATCGGTGAGCGAAAGTCATTGAGTCCTGTTATTTTGATGAGTAAGTTCTGTAAAGCAAAGGAGCCAGCAAGAGACTTCACTTTGTAAATCACACGTTTGTAGACCTTAAGGCCAGCCATTGTTGAAATGTAAAAGTGCATGAAATTCAAGTATAATGTTTATTTTAAAAAATACGGTAAGAAGGAAGAGACTGACGAAACTGTATTGACTGTCGTGTGGTTTGTTGTGACTCACGTCTAGTTTCTTGTTGATTTACGTGTGGTTTGTTGTGACTCACGTCTAGTTTCTTGATGACTTACGTGTGGTTTGTTGTGACTCACGTCTAGTTTCTTGTTGATTTACGTGTTGTTTGTTGTGACTCACGTCTAGTTTCTTGATGACTTACGTGTGGTTTGTTGTGACTCACGTCTAGTTTCTTGTTGATTTACGTGTTGTTTGTTGTGACTCACGTCTAGTTTCTTGATGACTTACGTGTGGTTTGTTTTGACTCACTTCTGGTTTGTTGTTGACTAGTGTGGTTTATTGACTGATGTGAGCGTTTTTGATTGACATGTGGTTTAGAGTATGTAAAATTCTGATATGGATTGGCTGGGTTAATATTTGCTTGCACTGATGAACCTATGACTGTTTAGTCTGAAGTTTGACAGGTTTGGCAGTGTTTGATTGAATGGGCTAACATTTGATTTGGATTGTGTGGCGCTAACGCCAACTAGCTAATGGTTATCATGCTTATTATTAATTAATCATCCATAACTAATTACAAGTGATGAGAATCTTAATTTCTGTTATTAATAATTCTCCAGCAGACACCACTCGTCTCTTTCACTTGGAAATGTACGGGCGCTGTAAACGTTTTCTCTCTTCCATAACATTAAAGACAAACATTTACCGTCTCATAATATTTCAGTAGGTGGAAATAAAGGAGAAGACAAATCCGTCTTTAATCTATATTTAGCGAGCCCCAATCAACCCACTTTCTTCTCCAACATATGTTTATCAATATGTATACGAAGGTCAATAAATTTAACAACACATTTATTAAATCGTCAATCAAATATACATATAAAAATACAATGAAAAAATTACTTGACATGAAACCACTTTCGAATAATTTTAATACGTCGGCACTCTTATATCCTAAAACACAATTCAACAGATTAGTGTCAATACAAAACCACTCACGACACACATCGAGGATCACACACAAGGTCGTGCCACTTTGACAGTTTATATAACAATTAAGTTTAGAAATAGGGATAGGCAAATTTACTCCGCCACAGATTGGTTGACATTTGACCGGTTAGGCTACCGTTTGATCTGTGTAGTGAAATATTTGACTTATTTTATTTCACATATTAGCATGAAATTGTAGCATTATGGTTGGGTTGAGTGATAAGAACTGTCCAGAATTATATTACAAGAACAAGAACTAACTGAAGATTGTTTTTATCTGCGTGAGAGATATGTTCCTCATGCGTCCCTGATTTAAAAAATGCACCAGCTGAAACATTTAACTCTCTGCACAATGTCATCACCCTCATCTATCAAATTAAATCACTTTATAAGACTTCACAGGACTTCAGGAACTATTCAAAAATATTTGTCAACTAATAACTACTATTTACACTTTATAAAGCAGTAATAATAATAATCTGCTTTGATGTTACCAATTACGAAAGAGACTGCTGCACTGCAATCTATTAGCTGAAATGTATCCGACTTTATTCAGTCAAAATTATTTGGGAACAGTATCTGACTTTATTCAAAGTTATTTGTGAACAATATCCGACTTTATTCAAAGTTATTTGTGAACAATATCCGACTTTATTCAAAGTTATTTGTGAACAATATCCGACTATATTCAGTCAAAGTTATTTGTGAACAGTATCCGACTTTATTCAGTCAAAATTATTTGGGAACAGTTGCTAATAGGTTCGTATTGACTACATATCTTGTTCACCATGGTGACGTGATGACGATGATGACGATGGGTAATCTTCGTCAGCAGTCTCAAGGTCGGCGCATCTACATACATAAAAGCAAGGTCACGGTATTTACCATATGTCTGGAACTAGATGTGGCATATGGTCCAAAAGTGCATACACTCGCCGTCTCCATTTCTTCTGGATGATCAGGAACAAGACATGTCTCGAACAGGAACAAAAATAACAAAGTGATAAATTGAAAACGTTCATGACAACCTGTTCCCTGTAAAACCAATGCAGCATGAGATGTGAAATGACTGATTTGTTAACCTGAGTAGATGAACAGTTGACTTACGTTATTTGATATTTAACTTGATGATATTAGATTCGATGAGTAAGAAACGCGTAACGATAAGACTAATGTCTGAACTGGAATCTGGTAAGCTTATTGAAGTGGAAATACTAACCAATACAACTAGACATCATACTACTAAATCCGTTTTATGATTTCCTTCCTTACGTGTTACGGGATGCATTATTACAACTAGATATCATACTACTAAATCCGTCTTACGATTTCCTTCCTTATGTGTTACAGGGATGCACTTATTACAAGTGCCACGAATAGTTTCACCAGTTTTCTGGCTGGTTTTGTGGTGTTTTCGGTGCTCGGGTACATGTCATATGTACAGCATAGAGACATTAAAGACGTGGCGAGACAAGGTCAGTATCATTATAGGAACATTTCCCCTCTTGTGGCTTCGATACTTTTCTTATTGTAGCACACACGTGTGGCCTCGATATACAGACAAAAAAACAGACACACCAATCTTTCATTCATGATTCTTTCAACACATTATTTTAACTTCTGTGTTTGGATTTTAATGTTTGGATAGGGGCCTTGATAAAATCGTTTTCATACACTTATGGTTTAAAACATAATATTTTAAACATTTAATTCTTGTTGCAACAGTTTGAGTTTAATTTTAGTGCATATATAGATTTGATGCTGTGCTAATTTAAACACGTATGGTTTTATTAATGTCTTATTACGTATAAATCTAGATTCAGAATTTAATTTAATGTAAGTATGCAGTTGGCTTAGATAATATGGAAGTTACAATGACGTCTTTTTTTTCTTTTTCTCCAAATTATATCCAGATGTCGGACTCATTTTTGTGGTGTACCCGGAAGCTGTTGCAACCATCAGTGGAGCATCATTCTGGGCCGTCATCTTTTTTTTCATGGTCATCACGCTGGGTCTGGACACAACGGCATGTTCAATGTTTATGCTTATTTGAATTAGTCTTGAGTCTTGTAAACGTGTTTACTTGAATTTTGGACATATTGAGTTTTCTTAAATGTTTATCTTTAGTTGAATTCTGGACATATTCTTAATGTTTATGTTCAAGTGAGACTGTTATGGACATACATGTTCTAGTTAAATGTTTATGTTTCTGACTCAGCTTTATGTTAAATGCTTTTGTTTACTTAAAATTAGTTTTGGACACATTAGGATTTGTTAAATATTTGTTAAAAATTTCACACATTTCTTTTGTCTGTTATATACGTCTACGATGGACATAATTTAAATAAAAATTGTGTTAGTACTTAATTTCCTCACATGTCTATCATAATGTAAATATTTGTCTATGATGGGCATAATTTAAATAAAAATTGTATTAGTACTTAATTTCCTCACATGTCTATCATAATGTAAATATTTGTCTATGATGGGCATAATTTAAATAAAAATTGTATTACTACTTAATTTCCTCACATGTCTATCATAATGTCAATATTTATATCTATGATGACGTACGCCCGTATTAACTACTGGTTTTATTTGTGGTAGAACCTGTATTTGTATTGGAATAGTTACATTTCAAACACCCTCATTGTCTTACGCAAAGCTATGATTAAACACTTTTAAACATTGATAATGTCTATACATAGGTATATGATTAATTACTTTTCACATCCTATAATATCTGATTTTAGGCCTATGATTAATTACATTTCAAACACCAGTAATGTCTATGTTATCTTTCATAGAATAGTTATTAAATCGAATGCCTAACATGTCTATACTTAAATGTGTGATGGGATAGTTACAATATCAAAGGCATTTATTGTTTATGTATACCTCCATGATGGAGTAGTTGCCATACATGCCATACATATATAATGTCTGTTTATACCTCCATGATGACATACTTTATAAACATATAAAATGTCTGTTTACAGATCTTGGGGGTGGGGGTTGAATGGTCAATGGTTAGTTACATTTCTAACACGTGTAACGTTTCTATTTGAAGTTTGTAATTGGGGTAGCCATATTTAAAACATTTCTAATGTGAATATTTGCACAGTTTGGAGCACTGGAGGCTGTCATTACGGGTATCATGGATGAATACCCGTTTCTCAGGAAAAAGAGGGAGATTTTTGTTGCTGGCGTCATAATGTACTGTTTTGTGGGCAGCTTAATGACAACCACTTACGTATGTTGTAACATTATACGAGATGTGTGAATGTAACACTGCTTTGTGAACAACTAAATCGAACTTAACGCACTCAATATTATCACATGAGTAGCATTACTGAATTCAATCCGATAAAGAGTGTTGCTCTATCTGTCTTTCAGCAGATAGATATATAAAAATGGGGGGGGGGTGGTGAGGGGAGAAATCTGTAGATATTTCAAATAAAAACGTCTATAACGCTTACCTTTGCCATCTTTAAATAAAGCACCACCTCTTAAATCTAATACTAAGGGCATATATATTGATTTAGTTAATTATTTTTTCGTTACATTGTAAATTTCTTGACATCATTGGTGAAATTTTGTGCATGACATCATTGGTGAAATTATGTGCATTTTATTATTTTCATGACGTCAGAAATATAGTTCTAAATATGTAGAATTTATTACATTAAACATTGCTGGATGTCACCATTACAAATCATCATGCGCATAATATATGTGCATAATGTCATACAAAATGACGTCATAAAAATAATTTTGAGTATATAAAAATTAAGATTAAAAAAAATAATAAACTGATGTTATTATACTGATAATTTTGCGCATATATAAATATGACTTAAATCATAAACTGATTACATTAATCGGTGACAATTAAAAATATCATACAGTCTGCAAAGACAGATCTGCTTTCTCTCCTCACATGTTGTGAAGTTAACTGTTTGTGTGATGTTAACTCTGTATGATGCTAACTCTGTTTTTGTGAGGCTAACTCTGCTTGTGTTGCGCTTATTTTCAGGGAGGGATCTACGTGGTACAACTGTTCGACACCTATGCTGCGCCGATTTCCATTTTGTTGGTGGTCTTCTTGGAAGCTGTGGCTGTCAACTGGATTTACGGTAGGGCGTTTGCCTCATTGTTTTGTTTCCCTGTATTGTTTTGCTCCTTCTACTTTCATGGAAATACAGGAAAATTAATTAAATTATCCAGAAAACCAAGACATTTTTAGGAGATGGACAGAATACTGCTCAGACCCATACATCCACAGACCTACAGGGAACCCAGACATATTTAACACCCCACCAGTGACCAACACTGACAACTACCCCATCCTCCGGGGAAGAAGTATAAACTGCAGTGAAATCATTGAAAAAGGGAAAGGGAAAGGCAGCAGGAGTAGACAAAATCTCTGCAGAACTAGTCCAAGAAAGGGGAGAAGCCATAATAGACGCCCTACTAACAATCTGCAATAAGATCTGTCAGACATGGGAATGGCCAACACCATGGACTCATTTACTCATAATAACTGATAGTTCTCTGACTGACCAATGTAAATTATGTAAGAGCTCTCCCCTACCCTTTTGTTCTAACCACTTTTCTTCAACTAAGTACCAACATTAAATACTTATACATATTTTTCTAAGGATGCATGACACTCATACAAATACTGTGTGATCAATAATCTTGTACAAATACTGTGTGATCAATAATCTTATAAAATACTGTGTGATCAATAATCTTGTACAAATACTGTGTGATCAATAATCTTATACAAATAATGTGTGATCAATAATCTTGAACAAATACTGTGTGATCAATAATCTTGTACAAATACTGAGTGATCAGCAATTTTGTACAAATAGTGAAATACTTTTTGATTAATACTCTTGTACAAATCTGTGTGATCAATAATCTTGTACAAATACTGTGTGATCAATAATCTTGTACAAATAATGTGTGATCAATAATCTTGAACAAATACTGTGTGATCAATAATCTTGTACAAATACTGAGTGATCAGCAATTTTGTACAAATAGTGAAATACTTTTTGATTAATAATCTTGTACAAATCTGTGTGATCAATAATCTTGTACAAATACTGTGTGATCACCAATCTTGTGCAAATACTGAGTGATTAGTAATCTTGTACAAATAGTGAAATACTGAGTGATCAGTAATGTTATACAAATAGTGAAATACTGAGTGATCAGTAAACTTGTACAAATAGTGAAATAGGTTTTGATCAATAATCTTGTACAAATATTGTGTGATCAATAATCTTGTACAAATACTGTGTATTCAATAATCTCATGCAAATACTGATTGATCAATATGTTTATACAAATACCTTATGATCAATAATCTTATATAAATAGATAATCTTGTACAAATAGTGACTGATCGGCACTATCATAAAAATCCTAAGTGACCAGTAATCTATTTAATCAAATATTAATTGATCCATTTATTCCCTTTAAAATGTTAGTGGTTAGTCATCTGCAGCTAATATGTAGTGCATTAATTCTCTTGAAGAAATATTAAGTGATTATTATAATTTGTTAATGGTTAATTATTGTTACATAAAAAATCTTATTCTTATACCAAACTCGTGGTTATTGAACCTTTTTCTTAAGAAAATGTTTTTGTTGGGTATTTTTGAGTTTATTAGTTTGATCATATTACAGTATTCTACGGTCAAATAGTCAAATGTACCAGTATTTTATTTCAGGAATTGACCGCTTCAGTAGGGACATCCAGAGCATGCTGGGAACACCACTTCCGATTTTCTGGCGAATCACATGGACATTTATCAGCCCAGTCTTTCTCCTGGTAATTTTAAACTCCTGACAGAATAACTTAGTTAGCCTATTTTACTTGAAATGTCGTATATCTCACAGGTATAGCCTTATGTAAAGGCCTAACTGTATCTCTTCACCGCAGTGTTGCATTTCTTCTTGTTAATAATATATTAATAATGTAGATTTAGCCTTATCCTAATTAATAAGGCGTGACATGAATTTATCATATTTTTCCGAGCTTGTCATAAATCCCGTTGACCTAGAGACTTTCATTACAACTCTCTTTACAAATCATGTAAATTTAAACTTATTTTTACTTCTAGTGAGCCATTTGCCATATACACGTTCACTTGTGTCGAAGAAACGTTGTAAGTCACGTTGAGTTGCCTTATATGTTGACTAGAGTTTTCATAAGTCACCAGGTGTGTCATAAATGACGTAGATGTTTCGTCATTTAAAAATAAATACACATCATGAAGACATACAATTTCTATTACAAATCTGAAGTAAATCTATATTATTTTGTCACATAACCCTCAATAATTCACTTTCAGTTTGTTAATGACTAACTTTACTTGTTACATAACCCTCAGTAATTTACTTTCAGTTTGTTGATGACTAACTTTACTTGTTACATAACCCTCAGTAATTTACTTTCAGTTTATTAAACGATTCTGTATGTGATTTTTTTGTTTTAAGGCGCTGTTTGTATTATCAGTGATCAACTCTCCAGAACCATCCTACGGGGAGTACAGGTATCCTTACTGGTCACTCGCACTTGGATGGCTTATCGTCTGCGCTTCGCTCTTCTGCATTCCACTCTACATAGCCTTTCATTTTCTGTCTCTTAGTGGCTCCTTTTCGGATGTAAGTATCTTGAGAGAAAAATATCTCATTCGTAACACACTGCCTCTAGTACTTGTCATTTTCCCTAGTGTCTACTACATCTGGTGGTTTGTCATTTCCCTAGTGTCTACTTTATCTAGTGGTTTGTCATTTTCCAAGTGTCTACTACATCTGGTGGTTTGTCATTTCCCTAGTGTCTACTACATCTGGTGGTTTGTCATTTCCCTAACGTCTACTACATCTGGTGGTTTGTCATTTCCCTAGTGTCTACTACATCTGGTGGTTTGTCATTTTCCCTAGTGTCTGGTTGTTTGTCACTTTCCCTAGTGTCCACTAAATCTGGTGGTTAGCCATTTTCCCTAGTGTCTAGTACATCTGGCGGTTTGTCACTTTCCCTAGTGTCCACTTCTGTTCTTTTGTAATTTTCTCTAGTGTCCACTACATCTGGTGGTTTGTCATTTTCCCTAGTGTCCACTTCTGTTCTTTTGTCATTTTCTCTAGTGTCCACTACATCTGGTGGTTTGTCATTTTCCCTAGTGTCCACTACATCTGGTGGTTTGTCATTTTCCCTAGTGTCCACTTCTGTTCTTTTGTCATTTTCCCTAGTGTCCACTACTTCTAGTGGTTTGCCATTTCTCTAGTGTCCACTACATCTAGTGGTTTCTCATTTTCACTAGTGTCCATCACCTCTACTGGTTTGCCATTTTCTGATATCTGATACATCTGGTGCTTACTTGACATTCCATGGCTTTCTCTAAGATTAATAAATGACATTTCCCATTACCCTCAGTGGTTTATGCGAATGTTTCCTAGTGTTGTCTAAATCTAGTGTTTACATGAAAAGTTTCACTACCCTCTTTATAATGGTGGCGCGATTAACTAAAATTTAAGCATTGATTCGACCAGGAATTTGTGAAATATAAATGTGTCAAATCGAATGTATTTTTGATTCCTGATATAAAATATTTTGGATTCCTATAATAGAAAGGATTAGACATCCTGGTACAAAGTATTTTTACTTTCTGATATAAAGGATTTACATTTCCTACTATAAAAGTATTTATACTTCCTGGTATAAAGATTTTATCCTTCCTGATTTGAAATATTTATATTTCCTGATTTGAAGTATTTATCCTTCTTGATATAACATATTTAGACTTCCGGATATAAAGTATATATACTACTGGCATTACGCTGAAGACAATCAGATCGATAGAATTCGTTCTGTAGAAGACAGGATGCGAACATTTGTTTATATAGTACAAACATTCCAAGTTAAAGATAAAGAGAATCGGTCCAAAATCTTATATAGGCTGGATATTAGTTCATATAATTTTATCACAAAATGATAGCCATTGCCACTTTTATTTTCCTTCTTTTATAAAACCCATTATCATTCATATTTTATTTTTAATTTGCTGTAGTCACCAAAGCATTGACCCAATTCGTTGTTAAATGAAGAGATGTCTGATTAAATTATTTCACTGAATTTGTCGCGTGCTGCAATAACGTTGGGCAGACACGTGTTTTGCTTTAAAAATGCAAATATTAGAAACTGTTTTAATATACGCTTTTGAAAATTTCTTGTTATAGTATGAGATATTGAAAATAAACTAGACCTCTTTTGAAGAAACACATACTGTGAAAAATACATGTGTGGTTTTTTTTATGTTATAGCGCTTACGCCAGATGATCATGCCTATAGAAGTGCCCAGTCATTTACCACAGAAATCTGTCGATCCAGTCTTTGTGTAGTGAAACGACCGACCAAGATTTCACAAGGGGACATAACTCTTTAGTAAAATGCCTTGAATACATTTCTTTGACAAAACACTGCATACAAATTAGCCAATGTAGAAATAAACTTTCCAAGGTATTTATAGTTTGTACAGAAGTTTGAACCTGACGCATATTCACAGCATTATCCCTGGCCGCTTTATTTCTGTGCTTTCATTTTTAAAAAAAAAAGTTTTTTTTTAAGGAATCCAAGTTTTTGGCAGTAAACCAATAAGCAATTTCCTTTTAATTAAAAACAAAACTAACCAACTAAAAACAAAAGCAAACAAATGCGCACTTCAAAATTAAAAAAAAATTTAAAATAACAACTTCTAAATATGTGAAACTCATCTGTAATTTCCAGCAGATTAGCAATATTTTATTTCAGATTATAAGTTTAATTCAGTAAGCCACTGCATCATTATTAAGGACACAGGGTTAGATAGAGGATCTGGAATCGGCAATGTTTATATCCATTTGACTTTGCTTTCTAAAGACTGCCCTATCGATTTCAAAATCAGTTTATTACATGCAATGCTTTCGCTGTCGAAGGGCCCTTTCAACTTAATTTGTTCCCGGAACTAAAATGTTCTGTCAGTCTCCTTCCTGAAATCATCATGAATCGCAGAGAAGTACTTACTGTACAGCAAAATGCAATAGATAAACGCTTTGATTGGCTAAATTTTATTTAGCGAAATTCGAGTTTTAAGCGAAAGACGAGTTGACAAACATGATACATTAAAGTATGCTGTACTGTAAAGGTGAAATCTTGTGCACACAAAGAAAATAGGTATTTTTCTAGAAAAAATCAGTTTAATTATAGCCATTTTAATTATCGATTTTAAAGTCTATTAGAGTTATTTTAATATTATTTTTTGTGATTATGCGTCCATTATCTAAGCTAGCGCCTTTCGGAATAGTCAATTAAATGCATTTTATGTGGCTTGATTTCGGAAGCTATTCAGTAAGTGTGCGGAAAGCTAGACAACATCTACTCTTCATCTCTGTCTAAATAGATGTCAGACCATCTCTTGTATGTAGGTGTATGTAACAGTATATATTTTATTCGGTGCATGTATTATATATACTGTTTGGTGTGTGTGTGTGTGTGTGTGTGTGTGTGTGTGTGTGTGTGTGTGTGTGTGTGTGTGATGGCATTTTGTTGTTTGATAGTCAAGAAACAGGTTTAGTAAGTTATTTTGTTTGTGCACAAAACCCCAAACCCCGTATAATGTAGTTATATGTCGATCCATTTTCCTCACTGGAGGAAATTGGTTGTCTCCCTTTACCTTTCCGCTGGCGGACTGTGCTAGAGGAATATTGATGGTGAAATGTCGACTTTAGTCTATATGTACACTTCGTTCTTCATTTTACGTCCTACACTTGGCAATGTTTATGTTTGTTTATTTCCAATCCATTTTACGTCCTACACTTGGCAATGTTTATGTTTATTTATTTCCACTCCATAATCATAATTCTACCCAATAAATATGTGACTGAAATAGCATTTTAAATTTCACAACCTGTTAATATGTTCATTTTCCACATCAATAAGCTATGGGAGTGCACGTAAAAAAAATATCGATCAATCTATCGTCAATCAATCAAGCAATCTGTGACAGGTATTTTCAACAGGAAGAAGTGCCTCTTAAATTTTGAGGATTATATTATTTTCCATCTTTAATATAATGAACTTTTCAAATGCAGGCATAGATCGGAAGAGCAGTCTCCGCGTACCCCAGTTTAGCCTTTGTGTTAAACGTAAATGATACAGGTATAACAGTGAACTGATGTTTATCCCGAAATTCGTGATGATCAACCACTTCAAAGCCCCTTTATGTCCGATTTATTAATTATTATACGATACCCCTACCACAATGAAAAACGGCTTTTTCTTTCCAAAATATATTTGGAAATTTATTAATAATATAAATTTATCTACACACACAAGATAATTATAGCATTTAATCAAATATGAAGTATGGGCAAACACAACGTACACACACACACACACACACACACACACACACACACACACACACACACACACACACACACACACACAATATATATATATATATTCACTGTCACTTGACAAGCATAACATACACAATGTTCATAACATCACAAGAGAAGACAGAGATTAGATAGAGATAAATAATAATTTAAGAATGACTTGACCTGAATTGTAGAATTGTGTCCCTCCTGCCCTTTTTCTGGTGGTGGATGTCAGAGATGGGGTGCTTGCACATTCACCTCAGCTAATCGCTTACGGTCGAATGTCAGTTGTAGCTCACTTGCAGTCCGTAATTGTATGTAGGATAAGGAGTAACGAGGGCAGTATTATCATTACGTACTTTATCTCCCTCTTTAAAACCCATCAGATTTGTCTTAATAGTTATGAGTTCACTTATTTGGCTTATTAGTGTTACGCTCTTATTGTAGGTAAACAATGAATTGTATTACCCACTTTCATTACAAATTACGTATAATTGATTATAATTAAACAAAGTAGTATTTCATAGATCAAAATCAATACTATGAAAATCTCTGAATCATTATGACGACATTCTACTGCAGCACTAAGACATGCTACAAAGTTTCCAAATAGTTGCTACACACATATTAAACATACACGTCATCACACATGCATCTGAATAAAACACTACTAGCTGAAAGAAAAGATGAAAGTTTACAAGCTAAGATTTATAATTGAATATTTGTACTCACAATACGGCCTTTGCCAAATGGGATCTCTTTGGAAAAATACCGTCTTTACGTCAGAGTGACGATTGGAAGAGTAATTGAAACTAAAATATTTTTTTCTACAAGACTGGCTTGCTCTCTATACTTCTATTGGTCAACTTCAGCTGGCCCGTACTTGGCCACTGGCCAGTTATGACGTACCTCTCTATCTATCTCTCTATCTATCTGCTAAGTACGGTCACTCAGACTCACTGCCATAATTAATGTGGATAATGATAACAATACGAAGTGTGTAGGTACAGCTAGTAGTGTGGAATGTTGCCCATAAAGTCGTCTAATTAAAATTTAGGAATATACTTGTATTATTTTTCGCTACATGTTGTGATCAACCTGCAGAGCACGATGTCTGCTGTAATCATTGCTACAGTAGTGTTAATAACAAGAATAACAGTGCACTTATTTTATCATATAAAGTTCATAAAAATAAAAATAAAAAAAAAATATAAAAATATTTGACGCACAATCGATCAACTTACATGTTATGAGATAATAAAAAGCAAAACAAGCTGTGAAAATTATTTTGTTCAAGAAAGGGTAAATTATTGTGATTCCAATAGCTTAGTTTAGGCCTTGCTGATCGTTTTATTATGCATACCTCCCATTAAGAATTACTAGCGTACCCAAATCATCAGCCAGAGCAAAGTCACCCTCCCATTAGGAATTACCAGCATGCTCTATAATCATAGCAAAGTCATCCATTTTCCAGTTTACGTGGTTTAAAGTGCTATAATCTTCTCTTTTGTTGTCGTTGTTTGTATATGTATGTATGTGTGTTAGTGCTGAGTGATCTGCTCGTTTTATTGTCTTTGTGTGTGTATGTATGCGTGTAAGTGATGTGTAAACTGCTTGTTTTTGTCTTTGTGTGTGTATGTATGTATGTGTGTAAGTTTTGTGTAATCTGCTACTGTTGCCTTTGTGTATATTTATGTGTGTTAGTATTGTGTAATCTGCTTGTTTTCTTGTCCATATATATGTCTGTGTATATGTCAAGTGTTTTGTAGTCTGCTTGTCTTTGTGTGCGTATGCATGTATGTGGGTTAAGTATTGTGCGATGTGACATGCTTGTGTTGTTGTTTTTGTGTGTGTATGTATGCGTGTTAAGGTTTGGTTGATCTGCTTGTTTTGTTGTCTTTTGTATGTATGTGTGTAAGTGTTGTGTGATCTGTTTGTTTTGTTGTCTTTTGAATGTATGTGTGTAAGTGTAGTGTAATATTCTTCTGTTGTCTTTGTGTATATGTATTTGTGTTAGTGTTCTGTAATCTGCTTGCTTAGTTTTGTATGTACATGTATGTTTTTAAGTGTTGTGTGATCTGCTTGTTTTGTTGTTTTTGTGCGTGTATATAAATATGTGTATAGATGTGTGTAAGTTTAATGATCTGCTTTTTTTGTTGTTTTTTTTTTGTGTGTGTTCGGACTTGTTAGTGAGTGTTAAGTGTTTGTGTGCATTTAGTTGCTTTTATACCGACAACTGTAGCTAGGCTTGTATAGCTGAAAGCGCTGAAACATGCACACACATACACATATACACATATGTCGCGCGTAAAACATGCAATATTTTACCATTAGATCTTACTCGCTTTGTTATAAGAATTTAATCAACTATATATTAGATCTTACTCATTTTGTTAGAGGAATTTAGTCTGGAAGAAAATGTCAGATGAAAAAGTCTTTATTTAAACCCAAAAGCACACACACACACACACACACACACACACACACACACACACACACACACACACACACACACACACACACGCACGCACATGCACACACACATACACACACGCGCGCGGGCTTAAAACATTTTTTTTGTTTCAGACAATCTTATACTTTACATCAAACTCTATGCAACCACAATGATTTAAAGTCCACAATAAGTATTATTTTGTTTCATTTGTGTGGCTTTGAAAGTCCAAAAGTGCATGAATTTGTTTTCCAAGCATTTCTTCAGCTTCAGTTTAGTTTTCTAATATATTAAATAAAGCTTTAATTAGATTTTAATCTAGCGCACAACAAACCCTCATGTCTTCTTTCTATATGCAATAGGCGTCACTCTCGAAATGTCAAACGATGAAATCTACAAAGAAACCACACAATATGCAATCTCCACTGAACAAGTATCTGCACAATTTAGGGCCTTACTTCATTGGTCACATGACTAATGTCTCTTTGAACAAGAAGGCAGTACTATTTTTCATTTATTAATAACAAACACAATGCGACCTTTTCATTTATAGTTCTCTGCGGCTATCGCCACGTCCTCAATGATATAGTTGTGTCTCAAGGTCTCCAATTCTAAAAAAAAAAAAAAAATTCTTTCTGCGAAAAGAATTGTTCGTTTATTGTATTCGCTATCTTAGTGTTTGTTAGTGTGTAAGCGTACTTTTGAATACTTAAATAGTTGTTGTTGTTTGTACGTGTTTAGTTTTACAATCATATATTATCAGTTCCAGCAACAGTTTAAATATAATTTTTAATGTGTTGAGAAAAGTAGTACGTACAGTTTTAATATCCTCATTACTAAGGAGAAAATGCATTCAAACAATGCAGCAACAGTACAAAATTATTTAAAACATATTAAAACATTCATTAATAATAAAAAAATGTACCCCATTCCCCGAACAAGTATTAACCTACCGATCAGCCCTCTGTACTGAACAAAATAAAGGAACAAACATATTGAATTGCCCGCAGCCTTATTTATTCCTCAATTACTGAGCCATTAGTGCGAAAAGAGAGTGCGATTTGGGATGCCCGCAGATTTCTTCTCGGAGCGAAACAAGTGTCATTTGTATGGAGCATCACTTCGATCATTAATACAAAAATGCTTCACTTAAAAAATCCCGATAATGAAGCCGTTCACAATAAGATCCTATTTTCAAAAAGTATTAAAGTTTTGAGCATATAGCTAGCTTGTGTTGTACATGTGAAACAATGTTTCATCCTCGCGAATATAGAAGTATATGTGTATTTTTTTCCTTATTGACCACACAAAAAAAGAGAAAACAAGATGCATTGTATGTTTTTTCCTTTCAGATTTTTGTCAGAAACATCAAACCTTATCGATTCTTGTTCGCACATTACAAACTTAAAAAATATTACACGGGAAATTAAATTCCTTTAGAAAGAAAGTTAAGAAGCACACAGACAAGAAGAAACATAGCGTACCAAAATACAAAGACAGTAATATATTTACTATACTGACTGCGTAAAATTCGAACTTTGATTTTGATGTTTTATGGATGTTAAAATATGTATATTTGATTTACGTACATCAGGGTACGTTTGTAAGCTTTCAAAAAGCGTGAAAACATTTTGTATGAGATTGATTTGTACATTTTCTACATTTTATACAATGTATGCCGATCCGTATAAGTTTTAGTACGTTTTTTAATGTTCACAAAACATTGATATTTGCGGAACAAATTTATATTTATTGTTATTACAAAATTGCTTCTTTTTTCTATTTATTTTATCTCTGTAAAATTTCCATCCAATTCCCCCATGAAGTCAAAGAATCTAAATATATAAGAAGAAATTTTTAAGAAAAACAAAATATATCACCTTTTACTATAACTATATTTTTCAGAAATGATCTAGAAACTTCAGGGTACATTTTATATCTTCGATTTGGATGCTTTTTGACTCGATTGAAATAGGTGTACCTTATCCGTATTTAATCGGTTTCACTCTCTGCCCTCTTGGTATACAGTGTACGTCAAAACATGATGGTAACCAAAATGCCTTTTCATAATGAAAGCATTATTCAGGCAAGGGAAACAACACATAAATCTAATGATAATATATATCTTCCGTTAATTTTTGAAACACAATGTATGTTGATGGGACAAATATAAACGATTCAACAAATATGGTGTTACAGCTGTAAGCGTGTCGCTGTAAAGAGTTCTTAACTAGCCCCCCCGTCGAAGTAATATTATGACGAAGAACTGTTTGTAGTTCTTTTCTTTTTTCCCATTGACGACGACCTTTGACATGCAAGGGAGAAGTGGTGGAAATATATTTTTCTTTTCTTCTTTGAATGATATATATATAATCGCGCTGTTGTTGCTCTCTCTTTGACGCATATGTTCATGTCACTCGAATAATTAATAGAATTTAGTGATATATCATCATCGTTGTTTTATTCTGCCATTGTTATCAACCTATGATAACAAAGCAGACTGTTGTGCATTTGTTACAGATAAATGTATTCGTGAATTCCTATTTGATAATTTCTGGCTCATGCATGTTTTTGTAATACCCTTTAAGGTTTTATTTTTTAAAGTAGAAAGAAATATTTCAGAGTTACGAATGTTACAAATATTATTTGCATTCTCACCTCCATCCTACTGCGTGTATCAAGGACTAATTATTACAAGAGAAAGACTGCTGCATATACAATGCTTTTTTTAAAATCATATTTCAGCAATGCAGTTTAACATGATTTATTTCTGTAATAATGAGTGATTTTGATTGACGTGCGCATTAATTTGAAAAAAATAATATATTACGTGTTCAATCATATTGCTAGACATTTTCAAAGCATTATAAATTGCACTGCATTTGTATTTTAAATTCAACTTTCGAAATGTAAATTTATGTATTTGTATACGTGATTATATTAAATGTGACTTTATGCATTTATAGATCTGTTCTAGAAATGGGACTTTATGTATTTATAGACCTGTTTTAGATTTTGGACTTTATGTATTTATAGACCTGTTCTAGAAATGGGATTTCATGTATTTATAGGCCTGTTCTAGAAATGGGATTTTTATAGGCCTGTTCTAGAAATGGGATTTTATGTATGTTTAGACCTGTTCTAGAAATGGGACTTTATATATTTAAAGACCTGTTCAAGAAATGGGACACTAATGACGTACACTTTCTGGCAATAAAATGACGTGATATGGCCATTTGTAATCCTGTAAAGCATGTCAATACCTATGCACTTGAAAGTGACACTAGGGTGTAGTGTTGGCTAGGAAAAAATTACTCTTTCTTAGGTCGTTATTTCTACGCATTTATCACAAATTGTTTTCCAGTATTCGGAACCTTCCGGGTATCCTATGACGACGTTGTATCTGTTGTTACACTCATTGTTATTGTTATTATACTCTGTATGCATAGTAGCTTGGACATTGATAATATATTTTATCAATGTTGATAGTGCTTGGTGTTATCTGTGATAAAATAGTACCGTACAGTGTGATATGTAATCTAGCAATACTTTGTACAGACTTATGTTTATTTTAACATTTCGTTCTAGCTACATCATAGTTAAACTCACAAGTCAGGCATTTGCTATTCCAGTGTTTATTGTGAATCAGGGCAGATAACCTAGCCACTTGTTGTAAATGTTGTGAACACTTTGTTAAAAGAATGACAGTCGAATCCAGGTTTTAAGAAAAATGCTCCCCCCCCCCCCACACACACCACTTTCTCAAACTCTACTGCAATAGAATGTATGGAGCAACCTTTACACATTAGAACTGCGGTTTTGGAAAGTGGGTGGGTGAGATATGCATGATCGTTATAGCGCGGTACTCTAGGACTCTAGGTGGATGGCAACCAATGAAACTTGACATTTTCTTGTCATGTGGAAAGCTTCACGCTTCATTAATTATGACGGGATTATACGTGAGTAGGAATGCCAGTGTTATTGTATGTATATTTGTCCAGTTGAATCTGCACTTTATATTATTCTGTAATTGGAAAGAATAGATTTTTAAAAAATAAGAAACGAAACACAAATTTTAAAAAATAATTTTAAAACTATAAGAACAATACACTTAATGTCAGTACTTGTTTGTCTACGAAACAGTCAGTGGATCCTGTTGACATTTATTGTAAACTCTTTCCTTTCTCTACGTATATGAAAAATAAATGCATTCCCAAGCTTTTTATTTTTTACAGCCGTATACTGGCTCCAAACAGTCTACATTATAAGCTAATGAGTCCTCAACTGGTTTTCTATAAAACCTAATGATTATGCTAGTAACACCGCAAACGTGGCCATTGAACAATGGTAAAGCTATAAACCCTAATACACTTTTATTTTATAACATTTTAGCGATCAGCTAATTGACCATAAAACTTTTTTACATGTGGACAATATGACCACTAGCGGAAACTTCATATCAAGATCTGATCGCCAGTGGAACTTATATCAACCTCACCCTTCCAAACATAAACACAAGAACACGCACACATACACTTATAGCACGCACACACACAACACATACACACACACGCATACACACTACGCACAACAGAAAACAAACAATATTAGCAAATACATACAGCAACACGCTACAATACATTGTAATAATACGCCAGTATAACACTACAACACAGATACGCTATAATACGCCTACTTTTTTCAAGAGACGATATGCCATCACGAATCAAATCAAAAAGCCCTCAGACTAAATAACATTTTTGAAGGACAGATAAATTAATCATGTGATTAAGATCCGCTGGTGAGCAACATGAAGAAAGTGAAAAAGGACTGTTTTTAAAGTGCATGTTTTAAGTGTTGAATCATATAAGCAGTTAAAAACTTACAAGTATAATGATGTTCTTTCAATACGTTTGTTTATTGCAGTTTAGCTGTATTTCATTTATGAAGTTGTTGTGATTAAAACGTTTACAAACTATTAATTCTTTTGTATGTAATACATTGTGGCTGGAATTATTTTGTACAAAACGTATGATCTTAGATCTATTAAACGTGGCGTGCTCTGAAATATGTTTATTTTATTTTCTTGGTTTAAATTGTTTATGTGCTCATTCATTGTTTTTAGTGGCAATGTGTATTAATTGAAAACATAACAAACATACAAACATTAGAAGATGCTGAAGTGTTATTATGTTTTAATTTGCACACACCCAATCAATAACTAACATCGACATAATGTGATGACACTCGGAGAAACTATAGTTATTTCTCACGGTCAGTTGATGGGTTGTAGCTGTTTTGTTTGCTTTTACCCTGTCACTGCACAGCAAGATAAGTACGCACACATGTATACAGATATACGTGATAAAATATGTATACACACAGATATATGGATATACGTGATAAGATATGTATACACACAGATATATGGATATACGTGATAAGATATGTATACACACAGATATATGGATATACGTGATAAGATATGTATACACACAGATATATGGATATACGTGATAAGATATGTATACACACATATATATGGATATACGTGATAAGATATATATACAAACAGGTATATGGATATACGTGATATGTATACAAACAGGTATATGGATATACGTGATAAGATATATATACAAACAGGTATATGGATATACGTGATAAGATATGTATACAAACAGGTATATGGATATACGTGATAAGATATGTATACACAAACACTTATCCACACGCACCCGCATAAATAGACAGACAGATAGATTAGATAAGATAGACAGACATATGATAAATTAGATACGATAGACAGACAGATTAGATTAGATAAGATAGACAGACCGGCAGACAGATAGATAGACATATAAGTTAAGAAGACTGACCTTGGTCAGATATTCTAAGTGTGATTATCAGCAACCATTGACATGACATTATTGTAGATGTAATATACAGTAGTAAGGGCAAAGGATAACAAACAAGTCGGGCTGCCGAACAGAGCAAGAACTACAGATAAAACAGTAGTAGAAACCATTTAGCAAACAGACCAATAACAAAGAAAATATAACTATTTTAATGATTGATTATAAATACAGGATTGATCATAGAAATAGCAATGTAGCAGATATAACCTCAAAGCACAGAGCAGTTACCAATAACATATTAATTATTATCATAACGGTTCTAATAATATGGAATAGAAACGACAATGGACAAAATAGATGAACACATTTCGAACTATTGTGGTGACGTCACAATACAGCGTTATTATTAACATACGGCGACAAACGTGGAGATAGTTATTTAGCAGGCCACCTGGCGGTCACAGAGGTAAAGGTCGAACTTTAATGAGTTCCAGATTTGCAATGGCAAGCGTTTGATAGCGTACATAAACATATGCAGGTTACCTAGGGGTTACAACAGTAAAGGTGAAATACAATAACTAACCACTTTGCTTACCAAATAATTTCATGATAAAATATATACATTTCAGCAAAAAGGGGAGTTAACTGTTATTCCCTACCTATATTACAACTGAATCACTTTGCCGAAGTTCCGTCTGGTTTTAAAATGGCCGTTCCATTAAGAAGATAGAAACACTGGATATTTAAAATGGAGAAGTAGATATTCCGAACAGACTCTGAGGCATCAGTATTCACGCTCTGCACACAAATAACGGAAATAAGTTAACAACAACAGTCCCGGACTTCATAAGAATTCAGTTTTCTTTACTTTTCACCGGAAAATGTAAATCTAGGTAAACCAATCATTAAATGATCTTTCCAGGTAAAAAAAAGTAAATTATTCATTAAATCATATTTCCGGGCTAATTACTGCACAATAAATTTTGTTTATCAGGTAACAGCAGCAAAACAAAACCGGTACCTGATAGTCTTTTGAATAGGTGTTTGATTGTATTGACTTGAATGTTATTGGCGATGACGTAAACATTTCCTCATGACAGTTAAATCTGTATTGAACGTTAAAAGTGTGCTTCCCTTGTGACAGTTAAATAAGTATTGGACGTTACTCTGTTTGTGCAGAAGTAATATTGATAATATTCTCATTAAATAACAGGTGAGTTTGTACAGAAGAAATACTGATAATATTCTCACTAAAAGACAGGTCAGGTAGGAAATCTCCACACTGAAAATTGTACGGAGCTTGGATGTGGTGTACATATTTATACTCTTGTAATTAATTGACTTGAGGGCTTATTATACAACGGGCAAAGGTGAGCTTTCATAATGAGAAAACACAGTATATTTGATGACAAGAAAGCGGCAGCTATTGAGGTATGTACATTTCAACGTGCCAATATTTATTCAGCAGAGAATGAAATCTGCAGGTAGCCAGTGGAATTGCGTTCAAAGGGCAGGTCACCTAGTACGAACGCACGCACACAAACAACATCATACTGTACACTACAGGGCAGTTCAGTTCAACACAATACAACACTTCCCAATCAGTACAAAATCACAAAAAACAACAAAGGGCAGTTCAGTTCAACACAACACAAACTGCAATGTTATGCAGCATACAATGCCGTGCACTAAGTTACAGCACAATAAAATATAATCAGACAGTGCAACAAACAGTGCAACACAGTGCAACACACAGTGCAACTAACAGTGCAACACGATACCTTGAGACAGTTGGAGAACTCCGAGTCGCAATCACAGCTGCTAATAGGCCAGTCATATTTGTTGAAGTACCCATAACGATTTGTGCCACTTTCAATCGAAATAGAGCAGTGATCGTGTGCACGGCAACATGCGTCTGTATTTACTTCGTTACCTGACAATCGATACAAAATGTCTTACAACAACGAACAATACATGTACTAAAATGTGTACACCTATTCATTAACACAACACAGAACGAGCGGGTATTAAACACGTTGACACAACTGATCAATACATTCCAAAATAATGTCCGTTTCTTCAGTTCTTGAAAGTCATATAAAGTTTGATATTTTAAAACAAATGTTCAGTTTTGAGCGCGAATAATACTGGGGCTTTCTTGTTTGCTTGATTGAATTTAAACGGTTCTTTGTTGATTTTGTTTGTTTGTATATTTTTCTTATTTATTTTGGTTTCGTTATGGCTAGTTAAGTTTAAGTTTAGGTTTGTTTATTACGGTTAGTGCTTTTTTCACAATGCAGAGTAACACTTGTCTGTCTGAAATACCCTTAAGAACTACAGTGAGGTCGTATTTTGTTCTGTATACTGCTTAAATCTGTTTGTGGTTTTATAGACAACTTCCTCGACAATCAATCAATCAATCAATCAATCAATCAATCAATCAATCAATCAATCAATCAATCAATCAATCAATCGGTCTATTTATCTGTCTGTCTGTGTATCTATAATAATGTAATCTAATTCATTCAGCCTCACACATACACACTCAAATAGATGTACGCAAATATGTGCGTGCGCGTTATTGTGTATGCGTTTGTATTTGTGTGTGTAACTTATATATATACTGATTGCACAAAGTTAATTAGAAGAGAAGTCTGAGGAAACATTTGTCCCTACTGCATCAGTTAAACTTTGAAGACCTTATAACAGCCGTTGAGTATAATTCCATTTTTATTTTGCCATTCCTAGAGGATACATGTCCAGAAACAGCAACACTGATAAGCAAGTAACTGTGAGTCTTTGTGGCCAATAGAAGACAACCTAACAGGCACGCTCTAATCTGTATGCAAATGAAAGACAACCTAACAGGCACGCTGTGATGTCCTTATAGAGGGACTTTTATGGCTTCCATGCACTTAAATTTCTAGAGTACTCTATAAATGTAGAGTGATATCTACTTTAACTGTAATTAGTAACAGAAAATAAAATGCAAAACGTGTTTAAGTGTTGATTATATGTATGAATGTAGGTGTGTGTGTGTGTGTGTGTGTGTGTGTGTGTGTGTGTGTGTGTGTGTTTACTATATTTAAAACAAAGAAGTCCAAATCCTCAGAGAAAAGAAAACAACTAAACAAATGAAAATTCGTATTCATTGGAAATAAATGAAGCTGATTGACTCTTTTTAACAGCGGACAAAATCGCTTAATATACACGGACTAAATTCACTGATGTACCAAGGTCATTGTAGTCCTTTGAAATATTTCCTGGTCCACACCACTTTGTACCCGGATAGAACAGGTTCGCAGGGTCGACTGAGAAAGTATCATTCTGAGGAGACTGAATTGACTCTGGAAATATGAGATTTTCCAGCGTCAAACTGCTATCAACCGCAGCAGATCGCCGCATACGAGTAAACTTGAAATTATTTCCCTTTGTATATCCTGTAGATTAGAAACAAAATTTAATTTAATGGTGATGTTAATTTTCATTAAACATGAGAGTGGAAAAAAACAACAGCTGAGTGGTTAATTGGCATTGTCATAAATACCGGTATCGACACACAGGTGCAAAAGAGACGGATGTGACCAAATTACCAAATAATTGCGTTGGCTGGAATCAAAAAGTAACAACATTGTCATATGAGCTTAGTATAAAAGAATTTATTAATTATGAAATTCGTATCACCGGTATAGTCATTCTAAACTACCCCTCTCCACTGTTTGAATGTGTTTTTAAATTTACTTTCTTTGTCATTTTAAAGTGAGTAGTTTTTTTATAAATGTGTCAAATTAGTCAAAACATTTCAGTACTGTGAGCTTCTAATATTTTAAAATTTAGATTTTAGGTTTGAGCGTTTTGATGCCGTATAAGTTCGAACGTTTAATGAAAAGATTTAATTTGCAACAGTCTCATTTATTGGCATGTTTTCGTTTCATAGTCTGTTGTACGAAAAGAGCTCATAGAGAAAATAAATCCTAAAAAAAAATAAATCCTAGAGAAAATAAATCCTAAAAAATAAATCCTAGAGTAAATAAATCCTAATAAAACTTACTTCTGGATAAATAAATCCAAGACGAAGTACATCTCAAGAAGAAAATTTTCCTTGACAAAACAAAATCTAGACAAAAGTACTCGTAGATAAAGATATCATTAACAACCTCTAGACAAAAGTACACGTAGATAAAGATATCATTAACAATCTCTAGACAAAAGTACTCGTAGATAAAGATATCATTAACAACCTCTAGACAAAAGTACTCGTAGATAAAGATATCATTAAACAATCTCTAAACAAAAGTACTCGTAGATAAAGATATCATTAACAACCTCTAGACAAAAGTACTCGTAGATAAAGATATCATTAACAATCTTAGACGGAATAAGTCATCGACGAAATAAATCTTAGGCAAAATTAATTTAAAAACAGAATTCACCAGAAAAACCCAAGACAAAATAATATTAGACAAAAGAAATCCCAAAGAAATAAATCCTGTACAAAAGAAATCCCAGTGAAAACGAAATCCTAGAAAAAACAAATTATATACCGAAGAAATTCCAGTAAAGAAGTTCTAGAAAAAATAAACAAATCCTAGTTAAAAATCCTCGGCAAAAGAAATCTTAGTCAAAAGTAATCCCCGAGAAAAGATAGTCAAAATAAATTCAAGAGAAAAGAAATCCAAGTCAAAAGAAATCCCCGAGAAATGAAATCCAAGTCAAAAGAAATCCTTGAGAAACAAATTCTAGCCAAAAGAAATCCCTGAGAAATGAAATCCTAGCCAAAAGAAATTTTCGAGAAAAAAAATCCTAGTCAAAGAAAATACTTTCATTCTATTAGGTTGACCATGCATTCAACAAGTGAGAAACCAAATTTTTTGCAGATACAAACTGACTTGTAACAGATTTAAGTTTTATAAAAAATATAAAATAAAAAAAATAAAAAATAAGAACCACTCTGGGCTGTAGGTATGTTTGGGTCTATCGCCTTATTACTAATTACATCGTTTCTCGATTTTCAAAGATATTTGTTTATTAAGTGGACGAAAATATAGTTTAAGAAATATCTCACCGAAGGGATTTCCATATATCAACATATTTCACACACACACACACACACACACACACACACACACACACACACACACACACACACACAAACACTCATACACACACACACACACACACACACACACACACACACACACACACACACACACACACACACACACACACACTGCAATACACACATGTATGTGAGAGTGTGTGAGAGAGAGAAACTATTTGAATGTTTCACTATGTCGTCTTACTTTCTGACATAATGATCGTTACAAACAGTAAAATCATTACAACTGTATGATTATTTATATTATAGACTTCAAAGAAAGCCTTAAGTCTGTGACTCAATTAACATTAAACTTTAGCTTAATGCCTCGATATTAAATTGCTACTACATTTCGTTATGCTAAAGATTACTTTCATATTAGGTGGAAACAGCAGAAAATAAAAGAACATAACAGATCTCTATTAGTAGAGTGTGTTGAACATTTCACACGCTGCGCGACTGAAAATTTTATTAAATTTTATTCAGAAGGATTTCCGATTTGTGATTATCCTGTTTAAATTTAAATTTTCAGTGGAACCGACTTTATAAATTTTCCTCAAGTATTTGGTAAACACAGTCAGTGCAGTATGTAACAAATGCTTGTAAACAGATCCTTTTATATTGTCCTAAGGAGAAATAAAGAATGAATTTCAGTAGATAGTGAAGTAGTACCCATCCATCCATTCGTTCGTCCATCCATCCATGTCTGTGTTTCTATGAAATACATACATAATGCTCACATAAAAACACACACGCATTGACTTAAAGCATTCCATATAATAAAATGAGCATTACCTTCCTCGTCATCAAGAGAGGTAACCGCTGATTGCAGGAACAAGAAAATAGCAATGGAAACGAACATTACTCAGATTCCTAAATGCTGCTGGGACAGTGTTACCTGTTATTTTCTTTGAATGTCTAGTGCATACACTTTATTACAATGCCAATGTCATCACCGGAAACATCTGTTCAGAACTGAAGCACTCCCACCCCCAGTCTGACACATTAACAGCCATGTCACTACAAGTGAATTGGTCCTCGGTATGTATACATATGATTGTAAGCCGCATTCAAGATTTTTGTACGAGAGCCATATGGCACACTGCTCGTTAAAAATTATAATTAATGCGAAAATATGAGAAATCTACGTATTCAGTTTAAGTGAACAGCTGCATCTTGCTCATTGTGGTGGTAGAAGTGGTGGGTAAAGAAACAATATTTTAATGTTGTATATAATATAGAAATGACAGGGAGCACTCAATTGGTTGTCAGATTTGCAATGACATTGACATGTTCATTTTTCTTTATTTAGATTAACTTTGAAATTGTTTTAATATAAATATGGACAGTTTGCTGAATACAAATATAGACAGTTTGTTGACTACAACTATGGGCAGAGATCATATTTTGGGGTAGGGTTTGCTGTTTTTGCCTCCCTAAAATGACTAAATAAAAACAAGAATAATATAATTTTACTTATAGCAAGAAAATGAAAGGGGTCGGTCGGACGAAAATATATGAATGGCATTGACTTGAAGACAGGCTATACCGTGAATCTGCAATAACCCACCACCACAACCACACACACACACACACACATACACATACACCTTCGAGTGAACTCTCACATACTTGTAGAGCTACTCTAAATAAAATCGGGTAGCATACCATCTTCATTTTGATATCAAATTTAATACTTTATAGGATAGGAGTAAAATTAGCTCTAATGAGTTTTGGTGTAAGAAAAATTCAGAAGCACATATATTTAAAAACTAACATTTATTAGTATAATTTGTAATATTTAAATTGAAGGCTTGTCAAATTATATTTTGTTCTAATGGTTTTACTCAATAACTATATGACTGAGGACTAGCGATAGTAGTGTTGCTTAGTTAAAGATTTACAACAACAAATGGGTCTACATCTTTAAAAAAAAAAGTTTCTACGAATAAGTAAGATAAAAGATGCTATTTGCACTTATACTTAAAGAAATGCTATTTAGTACTACTAATATACAAATTACAAAACAGACGTTTCCATTGAATACTATAGAGTATGCATTTGTTATAAACCTCTTTTCCCCTTGAAGTGGTTTGGTGGTATTCAATTTAACTACATTTTTTTTTTAATAATCGTTTCTGATTGCTTGGTAATAAAACTAAGCAAGACGACGATAACAACAACAAATAATAATAATAATAATAATAATAATAATAACTATAACTACTTGGAAACCACAAACTCGCCCCGTTACTCAAAGCAGCGCTCCTAGGAGGTGCCTACACATCCGTAAAACCTTGGATCTCCCAGAAAGAATAATAATAATAATAATAATAATAATAATAATAATAATAATAATAATCATGCGGCTGATGTCTTCCTTGGCAAGGAGGTGATCTATTGCATATTGAATACTCGTCATTTAGCACAAAGAAGCTATATTACTGTTTTATATCTTGTTTGATGATCTTTTTTTTCTTTCATCACTAACTCTACATTTTAGAGAAAGAAAAACATTGATTATTGGTTACTCTTTTACAATTTTCCACACTGTTGTCTCGGCACATCATATCTTTATTTGCCGAACCGCGTTTTTTCAGAGTAGCGTCCCTTGAACAATAATTGGAAAGTAAATATAATCAGGAATATTTATGTTCCGTCTTTCTTTTACTCCATTGTTAATCTTCTTATGGCACGCTTGTTTTAGCAGTCATGTAAAACATTTGTCATTCTCTTAGTCTAATCAGAAAACGTGTATTTATATAAGGTTGTTACAAATGTTTGTTACACCCACTACTACTTCTAGTACTATTAACAGTACTACTAGTAGTAGTAGGAAACGAATTTTAGGTGTAGAATCAAAAATCCCAAAGAAACATAAACCTCAAGAAGGAGAGAAAGTACCTGGATTGCGTAAAAATCATTCTTATAGTTGGAAAAAACTAACTGGTGAGAATTTTGACTGCGATTATGTAAAATTCTTTACTAATGAAGAAGCAGACAGCATTTTAGCAGAATGTGAGAGGACACTGGAATACAATACAGGGCAGATGGCGAAAGTGCACATTTTTGGTAAATGGCTAGATATCCCACGTAAGCAGGTAAAACTTTATACAAATAGTTGTTCATCTTTTTTGATATATATACTTATTAATTTGTGGGATATATAGATCTAATGTCTCGGAGTCTATTTTCATTGATGAAATTAAATAAGCCCCTACAGTTGTAGTTTCCGACTTTAATTGTATCGATGTTTCACTAAAACTACGACTATGATTTAAAAAATATCACTGCTATGACTGTGCTGATTATGGTGAATTAAATTAGTAATTATATATACACATTAATGCAAATGTTTGTATGTATGAGAAATTTAAAATAATTTTGTCAGATATTAACAAATAAAATCTATAACATACTTTTTTTTATAACTATGTTTAACAAGATTTTACATTTGATACACTAATCATATTGACAGTTGCAATAATTATTACACTTATTTAAGATGATAAATATGTATTTATTAAAAAAAATATTAATTCTGTTATCTCCATTATGAATTCCGAAGTAGTTTTGTATCATGGTTCGCACAAAGTGTTTTCCTTAAAGATCATAAAGTGTTTTGTGCATGTGAGGGCAGATAAATTTCACAGACTTAGTGAGTGAGAGAAGGAAAGTTTTACAAAATAAAAAGGGGATGAAATAATTTTATGTGTATATCTTAATAAATCTATCATTCTATGACTAGAGATAAGGGATGAACTCATCATTTTTGTTTATGACTTAATAAAAACTGGTATTAATGGGGGGGGGGGGGATGAACTTATCCTTTGCAATGTCTTAATTCCCAGAACTCAGAAAAAGTTACAATCTTACATTCTCTGCATGCTGCATGTCATAAAACCAAACATAATATAGTACTAGTAGTAGTACAATAAGTTATTTATTGTTGATTAGCAGATTATATATAGTTTGTAATGTAGTTTTTAGCTAGTCTTAATTGAGTAGATTTTGCTTTTGATTAATGGTTCTGTAACTTGACAAAATGATCTACCCACTGAGTGACTGTTAGTTTTATATAAAATGACAGTATGACCTGCCCTTCTATATAATTTTTATAAATTACATTTTCTTTTGACTAAGATTAGTTAAATTTGATGTCTTAAAAGAGGCTAAGACATTAGACATAAGTGATTATAATATTTTTTATTGTTTAATTTAATTTCATGCAGACAGCAACAACAGTGTACACTATAGTACAGTACATAATTCTCATTTCTTGTTATTATGAATTATTTTATTAACAATCTCTTCAGTATATAAAAGTAAACAGTAGCAATGTTTTTTGGAACTTTGGAAGGCAAATAGTTCACCAAATGTGCAAGCAGATGCATGTGAAATAAACTAAATATGGACATCTTAATTCTAATATGGTTGTGATGTTTATCATTTGAGAATCTGAATATAGTTCATAATGTGCATGTACTGCAGGCTGGAGGCATGGTAACCATTTTACAATATAATGAACATTCACCACTAATACTGTGTAATACTAGTAGAGATTTGTTTTCCATATATCCATATAAACAAATTTTGGAGTGTATATATTTATTTGATATTCTATTGCTAATCATCTTTTTAGTTTCTTATCTGTGCAGGTAGCACATGGAGATTATGGGTTGAGTTACACATTTTCTGGTAACACAATTCCAGCCCGGCCCTGGATACCTGTGTTAACCAAAGTACGTGATCTTATCACCACTGCAACTGGCTTTGACTTCAACTTTGTCCTAGTCAACAGGTGTGACAATTATGCTGCCCAAATTATAAAAATTAAAATAAAATGTGCTTTAATATAATAGTTTTTTAATACAATAAAAAAGTATTGCTAGCATCCATTCTGTTTTAAGTTTTCTATATAATTATTTAGTTATAAAATCTATAGTGATTGGCTCAGTACAATAACTTTCTGAATGCACATTTGTTATAGTAATACATTTAATAGTTTGATATCATATAGATATATGAAAGATTACATATAAATAAAAATAAATGGAAGTAGGAAAGTTTTACTAGCTTTTACAGTCCAGCAGTTTTGTTAACACTGCTAACCCTTTAATATTTTTTGTCATTAGCTCCTGACCCACATTGGAAAGCTCTTTAATGTTTCTTATTAAGTGTCCAGTGATGATCGCTCACCTCTTACATCTTTATTTCACTAGGACCAGACAGAAGGGGTTGAGCACCTAATCACATTTTCAATTGCATCCAATGAAGATGGCTGATACTTTGGTTTATTCTGTTTAATCTTTCTGTTACTAGCATTGACTCACGGAGATAACCTCTTTAATCTTTGTCACTAGCATTGACTCACAGAGATAACCTCTTTAATCTTTGTCACTAGCATCGACTCACGGAGATAACCTCTTTAATCTTTGTCACTAGCATTGACTCACAGGGATATCCCTGTTACTTGGATGAGACCCATAATTCTTTTCTCACTAGATCTGGCTCATAGGGCACACTCTCCAAAATTTTTTATTACTAACTCTTGACTCGCAGAAAGACCAGTCTCTCAATATTGCTACCACTAACCCTTGTTACAGGATCCATCCCAACACAAACATTAACATTGATGACATTTTGCTGTATGTTAGATAATTTTATTTTCTATTATTGGCAGATACAAAGATGGAACTGATAATATAGGATTTCATAAGGATGACGAGAAAGAGCTGGTGCAGAACTATCCCATAGCCTCACTTTCCCTAGGTCAGGCTCGAGATTTTATTTTCAAGCATCAAGAATCACATGGACGACGAGCAACAAAAAGAATTGAACCTGTGAAGATTGAGCTTCAGCATGGGAGTCTTCTGTTGATGAACTACCCAACCAATCAGTTCTGGTATCATGCACTACCTCAAAGAAAGAAAGCCAAAAATGTGCGAATAAATTTGACATTCAGAAGAATGAATCCATCATTATGTAGAAGTATTTAAATTATTGAAAATTTTGCCTGGTCAACTTGTTCCACACTGCAATGGAAGTATTAATTTTGTTTTCACTCCAAATAACAACATCTGCATCTTGTTCACTAATTAATTCTCCTATATACATCACAGATTATTACTGCTTTTGGATTATATTACAAAATTCTTCTTCATTTTTAAGGCCATGCACACACATATTGCAAGCAATCATAGACACACACTTGCTACACACTCACACATACACCCCACTTGCAACGGATTTTAAACATAGTATTATGTTCAGTAAAAGTAAGTTAAATTAAATTAGAAACTTAGTGTGCATTATCGCTATAACAGTAATAATATCCTGAGGAACTTATTTTATTAATATATTTTTTATTATTGATTTCTAAAATATATTTGTTATTAGTGTACTTCTCAAACTATTAGATATGATCATTGTGTGGCAGTGATAACTATACATTAATAAATATTAATTATATTTACAGATCCTGCTTTTTTTTATGTATGTATCTGTGTGATAGAGGATTGTAAAGGGAGACAATATTTTCTCTAACCTATACGAATTTACTCTCTCCCATGGATCACTCTATCAATCTTTCATCTGCAGAAAAGACATGTACGTGCTATTTTTCACTGATATTAAATCAGTTGAGTTATTATTTATTATTATTTAAATTAAAAGTATCTCTGGACTGTTCACACATTTTATTTTGGAATGGATTTATTTTTGTCCTTGAAAGGGTAGAGAAATATTCAATAAAACTGGGTAAGTACATTTTCTAATACTGTAGTAATACATTAGATATCTTCTTTTCTTCACCTTAACCATACATTAATAAATATTATTGATTTGATTGAGTGTAGGGGGCGCTTTCGCGCTGGATAATAAATATTATATTTACAGATCCTGCTTTTATTTGTATGTATCTATGTGCATAGAGTATTGTAAAGGGAGACAATATTTTCCCTATCCTATACAAATTTACTATCTCCCATGGGTCTCTTTATGAATCTTTGATCTGCAGAAAAGATGTACAATCTATTTTTCACTGACATTAAATGAATTGGGGTTATTATTTATTATTAAAAGTATCTCTTGACTGTCCACAAATTTTATTTTAAATATAATACTGGAATGGACTTATTTTTGCCCTTGAAAGGGGAGAGAAATAAGCATATAAAACTGGGTAAGTACATTTTCTAATACATTAGATATCTCCTTTTCATCACTTTGATTTTACCTCCACAGATAGCAATTACATTTAGTTTATATAATCCAAATATGTCAATATTTAGTTAAATGAAACTTTATTATTATTTTTAAATGATTAATCAGCTGAAAATTTCTGAACTCCTTATGACAATTCGTACATTCTATTGTTCCACAGCGCAATTTATGAAATGATCAACTATAATATCTGAAAATATACCAGCCAGCCACAGACTACCTGCTTTCTGCATATGTTCAATTTCTCCTTAACATTAAATTACAGTCAGGTCTTGGGTTCCATTCCAATGAGTTCCAGTCTTAAAGATGTTCGTAACCCACTTCTGTACATAAGTTGGAATTTGCAGGCAAATGCCCCAATAGCTTTGACTACGCCTTATTGATGCTGAGCAACATACATCTGTGGTTCGTCCGTGTTGAAACTAATTTACCTAAGTTCATAAGAAGTGGATGATGCTAATTAGGTCTGAATTTTTATTTAAAAAAAAAAAAATGTGTTAGGGGTAATTTGTCTTGGCAGATTGCTACAAGTTGAGGCTGCCCATAACCTGAGACCTGACTTGAATGCTCTTATTTCTTCAGCTCATTCCTAGTCAGCCAACAGGCAGTGCTTGATTTTGTTGACTTTAACTGTCAGTAAGAAAGATGAATCGGCAGGCGTTTGCAATTTATCTTGCTGTGTTTGGTGGTTGATTGTAAAATCTCTTTCTGTTAGTTATTGCTGTTCTGGTAGTATTTTATCATCATACTCTTTAATAGCTCTTGTCGTTTGATTGTCATCACATTTCTTTAGTCCTGTGTACATTTTATTTTCATCATATACCTTATTAGTTGCTTTTGTCATGTTTATATGTTCAAGTTAATGCTTATTTTCACTTTTATTTATTTGGGTCAAAATGGTTGTGTGTATTTGTATTAAAATTTATTGTTATTGTGTTCCTGTGTTGTTTGTAATAATTGTTTATCATGTTGCTGTTGAATTTTAAAAAAAATTTAATGGCACCCTCTCTCTGGATTATTATTGTTTATCTTTAATGATCAATAACCATATTTATTGCTAGTGAGCGAATGATAATTTATAGATTAAATTCTAACTCGATGAGTCCCAGTTTCATCTGGCACATCTAGTTGTTGCTTTCAGAACTCTGTTTTTTGGGGGGGTATTTTTTTTTTTTGCATTGTCAGCATGCTCTTGTATTGTTGGTAGTATTTATTAAGATCATACTCCTGTTTAGTTGGTAGTCCTTTATTGTCGTCATACTCCTGTTTAGTTGGTAGTCCTTTATTGTCGTCATACTCCTCTGTATGCTTGTTCATTATTTTTATACACCTAATTTCACTGGTGCTCTTGCTTGTCATCAAATTCTGTTATGGTGGTGGAACTTGACTGTGATCATTCGGTATATAAACGAGAACAAAACGAAAGCAGGCTTTCAAGACTGGTGACTATACATATTTTTTTAAAAATACGTCACACTTTTTTCTCAAATTAGATACCATGTAAGCGACATATTAATATCTAGGAAGGGGGCCAGCCATTTAGTACTTGTGCAAAAAATCCAAACAAATCAGTAATTTTACTCCCCTCACTTTGCTGCAAGGTGTATTTTTTCTATTCTCCCTCCAGAACTATATATTCGTACTTTTCTTTTAGACACACACACACACACACACACACCCTCCGCAATTTCCTTATAGTTTCCATAAGTGCGTATTTTCGTCGCAAAAATAATATGTATAGTGTTTCGAAGATCAGCGAATATCGGCTGACACAAACGCGTGTGCCCGGATAAACAGTGAAAGTTCCCGGATAGGCAAAGAAAGTACCCAGATAAGCAGCGAAAGTACCTAGATAAACGAAACAAGTTCTCGGATAAGCAAATACAGTGCCCGAATAAGCAAATACAGTGCCCAGATAAACTAAGGTCCCGGATAAGCAAAAAGGATAGCGAAATGCACAATGAAATACTTGAATAAGCAAGGAGAATGCCCTGATAAACAAAAACACTTAATAGATAAAGAAAATACCCGGTTAAGCAAAACATTCCTGGATAAGCAAAGAAAGTACCCATATAAATAGCCAAAGAACCTGGATAAAGAAAGCAAATACCCGGATGTTAGTAAAAATAATACATTAAATAACCGCAACAGTATCTGGATGAAGGATCAATGAAATAATATTTAACTTCCCATAAATGAATCCCCAAGTAATAATTGTTTGTTTTTTTTGCTGGTTCAAATATAAATCAACGGAAGTTTTATTTCGTGCATATTAGGCAAGTTTAATACGTTTTTAAAAAAATATAATTCTTTTTTGTGTTTTCTGGCGAATGTGACTTGGTTTCCATGACTCTTTGGATGCCATCCGTTCATAAATAAATTGTGAAATACCGTACACCGAGCAATAAGCGAATTAACACTCTAATGGTAAATGGTGAACTGTCAAAATAGTTAACTACATGAAATTGTGCACACATTCATTTGACTTATATTTTTAGTTTACTCGACAGGCTGTGGCTGAATTTAAGCTTCACATACATCGCGCAGACAATGAGTCATTTCACATTAAAAACAAAATCTTAAGACATGAACAAACTGGACGACAGAATTTTTTCAAGCAGTGCGCAGCACGCGATTAAATTCATCTTTTAGTCCTTGAACCCACTGAAAGAGGTCAAACTAGGTCGCGTTGCTTCGTCTCTGAATCCAGTTGTTTTCTAGCCAACCCAGCCTTGTCTTCTACCCCGGACCCCTTCCGACAACAACTTAAAGAAATATAAAATTGCAAAATTCGATATAAGGAGAAAATTATTCGTCAGATATATAATGTTCTACCTAAATATACATAAAAATTCACACTAACAGAACACAATACAATACAACAAACACAGCACAGCAAACACAATACAACAAACAATAAAACAATAATAAACACAATAGCAAACAAAACAACACAGCAAATACAAGACTACAAACACGTAATAAACAATAGCATATTAAACACAGTACAACAGACACCAACCAATCGGCGATCAGCAATTAGACATTAAGTTTACAAATAGATCGACTTGGGTGGGTTTCCATAATTAACTAAATGTAAGTGTGCTAAACAAATATTTATAATTTTTGGCTAAATTTCAATAATTTATTTCAAGAGAAAAAAATGTATATACTCGGAACACCCTGTGCAACACTGTCTTTGTATTAATAAAATTATCATCTTATACTCATGCTCTCAGCATTAAATGACTTTTAGTGTGTTCGGAAAGTGCACTTAACTAATACAGCAGTTTATGCCGAACTTAATATATTTTCAATTAGTAAATATAAAAAAGTACTCTCACACACACACACACACACACACACACACACACACAGCACAGCACACAAAAACACTCTACGCGCTCGAATGTAAGTGGACATAAAGGAGTGATCTTATTTATGTCTGAAGAACACATACAGGTAATGAAAATATCTAGCCACGGAATGCATAAATGAAACAATGTACATAGACAATTTAAACTGTTATATTTACAGCGACTTGTATTTAAGATCTGTCTTCAATAATCGGAATATTTTTCACTTAATTTAGTTTTATTACGTCAAATTCAGCACATCATTAAACAATGGTTTATATGAAAATAGGATATAGAAATAAACAATATCAGTCATGAACATCACATAGTCTTAAATAATTAATTCATGCCGCTTGCAAAGCAGCGCATTTATAAAAATGTTTTCATGCAAACTTCAACCCTATCTCGATCAAAGAGAGCAAGTTTGCATTAGTCACCAGTGAAAAATTAACCAGTTTATAATTCAGCAGAGTTCCTTCCCTTTACAAGGCAAATATTTCTGACACTAAAATAATTTGCATTTTCGCAGACTATAATACACTTAGCCATCTTAAGTGGAGTTATGCAACACCAAGCGATCAAATTTAACCGCAGTTTCCTCTAGAGGCTGAAGGGCTGTGAATCACTGACAGCATAACAAGGGCTTAATGCTTTTGTTATGACAGTCGAAATCCTCAAAGGGTCTATGATTGACAATACTGAGAGTACAGTTGCTCATCCGATGGGAGAGATAAAGCTGTAAAACTGCAATGAGTATGCATTTTTAATCCATAAACTGACAAGAAAGATAACTCTATGGCCAAAATACATTTAATTCCGAGATATGATAATACAGATTATTATTTTTACCAGCCATGGTCTAGGACTCTAGGTAGTTTTGAAGGTGTGAACGTTGCGAGAACTGGAAATTTAGAGTAGTCACCCTTTCAAGCAATTTCAGAATCAGGTGTTGGAGCTATTATCACGAAATGACATGATACATTTTGTGCGCTTGAAAAATCAAAACCCGAGAAAAAACAGAAAAACACATATTTAAAAAGAAGAAAGTGTAAAAAGGCTAAGACTGCTTTTGTTTTCTTTGTATTTAGAGTCTATTTTATTTTCTCTTCCTTCTTGGTCGTTTGTTTGCTTTTTGATGACGTCACATGAAAACTGATATCACACGGAAATTGATGTCACATGACTTTTCATCACAATGGAGTCAAGTTTATGCTACGTTACATATATTTTCATAGATCCTGCTTGTATTTCTTATTTATGATATGTGGTATGTCTGTACTAAAATAAATGTACAGTTATATAGTCTGTGAAATAAATAAATTTGACGCTCAATTTACACAGCGTGAGCGACAGAGTTTTAGCTATGTCAAACTACATCAAGTCACACAGCAAGATATTATCTTCTTCCCCACATCCTTCATCTTCTAGATGTGCACCTCTGACAACATATAAGCATTTAGGCTGAATTTCAGACCATTATTTGAACTGTCTTTAGAGTTTCAAGAATAGGTTTTTTAAAATGCCTCTTTTAACTTTTAAATGTACAGTTATATAGTCTGTGAAATAAATAAATTTGACGCTCAATTTACACAGCGCGAGCGACACACTGAGTTTTAATATATTTAATTTTGTAGAATGCAGTCAATTTTGTTTCAAAGACATTTGCTTCTGTATGAAGAATGGTTTATTCGACAAAACAATGCAGCAAGGCAAATGATAAAGACTTTGAAATAAAAGCATTTCAAAGTCCCACATACAGGGACCCTACATAAATATTTTTAATAATTTCTTTACAAAAATATTTTTTCTGTATTGCACGTAAAAGTAGGGTAGAACAATTTCTACTTTTATTGGTTAATTAAATTATTTCCAAAAGTACAATAACAGACTGATTTTATTTTTAAAAAACATCAAAGTCCATGCAATGAATTTAAATGCAAATAAAAGCTAAGAAAACGGACCACATAACAGTCTGTGTATATTAACAAATGACGGAAGAGAAGAGAGCCCCACCAGGAAACATCTGTATGACTGGCAACATTTTTTTATTTTTTTTTTTTATTAAAAATAATTATCAAGTTACGACAGAAGTACGTCACCAGATAAACACATTCTGTTTCAACATTATACTGACGTCACAAACACGTATGGCAAACCATTCAAAACACAATCTGACAGTTACAAGCGTAATCGTAATGTTTTGTGAATAGGTCTGATGGCATTTATTATTGTATAAATTCCTTTTTATTATATTCGTTATATGTAACTAGGAGGTGATTATTGGGAATTTTTGTTTTATTAGTAATCGGTAAATGTAACAGGGAAGTGATTATTGGGAATTTTCTCTTTTATTAGTAATCGATATATGTAACTGGGAAGTGATTATTGGGAATTTTCTGTTTTATTAGTAATCGGTATATGTAACTGGGAAGTGATTATTGGGAATTTTCTGTTTTATTAGTAATCGATATATGTAACTGGGAAGTGATTATTGCATTTGATGTAGTGATTTTATCCTATTGTAAAAGAGCATTAGGCCTATATGGGGGCAAATTGACAAAATGTGCTAGAAATGAACATATTTTGGAAGGATGATTTTGAACGTATGACAAATTGCTTTCCGTAAACACTGATAAAGACAGCTTAGGCGAACTTGAATTGACAAAATATGCTTGAAATGAGCTTGGAAGGATGCTTTCAGTATGACAAATTGCTTTCTTTTAAACACAAAAATATAAAGACAGCTTAGGCGAACTTGAATAAGCCTGCTTTTGCTCATGAGCTACGGAATCTATTAAGAAAGTTGGTTTCACTGAAACTATTGATGACGTATGTTGAGATTGTTTTAAATTTGACAAATGTTGTTTTCACTGAACCTCTTGACGCAGACTGTTTACAGTGTTGGCGAATGTTTCTCTCTGTGAACAGTTATTGACGAATGTTGTTTGCAGTGAATATTACTGACAAGGATTGTTTTCAGCGGACGTAATGGAGGAAATTGATTTCACTATAGTGACTATACCTATCTGACGAATGTTGGCTGCTTCTAGTGATTTTTTTTATTGAAGAGTGCTGCTTTCAGTTAACATAATATTATTTGATGAAGGTCGCTTTTAATGAAAATATTAACGAAGATTGATTTTAATGAAAATATTAACAAAGGTTGCCATCAGTGAAACTATTCACAGAGTTTGCTGCCAATGAACCTATTCACACAGGTTGCTGCCAGTGAACTCTTACTGATGATTGATGACATCAGTTAAAATAATATTATTACAATGGTTGCTTTAAGTGAACTCTTATTAATGATTAATGGCAGCAGTTAAAATAATATTATTACAATGGTTGCTGTAATTAAACATATTGACGAAAGTTTTTCTAGGTGATTATAAGGAAAACAGCGGGTTTATAGCAATGATTTTGCGAAGGCTGTTGTATCTGTACATTTTAAAGACCTCTGCAGCTAGTAAATGATACCTCCGATATCACTGGAACTCGTCGTGAGAACTTAACGTCACGTGGTTAAAATAAAGCACACGAAGTCAAATGCAAAAATTAGTTATTTTTTTTTAAAGAATTCAAATCAGATCAACAGAATACATTTTTTCAAAGTGTACTGTGTCCAACCAGCAACGGCCTTTGTTTAGACAACGGTATTTACAACTGATAAACTGATCAAATCTGTTGGGTGACAAATTGACCAACACTAGTGAGATGGCAAATTAACCAATACTAGTGAGATGGCAAATTGACCAACACTAGTGAGATAGCAAATTAACCAATACTAGTGATATAGCAAATTGACCAACACTATGCATATGGCAATGAGGCCGTCACTAGAAAGATGATACACTGACCAGTACTATTAAAATAAACCATTGATAAACACTTTTTATAGTTAGCAATGACCACAGTAGTACAGTGCAAACTGACCAATACCAGTAAGGTGACAAACTAGCCGACGCTAATAAGATGATAAACTGATCAACACCAGTAAGGTGACAAACTGACCAGCACACAAGTAAGGGACAAATTGACCAGCACACAAGTAAGGTGACAAACTCACCAGCACACAAGTAAGGTGACCAACTGACCAACACCTGTAAGGTGACAAACTGACCAGCACACAAGTAAGGTGACAAACTGACCACCGCACAATTAAGGGGGCAAACTGACCAGCACACAATTAAGGGGACAAACTGACCAACACCAATAAGGTGACAAACTGACCAGCACACAAGTAAGGGGACACACTGACCAGCGCACAAGTAAGGGGACAAACTGACCAACAGTAGTAATGAAAAACTCACCAACACTTGTAAAGTGACAAAGTATCCAGAACTAGTAAGATGACCAAAATGACCAGCTCTAGTAGTGTGATAAACTGACCAACATTAAGGAAGTAATAAAAAGTGAGGTGATACATTAACAACACTACTGAAGTGATACAGTAACACACTAAGTGGAAAACTTAACTGACAAACTGACCAAAGCTATTGAAACCTCAAACGATCAACAGTAGAATGAGGACAACTAATTAACAAACACCAGTGGAATGACGTGATAAACAGGCCTGATAATAGTATGAGTTCCTATATGTTCTGTCTGCTGCCTATAGTATTTCATTCTGCAGCGAGAACAGTTATGAAAAAAAAAATTAAATGCATGCTGATTGAAATTGTAAAATTATCAGTAATATACCATGGCTTCGCTTCATGTTTAAACAATGAATGACCTTTAAAATCATCATAATCACTATTATGAGCAAGTACGTCTGGTGCTAAAAGAAAACAATATCAGTTGTGTTCGAAATGAGTAAAATAATAACAATGAAAATTAATGAATACAAGTTTATAAATAAAATAATTCGAACCCTAAACGTACAGGCTATAAGTTGCGAACATTACAAACGTTGCGAATGACGCTCAATGTAATATGTACTGCCATCGTAAAGTCTTTAATTATGCTCTGTATGTGTGTGTGTGTGTGTGTGTGTGAGAGAGAGAGAGAGAGAGAGAGAGAGAGAGAGAGAATTATCTCCTTGTTACAGGCACTCCCATTATAAAGTCTTTCATTGTACCATGTGTGTTATATGTGTGTGTGTGTGTGTGTGTGTGTGTGTGTGTGTGTGTGTGTGTGTGTGTGTGTGTGTGTGTGTGTGTGTGTGTGTGCGCGCGCGTGTATCCTTGTTACAGGCTTCAACATTATAAAATCTTTCATTATACAGTGCCCGCACGCTCGTATTATCTCATTATAAATGCAAACAATGGATGTTTTAAACACTAAAATGACAAAAAATGGGTGGACACTTTGCTTGGAAATTACAGTTACATTAAAATATTGTATGCATTTTCTTCTTTCTTCATTTTAAAGCACGATTTCTTCTCAAAACTCAGGCAACGAGAAGACCCCTGATGTCTTTCGTTTAAGTTTGGTATTCATTGTTAATGGCACACGACTTGCGATTTTCAAATACAGCATTGTAAGACGCGTGTCAAGGAGGGTTTGGAAAGACGAAACAAAGAAGGAAATACTCCAAGTCGCAAGGTTTGGAAAGACGAAACAAAGAAGGAAATACTCCAAGTCGCAAGATTTCGGTCCGTACTGATGAGTGATACACTTTGTCCATCTGATTTGCTGACATGTCACTGCACAGTGTATGTATATGTGTGGATTTGTTGCACATCTCGTTATTCTAGGATTATCTGGTTTTAAAGAAAGTAAAATACTAGTAGGTCTGCATTACTGCCATAATTCATTCAATGCATACAGAGGCAAATTACGCATTGCTTACAGAGGCAAATTACGTATTGCATACTGAGGCAAATTACGTATTGTATACTCAGACAAATCACTTACAAAAGAAGGGCTTTCGTGTGCTCGTTTGGACAACATGAAAGGATTTCCTAGCTTGCTCGGTATTTTTTTTAGTGTTCTACCTCCTCCTAATAAGTAAAATACAGAAAATATGGCGATGAATTATCAGAATTGTAAAAAAAAAAAAAAAGTGCAGACAAAAGCTTGGTGTTCAACACCGCAGTTTCGGACTTGGCGTTTTATTTACAACTACAGATATCTTAATCTTGGTGTTTTATGTACACCTACAGATATCATAATCTTGGTTTTTTATTTACACCTACAGATATAGCAGTCATGGTGTTTTATTTACAACTACAGATATCTTAGTCTTGGTGTTTTATTTACACCTACAGATATCTTAGTCTTGGTGTTTTATTTACACCTACAGATATCTTAGTCTTGGTGTTTTATTTACACATACAGATATCTTAGTCTTGGTGTTTTATTTACACCTACAACTAACTTAATCTTGGTGTTAAAGCACAGCAATATTAGACTCTTATTTCATACAGTTTGGACTTGGCGTGTTATATACTCCTACAGATATTTTAGTCTAATGTTTAGCACAACAGTCTTAAACTATTGGTGTACACAGTCATCGTAGCTGGGACATTCTTACATTACATTTTCGATTTGGCATTATACTGCTTAGTGTTATACAACAGCATTAATCTTGGTTTTACACAGTAACCTTCGATTTGGCATTATATAATAGCCTTATATTTAGCGTTAAACTAGCAGACGTAACATGGCATTAAACAGCAGTATTATGCTTTGGAGTTAAACATCAGTCTAAGACTTTGACATATATAGTAATCTAAGACTTTGACATTATATAGTAGTCTAAGATCTTGACATTACATAGCATTGTAAGACTTTGGCATTATACAGTAGTCTAAGACTTTGACATTATATAGTAGTCTAAGATCTTGATTACATAGCAATGTAAGACTTTGGCATTATATAGCAGTCTAAGACTTTACGTTATATACCAATTTTACATTATGCATTCAACACAACAGTCTCAGATTTTCCGTAATAGAGTTTTGGACACAGTAAGGTAAGACTTGGCATAACAGTTACACCAAGTCTTGGCATTCAACATAGCAGTCTTAGACTTGCAGTGTTAGACACGGCCTTAGCAATCTAGACAGGGCCTTAATTAGAAGTCTTAGACTTGCAGTATTAGACACGGCTTGAATTAGCAGTCTCAGATTTGCAGTGTTAGACACGGCTTGAATTAGCAGTCTCAGAATTGCAGTGGTAGACACGGCTTGAATTAGCAGTCTCAGATTTGCAGTGTTAGACATAACTTTAATTAGTAATCTAGATTTGCAGTGTTAGACACGGCCTGAATTAGCAGTCTCAGAATTGCAGTGTTAGACACGGCTTGAATTAGCAGTCTCAGAATTACAGTGTTAGACACGGCTTGAATTAGCAGACTCAGAATTGCAGTGTTAGACACGGCTTGAATTAGCAGTCTCAGAATTGCAGTGTTAGACACGGCTTGAATTAGCAGTCTCAGAATTGCAGTGTTAGACACGGCTTGAATTAGCAGTCTCAGAATTGCAGTGCTAGACACGGCTTGAATTAGCAGACTCAGAATTGCAGTGTTAGACACGGCTTGAATTAGCAGACTCAGAATTGCAGTGTTAGACACGGCTTGAATTAGCAGTCTCAGAATTGCAGTGTTAGACACGGCTTGAATTAGCAGTCTCAGAATTGCAGTGTTAGACACGGCTTGAATTAGCAGTCTCAGATTTGCAGTGTTAGACACGGCTTGAATTAGCAGTCTCAGATTTGCAGTGTTAGACATAACTTTAATTAGTAATCTAGATTTGCAGTGTTAGACACGGCTTGAATTAGCAGACTCAGAATTGCAGTGTTAGACACGGCTTGAATTAGCAGTCTCAGATTTGCAGTGTTAGACACGGCTTGAATTAGCAGACTCAGAATTGCAATGTTAGACAGTCTTAATTGACAGTCTCAGACTTGGCATTCCACATATCAACCTCGGTCTAGGCATCACTCTCTCATACCAGTCTCAGACTTTGCATTAAGCATACCAGCATGGACGTGCCCTTAAACAACAGTCTTCTGAATAGTACCAGAGGGTCGTGGTGTCGGTTGGAGAAATCTTCTAATGGCGGAAGGACTGACGAAAGTGAGAGAGGCACTGCCCGGGTTCATCAAGGTATCGCATTCTGAGGCCATGGACATTTGGAGTGCTCCTAAGAAGCTGCACAAAATGTCGGCCACTGTGCAGAACACAACTGTTGAATCAGAGTGGCGGAAAGAACAAAGAGGAAACCGTCAATCCTGCCGGTGAAAAACAAAGTAAAACAATGTCTTGGAAGATCCACAAGAGGTGAATGTATCTTAGTGGGGAGCGCTTTCTGGATGTTCTCGATTTCCGCTTCCGGGACAGTGCGATTGCAAAGTGGGACGTGTAAGTCTAATCCGGCCGATTTTTCAAGAAGGCTTCCCCACAGCCAAGCGAGACGACCTATTCTTCACCTTTGGTGGCGGCCGCTGGAATTCAGTTGATGTACTGGAGGACATACTGGTAGGAGACTCGATCCTGTGGGGAGAGGGACTGCGCATAGCCTTAGGCATGGGACTGACACACCTGCAGACAGTAAAAGCGAGATTTTGACTTAAGTTAGATAAAAATATCACACATTTGCTCGCGCGCGTAAGCCCACACGCACAGACATACACGCAAAACGCACGCATACAAACATAGAAAGAATGCCCACAAGCAAATGGACTGACAGTTGCAAATGTAAACTTAAATAAAATATATATGCAATAAATTGATCGAGAGACTGGGTGATTTTTCTACTGTTTAATTTGTGGACTGATACAGAAAAGTGAATGGTAGAAAAACAACAATTTGCAAATAGTTAAATGTTCTGTTATGACACATCGAACCGTACTTTATGCAATGAATGCATTATCCTGTTTAATCTTCAAGAGTATCATTGATACATTGGTTTTATTCTTCCTCAAATGTGTGTGTGTGTGTGTGTGTGTGTGTGTGTGTGTGTGTGTGTGTGTGTGTGTGTGTGTGTGTGTGTATAAAAGGAATTTATGCCAACTGTGCATTTGAGTTCAATCAGCAGATTTAGGTTTCTGATACTTTATATATAATTTCAAAGTCATAGCCCCGAGGGATACTGCAAGATAAGCGGTGAAAAGAACGTGTATCTGTGAGATTTTAGATGCAAATAAAGTATACAAGCGATGGTGACGACACAAAAGGTTGAGAAAACACTCTTTTATATTGAGGGTATGAGACTTGACAAAAGCAAACGAGCTCTACACAAATACCTCGTGCTATTGCGTACGTAAATTGCATGTGGAACAAAAACAAAACAAAAAAATAAACAACCAACCTCGATTGACTCTAGCCCAGAGCATTTCAGCCATTTTGTGTCGTCATGTAGCAGTTCATATGTTAGTCTCGTGCATGAAGAAAGGTTTTGGTTTCTATTATATTTTTCACGCTAAACTAATATTATTTATAACGATTACTGGCTATTGCAACTTAGCAGAACGTTTAGAAATATTGACATTCATAAAAATATCTGGTTTATATATATATATATATATACACACACACAAATGGGTGTGTGCTTGTGTATGCATGTATGTGTGTGGCTGAAGGGTATTTCTGTTCAATTGGTCTTTTAAAAAGCCACCTATGATAAAAGATATAAATAAATGAAACACACAATAACCCCACATTAACAACATAATAAATTAAACAAGCATAACAACCTTGGCAATGTTTTACTGTCGTCCATTTTGGATCTCTTTGTAAAGTTTGGCTGGGATTGTTGCTGAGGCATCCGGTTAGCCCCAGGAGAGATTTGTCGTGGCTTGGAGAAGGCTGACCGGGCCCATTGCTCTGGTGACCCATTAGCATCAGAAACTTCGCCATTTTCCTCAACCCCTGATACAGGAGTGCCAGCAGTCTTGCTGACCGCAGCCAGTACGTCAAAGCCCTGCTGATAGAACGAACGCAGCACTGGAGAGGTGGAACGCGCGCGACTCTGGCACCTCGATGGCGGGCGGGAGGTGGTCGGGATGAGCGTGCAAGCTGTGATGTAAGCTGGCGGGACAGTCGGTCGGAAGGTCAGCATGTCTGTATCGCCCTGGGCCAGCAACGTGTCCTCTGACCTGACTGACACTGGAGATGCTGCTGGAGAAAGAGACTGAGGTCTCCGTTCACGCCGGAGAGCATTAGCTACTTTAATTAGGTCAGTTGACGAGGCCGTGGAGGAGGCATCAACCGTGTCATCGTCGACATCTGCAATTCCTGCGCTAGTTCTGGTTCCGTCCCCGGCCGCTGCACTTGACTCTGACATGTTGCCTCGAGTTCGAGACCTGCCCCTGACTGGCGAGCGGCTCCTGTCCCGTCGGGTCATTTTGGGGGATGCCGGTAGGGAGGAATCATTAGCTTTCAGATATATTCGCTCTAGCGATGGGCCTCCATCCTGAATATCATGGGTGGAAACAGACATTGCTTGCTGTGATGTAGCAGGTGCAGCAAGAGGCTCTGTTTCGTACCCTTTCTCATGCTGGGAATCTTTCTGCTGGCTGCGCTTTGTGGTTTTCTGCGGCGGTAATACCCGAGAAGTAGTGGAAGGACGACTGCTGGTTTGAGCTGGAATGATAGTAATCCCCCTTGGTTGTATGGGTTTGCTCTCTTCCACTTGACTCCCGTCTTTGACACTGGGCATGCTTCCAGCGGTGGACAAGTTGACGATTCTGCTCTGGCCGCTTGTGCTGTTAGTACGTATACCACTCTTGACAGCAGCACCGTTACTCCCTACCCCGTCTCGAGCTAGCACGGATTTAGATATACCAGTTCCGTTTCCAGTGTCCTGTTTGAAGTATTCATCCGTATCCACGTGAAACACCATGTGTTCTCGGGGAAAGACATTGCGTTTGTTAGATCCATGTATGGACTCGCGCTGATGCTTTTCGGTCACTGCTGGGGCGCCTTTCAGCGTGACGTACTTGTCCTCCCGCTGTTTACTGGACAAGGACACAGGAATTGAGGGAGATTTCGTCTTGTCTATAAGGTTGATTTTTCTAGCCAACCATGCGCACTTTGCACGCACCTCTTCCTGCATTAGGTTGAAACACATAGCAATAAGCGCCAGGCCGAACACCAAGTAGATGGCATTGAACACGGCCTTTTCTTTGCTCCACCCAGTCCCGAAACCGGGAACAAAGTCTCCAAAGCCAATCGTGGAGAGTGTGATGAAGCAGAAGTAAGCCCCAATCAGGATATCCCACTCCTGCTCCCAGATGGAGAAGAGGAGAGCGCCGAAAATGATATACAGCGTGATGATCAGCAGGCTGACCACCATGGGCACGCGCACTTTCTTGTCCTGCAGAGGCTGCACCTCTCTCTCGTCCTCAACGTCAGTGTCGTCGATAATGTACGTCACTTCCCCTTCTTCCGCCTTGCGCATATCTGCTCTGCCACTTCCGATGCCATTTCCTGACCTGCTTTTCGTGCTGGGACTACGCGATTTCCGTCTCATGCGTTGACGGCGGCGACAGCCCCTCTTGCTGCTGTAGTGAGACGGACAAAAGATCCACATCAAGCCGTAACACAAGTGCTTGTAGAGAAACCGGAAGCAGTCGCCTAATAGCGTACCGAGGTTGGCGAGACACAATAAAGTGAGGGGAATCCCTACGAGGGCATAACCGATAGTCGCCAGGCGCCCAAAGACCGTTTTGGGAGTTATGTGGCCATAACCTGTGAATATAAAAACAGACAAGTAACCGTTGATACTTTCAGACCTATCACATAAAATTGCATGAAGTAGACAGTTAAGCAATAAATAATCGAAGCGAAAGCAGGTGTTTTCAACAGAACAGTTATTACGGTGAGTACGGTACATTGTAGCTGTCATAGAGAGATGAAAGTTTAGTGAGAACAATAGCATTTGCATTTTAGTGATGTGATTGGGGACTCTTTCTCTCTCTCACATACAGACACAAACATGCAAATACACACAAACACATGCCGAAACACACCCACCACCCACTAAAGAGTCATACACATCACAGGAAGAAACACAAATATATACATTCCTTCTTTTACCAGAATCCCTTGGTTTACTGAATGCCACAACCATGGTAGATGCAAGAAGTATCTATTTCAGTGTGTACAGTAAGGAATACACTACACTCTGTTGATGTATGGTGGCAAAGTATACTGACTACATGGAACAGTTTCTGGTACAAGGAACTTACTTGAAATTGCTACAATGGTTATGCCTAAGGGAGCTAATACGGCAAAACATTGCATGGCCTTGAGAGAGAATAGAGTGAATCAGTGTTCTACAACTTTAGAAAGGAAACACGATGAATTGGCAGTAATAACGTGAACAATAAACTTGTGATAAAAAGCTTGTGAAAAGACTATTACAGCTTTGCCTAGACAAAGTTACATTAGAAACTATTATTGCTTGTCCCTAATAACTTTATTTCTGTTCTCTGATAAGAACTATCATGTGATTTGTATTGACACTAATCTGTTGAATTGTGTTTTAGGATATAAGACTGTATAGGTATTACAATTATTCAAACGTGGTTTCATGGAAATATTGATGTCGAAAAGAGTTGTAATAATATTGAAATACGAAAAATGTTACAAAAATATTGAAATGCGAAAAATGTTACAAAATATTGAAATGCGAAAAATGTTACAAAAATATTGAAATGCGATGAAAGTTGCAATAGTATTGAAGTAGCAATTGAATAATCCATCATTGACAGAAAACGAAATGAATAATCGGGAGAGGCAAACAATGCTTTAGACAGTTAATTGAAGGAAAGAAAGAAAGAAAAAAGAAAGAAAGAAAGAAACCTTTCACAAACTCAAAGCAAGATAAACTTGATCATAATCAAAACAATGAGCGAACAAGTGTATGGCAAGGGAATTAAAACGAAAATGAAGAGAGAAACAAAGAAATAAATGATTTTTTAAAAAAAGTGATGCCTTACAAAGATCGCATAAAGATCAACAAATCAATTCATAGACTCCTAACATGGAAGCTAAATACAGTTTGCACGTAATTTATGACAGGCAGTCAATAAAGAACGGTCACTGCGTCAACAGACGACGAGAGCTGAAGATTTACACATGGAGATGAAGTCACAAAAAAATGATTCAATGCTTCACAACTTTGTACGGAGTTGTGGCCCTTGCTCATGAAGAAGGATTTGTGCTCATACTATTATTGTTTATGGTTACAAAACGATTTCAAACAGCGGTTTATAATACGAAACAAATTTCTGCAGAAACTTTCAGAGACATCTAAGCGAGGAAAAAAATCCCCAGGAAACAAAAACTCAGAATATTATATACAGGGAAAAAATGTTTGCTTTTACATAATTTTATATGCTTAAAACACTTTCTGTTTCAGATAATATGACAGTTGTTTGTTTTGCTGAAAGTCATACGAACCGAATCAAATAGAGCCGTTGGACATTACATGTTTCTATGTTATGCAACGTAACAACACATTAATTACTCCACTGTATTAAACACACACACACACACACACACACACACACACACACACACACACACACACACACACACACACACACACACACACCCTCCAAAGCTATTGGTTGCAGTGTTCACTTTTACTACAAACCGATGTGCGTTCAAGTATTGCTAGAGATGCTTTATTCTGAGCAGAATAAGAATGTTGCTGTCAGATGAGTTTCATTTCATTTGAGCAATTTATTGGCTAGCGAAACCAAAGCATAAATGTTTCATAAAAAGAAATTAATGCATTATATATATATTGCAATTGCGTATATATGTGCTACGCAAATGTCGTCCTTTATTATAACATAGTTTTGTTTTGTTCAACAACATAACTGGATTATATTTAGTGCTGCAAAATAAATTGTATACAAATATTTCGTCTCTCTTAAAATGTGATTTTAGCTCATCATAAAACTAACTTACAAATGGAACTTACAGAATAAACAACATATTACCTGTAAAAATGATAGACTTTATATCTGATACGAACACCCCAAACTAAATGCCTGAAATTGCACCCATCCTGTGAAAAGATCATGAATGGAATTTCATAGTGATTACGTTATTCTAAGAGAGGGATTCATTGGAAAGTAGTGGGAATCCTCGCCGGCAAGCGACACTTATTTATGGGTCTGTGTGTCACAGTCCATGACGAAGGGACATAAATCCTGCTCGCAAATCATCAGAGAGAACGGCCGCCTCTCGTCACACAGCCAGAAAATGCTGATTAAATTCTAGAAATTTATTGATCCACTAAAACGGATACTGTGCAGCGCTGAAGTGAAAGGCTATATATAATGACTCCGCGAACTTAGAAACAGATTTAATACAGTTCTCACGCTTGAGTTTATTAGTAAATACAGTTTGAAACTATATAACTTCACAAACACACACACACACACACACACACACACACACACACACACACACACACACACTTTTCTTTTTTAGTTGTCTTAGAGGCTAGAGCTGGGATAGGAAATATCGTTTGTTGAAACTTTTACGTTTCTTAGTTTGGTGACCACAGGATCAGTTTTGCAGGTACGTTGATGATTTAAATGGCACTCAAAACACATGCAATGTGTTAACATCTAACTCTATGCACTTTCATGAAAACCTAACTACCACTCCGTTATTAAATCCGCCACAGTTGGGACCATTCAGGATATACAACATCGCATTACGTACGTTAGCTTTCGACTCGATCTTGATCTGTGTTGCGCGCAAATTCTGTTTTGTTTGAGAACCAGGCACGTCGGTTGTGCAGCGACGGATTAACGTCCGAGCGAGTGAACAGTAGCAATGAAATCTTAAAGCAGAGATAAATGCCATGGCGAACATTTAAATGCCGCATTTCATTACCTAGGAACCCGGCCATTTTCTCAACCGTGACGGATCGAAAGCGTCGATATTAATTTAAAGATCGTACACGTCTTTTCTCTTCTGATTTTCCACGTTTGACTGAGTATAATTATTTTGCTCTGCACCCTGTTGGTGCGCTCCCTTTATTGCGCCGGTGACGACAGGAGTGACGTTACGCGAAATCGACACCGAACAGACGCGGGTCTGAAATACTGTGACCCAGGCGAACGTATGACAACCGCAAGCACTTCAAGGGAGATCTAGAACTTCGTTAAAGCGAGTGATTCCATTGTTCGTCTTTCTCTGCCGAAGTGAGCAAGGTAGACAAATGGCGCTTTCTGTGTGGCTTTGCAGAGCAGGTATGGGCTATGGTTCAGTTCCAGGAACGGACGTCCTACTTTATGAGTTCTAAAAGCGAGTACGGAAAGCAACAGTTTCGAATCTGTACTTCCGCTGACCAAACGACCGCCTCAACGCCTGCGGAAACAGAAATAAGAAAACAAAAGAAGAAACAACTTTAATCACCATCATCTCCAACAACGACACTGACAGGAAAGTGGACGGCCACAATACCCTCAGTGGGGATTATTTAACCACCACATTGCGGACATGATACAATTAATTTTGGACCATGTGTATTGGCCACTTTACCCTGTCTACTCCAACGGACAACACCGAGGACAACGACAACATCCATGAAGACAACAACACCACAGTAAACCACTACCGTAGTAGTCCATGGAAAACCGGACTACTACATGCCTCTGCTGCCAGACAACGAACGCCAAGGACCCACCGGCCACCATTCATCATCACCACTCTTCAACTTTCCTATCAACCACCCTCCACTCTGTCTACATACATCAACAACCCTTCAACAGGGGCACACATCAAGCCAGGCAGCAACATTGCGTAGGCCGGAAGGTGCCATCATCCTTAGCTCATCATCATCAACTGACCATCCCGGACTCTGATCAGAATGAAAGATGAAGCCTCAGTATAATTATATACTATATTCTTTTGTTTTAATTCTATGGAATGGCTCTTATGATGATTTATTGATTTTTTTTTTAAATCAGTAAAGTAGCCAACAGTAATTACTGAACAAAACAAGAAACACTGTTTGCTCAATGCTTTGAAAGCGTTCAAAAGTATCACACAATAAAATAATTTTGTGAACAACTTCGAAACTTGATTCAAACTTATTTACCAACCTCGGACTGGAAAGAAAAAATCTGCACGTGTTAGCATTTAAATTTAGGTTTGCAGTACATGAGCACTGGTTGATTGTAAAGGGTTGATTATGTGACCAGTACTACGATTGTTAATTATGTGTCAGTACTAGGCTTATTGGTTATGTGAGCAGTCCTAGGATTTTGGTTATGCGAGCACTACTAGGATTGTTGGTTATGCGAGCACTACTAGGATTTTTGGTTATGTGAGCAGTGCTAGGATTGTTGGTTATGTGAGCAGTACTAAGATTGTTGGTTATGTGAGCAGTACTAAGATTGTTGAGCACTACTAGGATTGTTGGCTATGAGAGCACTACTAGGATTGTTGGCTATGAGAGCAGTACTAGGATTGTTGGTTATGTGAGCAGTACTAGGATTGTTAATTATGCGACCAGTGCCATGATTGTTAATTATGCGACCAGTACTAGGATTTTTGGTTATGTGACCAGTACTAGGTTTGATTCTGATCAAAATTTTAAAGCTAATATAAGTAGCTTGTAAGAGGTCTCTTGATTTTGTGACTAATTCAACGGGTTATTATATTATAGGCAGTCTTAGAATGATTTTGTAAGTAGTCTAAGATCTATGTGTTTTAGATTGATTGTATGAGCAAGTCTAAAGTAGATTTATGTGACCAGCTGGGGTTGATTATTTGAGAAGTTTTAGAATTGAAATGTGTGGAAATAAAACATAAATGAATAAAATTATTTCTGATAATTATTTTCTTAAACTGAATTAATTTCAATGTGCGTGCCACCAGGTATATGTAATAAGTATAAAACGGTATGAGAGAAGGCTTGTATTGCCATCAGGTGTTTTTAATAAGTATAAAACGGTACGAGAGAAGGCTTGTATTGCCATCAGGTGTTTTTAATAAGTATAAAACGGTACGAGAGAAGGCATATATTGCCATCAGATGTTTTTAATAAGTATAAAACGGTATGAGAGAAGGCTTGTATTGCCATCAGGTGTTTTTAATAAGTATAAAACGGTACAAGAGAAGGCTTGTATTGTGTATTTATTTAGTATAAAACGGTACGAGAGAAGGCATATATTGCATCAGGTGTTTTTAATAAGTATAAAACGGTACAAGAGAAGGCTTGTATTGTGTATTTATTTAGTATAAAACGGTACAAGAGAAGGCTTGTATTGTGTATTTATTTAGTATAAAACGGTACGAGAGAAGGCTTGTATTGACACCATGTGTATTTATTTAGTATAAAACGGTACGAGAGAAGGCTTGTATTGTGTATTTATTTAGTATAAAACGGTACAAGAGAAGGCTTGTATTGTGTATTTATTTAGTATAAAACGGTACGAGAGAAGGCTTGTATTGACACCATGTGTATTTATTTAGTATAAAACGGTACGAGAGAAGGCTTGTATTGACACCATGTGTATTTATTTAGTATAAAACGGTACGAGAGAAGGCTTGTATTGTGTATTTATTTAGTATAAAACGGTACGAGAGAAGGCTTGTATTGTGTATTTATTTAGTATAAAACGGTACGAGAGAAGGCTTGTATTGACACCATGTGTATTTATTTAGTATAAAACGGTACGAGAGAAGGCTTGTATTGACACCATGTGTATTTATTTAGTATAAAACGGTACGAGAGAAGGCTTGTATTGTGTATTTATTTAGTATAAAACGGTACGAGAGAAGGCTTGTATTGCGGAGGTTTAGACTTTGCATGAGGCAATAAACTAACCAAGCCCAAGTCTGCTAAAGCCACGCGCTTCAGCGCATGTGTGTGTGTGTGTGTGTGTGTGTGTGTGTGTGTGTGTGTGTGCTGCAAGAAAGAAATAGCTTTAGCATCGACCTGCAATATTAAACGTCAAATGAGTTTTGGGAAGAAACCTAGTGGCCTTGATATCCTTATCTGCCTATCCTATACTGCCTTTGTATCTACTTGTTATTTATATTCAAATGCTAAATTCTTTATTTCACTTAATATTTATGCTTTGTAAATTTGAAAGGAAAGATGGTACGTGATTGGCAGATAGAGGTGGATGATTATTTTAAAAATAAAATAGGGCATCTAACAGACCATGAGTTGTGTCCCTCTAAGGAGAGATATATGAAAACCAAACTAGTATGGGCGATATTGTACACCGCACGCATTGACATAGATAGTACTCGCTTCAGGAAAACTATTATTAATTAAAAAGGCACTGAGATGTGGCCGAGATTTCTTGTCTGCAGGTTAATTATAAAGTTCTTTACAAGTGGGGTTGGGGATTAATTAGGTGAATCTATTAAACCTACTTATCATAAAATGTGGTCAATTTTAAGATTAGTTTTATAAGTAGTTATACGTTTTGAATATTTAAGCATCTTTAAGATGGATTACATTATCAGTGCTGGGTGTGTGATATTAAGGCTGAAAATATCAGCAGCTCTAGAGATTATGTGAACAATTTCTTGAGTTGGGATAAATGAAAAGTTCTCTAACTGATGAGTAAGAAGCCGTAAGGTTGGACTATGTAGCAGTTCTAAAGGTGATGTCGTTATTATCGTAGTGTGCGTATTTTATTGTGGACTGTTAGTGAGATGTAGCATATTGTGGACTGTTAGTGAGATGTAGCATATTGTGGACTGTTAGTGAGATGTAGCATATTGTGGACTGTTAGTGAGATGTAGCATATTGTGGACTGTTAGTGAGATGTAGCATATTGTGGACTGTTAGTGAGATGTAGCATATTGTGGACTGTTAGTGAGATGTAGCATATTGTGGACTGTTAGAGAGATGTAGCATATTGTGGACTGTTAGAGAGATGTAGCATATTGTGGACTGTTAGAGAGATGTAGCATATTGTGGACTGTTAGTGAGATGTAGCATATTGTGGACTGTTAGTGAGATGTAGCATATTGTGGACTGTTAGAGAGATGTAGCATATTGTGGACTGTTAGTGAGATGTAGCATATTGTGGACTGTTAGAGAGATGTAGCATATTGTGGACTGTTAGAGAGATGTAGCATATTGTGGACTGTTAGAGAGATGTAGCATATTGTGGACTGTTAGTGAGATGTAGCATATTGTGGACTGTTAGAGAGATATAGCACATTGTGGACTGTTAGAGAGATGTAGTATACTTTGTCCAGTCACGCGGATCTTGTCAATCTCATTTATACTCCAAGCGTGCCGCCTAAGCTATAAGTCGTAACAGAAAGTCGTTACAAGAAAATCGTCTGACAAGAGATTGTACAGAGGAAGAGGACCACTACGTTAAGGAAAAAGGAAAGGACCCCGAAAATGGGATCTTAACTGGACGTTTGGCTACCATAAATGGTCAGTTTTTTTCACGTTGTGTGACGTAGACGAAATGGGATAACGCAAACCACGTGGTAATTTTACCGCTAGAAATCGACATTCTGATGACAGAAAGGTCAAAGACTAGTGAATCAGAATCAAACCATTTTGAAACCCAGTGCCAGGAATATATATTAGACGAGCCCCCAAATAACTGAAGATGATTAACAATAGCAGACTGACAATGAAAGAAAAAGTTAAAAAGTAACACCAACCAACAACAACGACAACGACAACGTCAGGAATACAGACAGCCACAATATATGCAGTGGGGAATTTTTCAATCACTCATTACAGACATGATACAGCTGATACTTGACCACTTCTACTGGCCTCCTGCCTCCATCTACGCACATCCTAATGGACAACAACAATGACGACAACTGCAATAATGAGAAGGACAGTTTGAAAAATTCTATTTGTTTTTATATGTTACTCGCAACTCAGTTAATCCAAATGTAAGGAAAAGATACTATAGTGACATAATTCAGTTAATCCAAACAGGAGGACAAGACACTGCAGTGATGAAATTCAGTTATTCTAAACATGAGGAAAGAACACTCCAATGATGTATTTCAGTTAATCTAAACACGAGGACAAGACACTCCAGTTAATTCAAATGTGAGGACAAGACACTACAGTTAATCCAAATGTGAAGACAAGACACTCCAGTGACACAATTCAGTTAATCCAAATGTGAGGACAAGACACTCCAGCGACACAATTCAATTAATCCAAATGTAAGGACAATACACTACAATAACATAATTCAGTTAATCCAAATGTAAGGACAAGACACTCCAGTGACACAATACAGTTAATCCAAATGTGAAGACAAGACACTCCAGTGACATAATTCAGTTAATCCACATGTAAGGACAAGACACTCCAGTGACATAATTCAGTTAATCCAAATGTGAGGACAAGACACTCCAGTGACATAATTCAATTAATCCAAATGTGAGGACAAGACACTACAGTTAATCCAAATGTGAGGACAAGACACTACAGTTAATCCAAATGTGAGGAAAAGTCACTACAGTTAATCCAAATGCGAGCACAAGACACTAAAGTTAATCCAAACGTGAGGACAAGACACTACAGTTAAACCAAATGCGAGGACAAGACACTCTTAGGGTTGATTTTGCATCAGTAGGAGATAGGCAAGAGGATTCGTGGGACAGACTGCAGGCAAACTTCTAATTGCTACTAGTCAAGGATCAAACCAGAAGTTAGCGACCCTGAATGGAATGGTCATGGTGCATTTACTACTGCCCTATGGATTGAGAGTTAAGTTAAAGCTCTAGTAAATTAATAGACAATCTTGATTGAGAGTTATGTTAAAGCTCTCAGACTATAGTAAATGAATAGACAATCTTGATTGAGATTTATGTTAAAGCTCTCAGACTATAGTAAATGAATAGACAATCTTGATTGAGATTTATGTTAAAGCTCTCAGACTATAGTAAATGAATAGACAATCTACACATACTTGCTGAATGATAGGAATATTGTTTAATGTGGGGATTGTAACGGATGTTTCAATTTTCTTTATTTCGTATAACTTGTATATATTAATTTTACTTATTCCTATTATTAAATTATTGTTATCTTTCTCCATATCTTAATTAATTTTTTGGATGATCATTAATTGGAACTGGCTGGGGTCTAACCACATGTTAGATGAAAGAGTTTTAATTACTTAAGAGAAGATAATATTCGCTGAACATCAAGGCAACATTAACTAGTTTGCTTATCATTATATTAAGTTGAATAATTGTCCCCTTAAATTATTGCAACAGGTATTAATATAGTGATTGGAAGAGTAGACTAGGATATGTGGGAGGGGGGTTGTCAATAGTATTAATATTAAATAACTAAACCATTAGTCTTAATAATTAATACTAATAATTCGGTCATATATAAACCCACTTGTAACAATGAGCTTATAACTATAGTGCTATTCGTCACATATAAAACTGTGTTGCCAACCCCACCTAGTTAAGGGTTATTATTATTATTAATTAATTAATCATCCATAACTAATTACTAATTAAGTGATGAGAATCTTAATTTATATTATTAATAATTCTCCAACAGACACCACTTGTCTCTCTCACTTGGTGGATATGCAGACGCTGTAAACGTTTTCTCTCTTCCACAACATTAAAGACAAAATTTTACCCCATCACACAATATTTCCTTAAATGGAAAATTTCTTACTAAAAGTGAAGACAAATCCGGTTTTAATCTATATTTTGTGAGCCCCTATCCAACCAATGTCTTTCCAAAATATGCTTATCAATGTGTATAAATAGGTAAATAAATTTAACAATAAATTTGTTAAATGAACAATCAAATATATAACATATGAATATAATCAAAAGAGCGTTGACATTTACATCACTCCACAACAATGTTTGATTAATGCTGGACAACCATTCATTTTATCCTAGCATAGACATAAACAGTCAGTAGAATAAATATAAAATCAAGTTCATGGATATCATCATGGAAATGAGAGTAGCATTTCAGAGAAATAATTAAAGTTAAAACACATAACTGGTCAAAGATGACGACTGTCAAAGGCATGTGTTTCGCAATCACATAGTTTGCAACAAGTCACTGCCTTTCATATCTAGGCGAGGTCCCACATGTTCCTCCTAGAGTCACATTACACAACTGTTCCAGAATCTTTGACACACTCTCCACGCATGCCATAGAGAATTGTCCTGAATTTCACATGCACTATCAAGCACAAGGAAAGTTCTTGAATTTCAGTGTACATTTACTCAACATTCAAAATAATTGTCGTGAATTCTCAAGAACAAATGCACGCCACAATTTCCGCCATTTAGGCACTCAAACAGAATTCACGGGAATCAACTTACAGTAACATGTTTTACTGATAAGTTGAGGACAATGCCAGATGCACACACCAACATATTTAAGTAGAGTACAGTAACATGTTTTACTGATAAGTTGAGGACAATGCCAGATGCACACACCAACATATTTAAGTAGAGTACAGTAGTTACTGTAGCGTGAAGTGACAACCCAAAAGGTTTGCTCTGCACTGCAAGTCAAATTAAGGCAGCATTAAATTTCAGGCATATTTTATTTATAAACTCCTTTCTCTCTTACAAATATTCTCAACTTACAAATCCTGCAACAATTTCATTAGCCCGATACACATACAGCATAAGAAATATAGCATCAATCAAAATTCACAAGTATAATATACAACATAATCAAATTAATGAACATAGAAATATTGGTTCAATTACATAAGCATTCTCCAGTTCAAATCATAGATCAATAACAAACATGTAAGAAATATTCTAAGTTCATTCTTCCTTTATTAGTCAGTTAACTTACCATAAGCTATCGATTGCCTTTATGACCGGACTTGAGTTATGTTCAAATTCAAAGTGATTAGAATAGAGTACCTCTTCTACAAAGAAACTTCCGGTCCATCCTCATTGGGTAAAATTGATATGGACAAGTGTGAAACTATTAGTCACAAACACTACTCATCCAGTTGGAATTGGTTTGGATTGCATCAGCCATTTTCTAGCATATTCTCAACTTGAACTGTTTACTCCAGCTCCAACACCAGTCTGCTGCCAACTAGAGTAGTGCTCTTTAGTGCCAGGACGACAAGCAAAAAATGTAACAGTTCTCTTTAGTGCCAGGAAGACAAGCACAAACTGGAGCAGTTCCCTTTAGTGCCAGGAAGACTAGCACAAACTGGAGCTGTTCCCTTTAGTGCCAGGAAGACTAGCACAAACTGGAGCTGTTCCCTTTAGTGCCAGGAAGACTAGCACAAACTGGAGCTGTTCCCTTTAGTGCCAGGATGACAAACACAAACTGGAGTAGTGCTGCTTTATCAAATATTATAAGAGTTCTCAGTTACCCATGTACTAGTAATTGCTAGGCGAAGTGTTTGACTGATATTTACTGAGAAGAATTTAGTCTAATGCAACCAAGCCTAATAAGAATTATATTGCTTATATCTTACTGTTTTCTTCTCATTGCGTACTTACCAATGCTGCAATGATAAATTTGATTTTGGCTTATTCTGACCTTTTCCTACCATTCACTCCCATGTTAACTACCCTATTTCTGACATATCTAATACAGGCTAGTTCTCATTCTACAGTTGCTGATAACTCACGTGTCACTAGCCTACAGTTGCCGGTAACTCACCTGTCACTAGCTTACAGTTGCCGGTAACTCACCTGTCACTAGCTTACAGTTGCCGGTAACTCTCCTGTCACTAGCCTACAGTTGCCGGTAACTGACCTGTCACTAGCCTACTAATGCCTGTGACTTACCAATAGTGGTGATGACAGTGATGGAGTAGAGCAGCGCCCCAAAGAAGGACCAGTTTGGTTCAAGGTGAGCGTCCTTTCCGTCCCATCCGTCCCACTTGACAGCATGATACATTTTCATCTGGAACTCTTCCAGAATGAGTTCCGCCTCCGCTGTCCAGTTCTGCTCGTACAGCACGTTCAGCGTGTTTGTCACGTTCCACAGTCTCATCAAGCTCATCTTGCGGACCTGGGCAAAAATAGCACAGTTTGTGTACCTGGGCAAACATAGCACAGATTACCTATTTGAGCAAAAATGACACAATTTGGATACCTGGACAAACAATATAATAGCACAGCTTGCGTACTTGGTTAAAAAAATAGCTTTCGTATAGGTAAAACATAACACAGCTTGTGTACTTGGGTAAAAAAATAGCGCAGCTTGCATACCTGGGTAAAAAATAGTACAGCTTTCGTATAGATATAAAATAGCACAGTTTGCGTAATTGCACATAAAATACAGCTTGTTTATCTGAGCTAAAAATAGCACAATTTATGCACCTATACAAAAATAGCGCTACTTAAGTACTTGGGCAAAACAGTAGCTCAGCTTGCACATATGAACAAAAATAGAGCTTGCGTACTTGGGCAAACATTTTCACAAAGTACATCTTTTTGGCTTCCAAAAAATATTTTGTAGCAACATGTACAAAAAGTAAATTCTAATTAATTTATTTTAATATCATGAGATGTATGTTTTAATCTTAATTATCTACACTCTTCACAAATCTGTAATGAAAAATGCTGAAATATTTATATGCTTAAATGAACAAAGTATGACATTTGCCAAATAATGAAATATCTGCAATTGTATTGACTATCGATTGCTATCGACATAAAACAAAATAATTATTTTCAAAATTGTGTTAAGACAGTTTTACTGGTTTAAATATATTGGAATGAATATGAGACACACGTGTAAATCTGTAAAGGTTTTATATTGGTGCTCTGGAGATCTATAGTGGAATGTTTGTTTGAGAATCTACAGTAAATCTTTCCAGCTTTAATATTGGTGCTGTGAAGAGTGAAGAGCTTTAGGTGACTTTAAAACAATCAGTCAGATGTTCAATACAAACATCCACGCCGATATGCACTTACCCATGCAAACACTTATATTTACATTCATACATACACATACGTATTTAACACACGCACACACACACACACACACATTCTCTCTCTCTCTCTCTCTCTCTCTCTCTCTCTCTCTCTCTCTCTCTCTCTCTCTCTCTCTCTCTCGTCATAGGTTAGTAAAAGACGTTCATATATTTAAAAATATTTCACGTACATAGAGAGCCATATGGTTGTTAAAGCTGCTCGTCTGGAGTTTAGGCTGTGACTAATATCTTAGAAACTAAGCTGGTGTTTAAAATAGATAGAATTTTTTTCTCTTTATGATGGGTACTAGTGTGTTAAGATAGACAAACCCGTCTCCAAGCCGTAAAGCTAGCGTAGACATTCATTCTAGTATCTACAATGCCACACTGCGTTTTTAAGAAAGTTATACTTCTGAATAAAACTATCTCGTGCCCATAAAATTACAACCAGCCTTAATATGAGAAGCATGGTGTTTAACTTCAGAAGTGCCTAAATGATACACTGATGTTTAAAATAGATAAACTGATGCCTCAGATACATTGATGCCTAAGTACTGCTGTCTAAGACAAGGATACTGGTGTATTTTAAGTCAGCAACACTGGCCTCCGACAACTATTTCTGATTCTGCAACATTCATAGCTATTTCTGAGACACTCCGACATTCACAGCTATTTCTGAGGCACTCCGACATTCACAGCTATTTCTGAGGCACTCCGACATTCACAGCTATTTCTGGGACACTTCAACATTAACAGCTATTTCTGAGACACATCAACACTTACAACTACTTTTGAGACACTGCAAAATTCACAGTTATTTCTGGGAGACTTCAACATTCACATTTATTTTTGAGACACTTCAACATTCACAGTTATTTTTGAGACACTTCAACATTCACAGTTATCTCTGAGACACTTCAAAACTTCACAGATATTTCCGAGACACTTCAACATTTTCAGCTATTTCTAAGACACTTCGACATTCACAGTTATTTACGAGACACTTCAACATTCACATTTATTTACGAGACACTTCAACATTCACAGTTACTTCTGAGACACTTCAACATTCACAGTTACTTCTGAGACACTTCAACATTCACAGTTATTTCTGAGACACTTCAACATTCACAGTTATTCACGAGACACTTAAACATTCACAGTTATTTCTGAGACACTTCGACATTCACAGTTATTTACGAGACACTTCAGCATTCACAGTTATTTACGAGACACTTCAACATTCACAGTTACTTCTGAGACGCACACCTACAGTAAAATGTCTTTAAAGAATGGTGTGTGTGAAAGCCACACTGGTATTTAATATTTCACCAAAGTAGTTTATGAGACAAGCCAGCAGTCAGCCATTAAATGAAGACAGCCACAATTAATGTGTTTAATATAACCCATGAGTTTACGACACGCTGGTTTCAACATCCTTAACACACACACACCATAAAGACATCCATATTTAATATATCGGCCTGCTGTAGTCGCAAGTACTTGTTTGGAAGCAAATTACTTCAGTCATAAAACAAAAGGTAACTAACATTAGTCACACAAAAAAAAAATAAGTAAGCTCAATTTTACATCAAAAGGAAACAAACCTCAGTCTTACCCAAAATGGAAAAATCCTCAAATATATCGAAAAGGGAGCAAAACCTCAGTCATACAACAAAACCAAAATTAACTTCAGTCATACAATAAAAGGAAAAAACTTAGTCATGCAACAAAGGGGAACTAAACTCAGTCATTCAACAAAATGGAACCAACCTCACTAATACAACAAAGAGAACAAACCTCAGTCGTACAACGAAAGGGAAACCATCCTCAGTCATACAACAAAAGAGGACTCACCTCAGTCATATACGAAAGAGAACAAACCTCAATCATGCATCACAGGAGAATAAACCTTACTCATATCGGGAAAGGGAACAACTTCAGACAAACAACAAAAGGGAAACAACCTCAGTTATACAACAAAAGGGAACTAACCTCAGGCATACGACGAAAGAGAACAAATCTTAAGTCATACAACAAAAGGGAACTAACCTCAGTCATAGAGCAAGCGGGAATTAATCTCAGTCATACAACAAAAGGGAACTAACCTCAGTCATACTACAAAAGAGAACAAATCACAGTCATACAACAAAAGGGAACTAACCTCAGTCATACTACAAAAGAGAACAAATCACAGTCATACAGCAAAAGGGAACTAACCTCAGTCATACTACAAAAGAGAACAAAAAGAGAACAAATCACAGTCATACAACAAAAGGGAACTAACCTCAGTCATTCGAATCCGCTCGTTCTTTTCGTGCGGTGCCTCTAGTTCCGTGAAGATGAATGCCCCAAGAACTGCATAAGCGACGACCAAAGAACTCAGGCCGACATGGGAAAACAGGAACGCTGTAAATTTTCGACAACAGTCCCAACACTTCTGCTTTCCTGTGACCTTTTCCCCCTCTGCCATTTGTGTATCCATACTGGGAGACTTCTGGCGTCTACAACACAGACAGTACCCTCGAGATGACGACTTTTTGCTTTCGTTCGCATTGTTGTTTGTGGTAACGTCAGAACTGTGGCGAGTGGTATCAGAAATATGGGAATGACCTTGTGCCACACCGGAAGTCATCGAGTTGTCTCTGCTTTCACCTTATGCAAAAAAAAAAAAATTTTAAAATAGAGAAGATAATTTTATTTATTTAGTGTTTTAATGTATATTTTATTTTAAGATTAAATTGTCCTTTGACGTTTAAGTTGTCTTTAAAGGAAAAGTCGATCGTAAAGATAAAACAACATTTGGAAATTACATTGTGTTTTAACTTTACTTTCTTTCCCGTCAGTCCTTTTATTATTATTTTTTTATAAAATCAGTTTAATATTCACAATTACAAGGAGAAATAAATAAATGAATGAATAAATCAATAAATAAAAATGCAGTATTATATAGTTGTTAAGTAAACCACTGCGTTCTGTAATCAGTAGTAAATATTTGTTAACAGTTACTAAAATGTTCAACTTGTAGATAGGGACTAATTTTCGTCTTGTAGATAGAGACTCATTTTCGTCTTGTAGATGGGGACTCATTTTCATCTTGTAGATAGGGACTCATATTCGTCTTGTAGGTAGGGATTCATTTTCGTCTTGTTGACAAGAACTCTTTTTCATCATGAAGATAGAGACTGACTTTCATCATGTAGATGACACATTTTCGTGTCGCAGATAGGGTCTCATTTTCATCTTGTAGATAAAGACACTTTTTCGTGTCGTAGATAAAGACACATTTTCATTGTGTTCATGTTTACTGTTTTCTATTGATTTTTATCGACAGTTCAACAATTGTTATCACTACTGCTATATATCATGAGGTGGATATAAACACATCGTTATGGTCTGGATTACATTTTCATCTAGCCGATAATGAGACATATCTTTCTGTTGGATATGGGGTAATCCTTACGATTAAAATTAGTCTCTATTTCTATTATATGAGGCAATTGAATCAATCTATAAAATCTAATAAATCATAGACTGAATCACGGACATATGTTTGCATCCAAAGTATGTTTCGCTAGTCAAAACCAAACAGGCAAATACAAATCGGCAAATTTAGTTAAGTATAAATTTCTAAAACACATTAATTATGTGAGTGTTAATTTCTAAAACAACACATTAATTCTGTGAGTGTTAATTTCAAAGCCAAACATCAAATACAAATCGGCAGACTTAGTTAAGTATAAATATCTAAAAAACACATTAATTTTGGGAGTGTTAATTTCTAAAAAACACATTAATTTTGGGAGTGTTAATTTCAAAGCGTACATTTCTGAAATCGTACGAGCAAGCTGACGTTCAAAATAATTCGTTAAATGCAAAATAAATCAGTATAAAAATGGATACAACCACATGTTCAGGATTTATAGTTATTTTAACAATACTGCACAATCTAAACAGTTCGTAAATAGGACCACATATATTAACTCTACGACCGCATATATTAACATATTTCTAGAGATTGTGTGCTGCATAAGGAACAACAAACATAACGAAATATAGTATAGCAAATAACGGTAGTAAATAGAAGAAGCAAAAAAAAAAAAATACCAAACCCATAAATGCTATTGCATTACAAGAAACAGTGTGGTGACGTCTTACCTGTCACTACTTTGGCTCCTTGCTTGGTGCTTGGTTTTGCTTTCGTCTTCTTGCCACAAGCCTTCGACGGGACTGCTTGCTTACAGTTGGTGCGATGATCCTGATTTTCATCGTCGCTGTCCGTGTGACGTCGTCGACAAAACCCTTGGCACGTGCAACACAAACCTTTGGGCTGTACACCCTTCCTTGCTTGCGTCAGTGGCAGGGCTTGCTTTGATTTGATTGGCGCTGCCATGGCAACGTCACTCACAGGTAAGGCACGGAGGAACGGTTGGTTTGAACTGTTTATATCACGTGCATTTCAGCCCCCCTTCTTCACCCCTACCTGTGTCTTCACACGCGTGATTGCGACATCGACATTAGCAACCATTCGCGCATGTGCTGGAAAAGTTCATCGCTGTCAATCGTCCCATAAAGCTCCGACAATATTTTCAAAGTTGTTTGACTTTCTTTAAGGCTGTATGTAGCATGGGTTTCTTTGTTTTAGATTGTTGTCAATGGCCCCGTAAAACAATGGCAATGTTGTCAAAGTTCTTTTTTTTTTCTCAAAGATTATATCAATTGCACTTCTTGAAATCGTTGTTAATAGCCTCTTTAAAAATGAATGACAACGTTGTCAAAGTAATTTCATTTTGACTTTCTCTAAGATTTCCTTGTGTTAGCATTACAGGCACTTTGAGGTTGTCGTGTGCTAGATTATCACCAATCAGAATTTACTGAGTGTAGCGTGTTTATTTCTGTTTCGGTGAAACAAGGGGAATAACACTCCAGACTTTTGATTATTTGTGCATTCATCTCTCTGTCTGTCTGAATCTTTCTTCTCAGAAGAGGCCTGTTGGTAGCGTTACAATCGATTGGCAGATCAGAAACGGGTTTTGTTTGCCCAATCGCAAAACTCATAAACGCAGAATTCGTAGTATGATTAAATCTCCTGTCACTCAAGCCGATTGGCTATGTTTGATGGACAGGACGGGACAGTTCAGAGTAAAAAGTCTGCCATCGCACTGCTGTTAATGCCAGCCTGATGCTTGAACACTAAAACAGGAATTTATTTTACGCTACGTGTTTCGATCTTCTTTCAATCTCAAATCATTACGAGTCAGAAGTATACTTAAATACTTTTATAAATTTAATTTGTTTTTTTTTTCTCATAAAGCAAAATATTTCGCTTCACTGAAGAAATGCCTTTTTTTTTTTTTTTTACTTGTCTTTGGTATCTCGTTCTTGTGCAGAGCTAATAAATTAATTCTGTGAATTTATTTCGTCTGTTTCAGGTTTGCGAAAACAAACAAAATCCAAAAATGTAAAACGCATCAAATGCGTTTCATTTTTGCATTTTAATCATCATGGGTTTTTTCTGTTTTTTTTGTTTTTGGCCATGAGCATTGCTCAGATCCTGGAACAAAACGGATGGAAATGAAATATGATAGGGAGGGAGGTCAGGGAGGTTGTTTGAAAGAGAGAGGGATGTGTTAATGAAATTCGAATTTCGATTCGTGATAAGTTTGTTTCAAGGTCCTTTCTGTAGAATATGGATCGGGTTACTTGAATAAAAATGATTTATTTGTTCTCAATGTTTGTCTAGCAGAGCGCTCTGCTCTCGTTTCATTGCATCTGCGCTTTGATCATTGTAACTATGCTCTGGTCATTGTAACTATGCTCTGGTCATTGTAACTGCTTTGACCACTTGTAAAAAGATGGTGAAAGAAATGTTTTAGTTTCTGAAATGTTACAATATTCAACAACAATAAAATTAAAAAGTATACCCCATAATTTGACTATAGGGACATACTATACAGCGGGTGACGTCATTACGAATATTATTAAGCACACAAAAATAATTTGTTTGCTTTTGATTTACAAGCAGAATCCTTAGGAACTTCTCGCTGTGTTTGTCGTGGTTCAATCAATAACCCATCAGAATAACATGATTGTTCTCTGAGGCCCCACTGACAACCAGACACCATCTTAGAGTGGTCACATAGGCTTTTCAGTGCTCAACCTAATTAAATGTATAAAAAATGAAAACTGAAGTTAGTTGTTTTTTTTTTTGAAATTACGTTTTGTGAAAAAAAAATCTGAAATTAAACAACAAATTCAGATTACTAAGCAAAGAATTAAAACTGTACAAAGTAAGTTGTGTGTGTGATCTGTGTGCGTGTGTTATAATTAGTGTACATGTGTGTCTGCTTATATATGTGAATGCACATACGCATATGCATATTTGTATCTCTGTGTCCTGGTGTGTGTATGTGTGTGTGTGTGTGTGTGTGTGTGTGTGTGTGTGTGTGTGTGTGTGTATTGGTTGTATGTGCATTATGTATATATTACGTATACTTGCATATAGCTGTATGTAAGGAGGAAAGAAAGGCAAGAAGAACTTATAAACAACAAGAATAAAAAAGCATACAAACAGACAAGAAAGAGAGAGAGAGAGAGAGAGAGAGAGAGAGATTAGGAAAAAACAAAGGAAGAAAATAAAATAGTTTAAGAAGAGAGAGAGAGAGTACGGATATACAAAGTGTTGTATGATTGGAATTTTACCCACACATTTTAAAATAAATTTTCAATTCCAATCTATAATATTTTCAGATGATATGTTACTTGTAATTTTTATAACTCAAAATACTAAAGTTTATTTGTAACGTTGGAGCTAGACAGAATGGTAGAGAAAGACAAGTTGTTTTGACTATGCATATGTTGAATGACTAGAGTCACTAGACAATGGAAGGGAAAGATAAGTTGTTTTGACTATGCATATGTTGAATGACTAGAGTCACTAGACAATGGAAGGGAAAGATAAGTTGTTTTGTCTATGCATATGTTGAGTGGCGAGTAGTAAGTAGGTATCGCTATTGTTATTTGTTATGAACGTTTAGTCTAAAGGGAAGGCCGAGAAAGTCACTGTCTACTTTGAAGATAGACATAAACGGAATATTCTACGCCTCGTTTTCGACCAAGACCCTGTCGTGTGGTTATCTAACTTTTAGAATGACATAACCATGAACTTATTTATGGATAGGTGATGTGTGTGTTGACAGAATGTGGAATTAGAAGATGTGAGAAAGTCGTAAATATTAATTAGTTCAAGATGTATTATTGAATTCTATTGATTAATAAAAATTGAAGCACTAAAATTAACAGCTCTAAAGCAAGTGAGAACGCTAATGAGGGTAATTTTTATTCTGATATTTATGACAAGTATACTGTTCAAAGTCCTTTGAACCGTTCACAAACAAAGCTTGATGCATTTTTTGAAACAATTCCAACGAAATGCTAAAGCACTTAAGAACCTAATTTTTTTTTTAATCGGGGCTTTTTTCATTTGTCATGTAATTTTCATGACAAATAATTAATACATCACCATGTTCTGCTAGAAAAGAATCAGATAATTATGACGCATTGAAAGATAGTTTGCAAATCTTTGTATAATAGAGTCACATGTGAATGTTAAGGAATATAAAAGGCAAAAGAAGCACAACGAATTGCATACAGAATATCATTCTAGGTCGCCTACTTTATTTCATCTGTGGATCGAATGAGTGCTAGTCTCCCTTGATGCATGAAGAATTGTTATGCGAATTTGTGATGGAGAGCTACTGACCGAACTTAGTGACATTTCTTGCGGAAAGAAGATTAACTAAACTTTGTGGGATATCGCTAGTGCTTCTCCAAGCATAGGATGACTTGCTCTATGGCGTGAACAAAAGTTTGACAGGTGAACATAGAAAGCAAGCAAAACAGATTAAAAATGTTGAGTAGAAGGAATGTGTTAATGAAAAGAGACTGAATGAAGGGAAGAATGAGAGAAAGGATAAGAGCAAAGGCGTGATGAAAAAAAGATGCTACACCTTTAATAAATAGTGCACTTATCCCGAAACTATCCTGATAGACCGAGACAAGTACTTGTTGTGAGAGAACATGAGGTGAAAGAAAAATAAACTCACTGACAAACAGATTAAAGGCAAAAGTGTGTGGGTGTGATTTACAGGTGATTCTGGACATTACATGTTCATTATTGATTAACAGATGAAAAGAAGTGATCTGACAAGTAAAACTATTGACGTGACGTTTGTCAATGGAGAAAAGCAAACGTTACCCATTATATTAGTAAAGAAATTCAAGTTATGTTTCTGGCAAGATTAAAGCTGCAGTTTTAAGTCAGACTGTCCTTATGTCGTTCCCCAGAAGAGCCAAGTAATCCATGTAGACAAATACAGAAATAAATCTAGTTGAGAAAATTGCAACAAGAGGGTGTAACTCTAGAAAGAATCTGCGGAATCGTTGATGAAAATACAAGAGGAAAAAGTAGCTAGCTGATGATTGAGTTATTTACCATTACAAGAAATTGCATCTTAAAAAAGGGAAAGGAATAGGTAGTTAGTTGATGATTGAGTTATTTACCCTTACAAGAAATTGCATCATTAAAAAAGGGAAAGGAAAAGTACGTCATAAGCAACTTGTAGCGAAAAACTGTAAACATACTAAAGTAACGAGGGTAGCACACGCGAACTTACATGGACGACATCGGGGTATTTCTAAGACTTCCGAGAGAATAACAAAGCATTCTCTTTTTGGCTTGCAAATATTTGAGGAAATAATTCGATTGTGTGACGTATGTCGAAAGATGACAACAAAGGATGCAAAATAAAAGCAAACTGTTTACTTTAACAGTAAAGCAAAAGGTAATTCATTTAAAGTTGGTTAAAAAAAAAAAAAGTCTTGTTATTGTTTAACAGAACAGCATATAAAAACTTCGAATGAAATGGAAAGGGCCTTAGAAAACTCGTAGAGGTCAGAATCATCTTATTAAAATAGACGGAAAGGAGAAATCTTTTCGTATTAATTTGTTGTCACCACCATTTTATAAACTTACAAACAACACCACACACAGAGGCATGCTATCATAAAAAAGGAAGGAAGGAGGGATTGATGATATTGTAACTCTAACATTGTTCCTATTTGTCTGCTGAGTTGAGAATGACGACAGTCTAGCTGACAGTCCAGAAGAAAGAGGAGTTTGCAAGATGTTAGAAACACTTGTGGTGTAATTAGGGACGTGTCAAATCCAGACATTGTTACACAAGACCCTTTAGGCAGACAGAACAGTGTGAGCAAGCATTACAACTTTAAAAACACGTTTGATTTCTAATAGATTTATGCGAATGCATAATTTGCATCCGCCTTACGCAATGATCAGTGTACCTACAAAAGTATCACATGGTGATAAAATATATTTCAGGTAGCAAAAAATGCTAATGCCGATTATCTGATAAAATATGAAGTAAAAGCAGAATATGCTGACCAAATATTGTTGTGATTCGTAATTTGCGAATTGGAAGTTGTGATGTAAACAACAATTTACATTAATTTTTATAACTCATTTTCTCGCAGCATGTATAGAGTTAAGTGTGGAGACGTTTGTACGTAAATCATTAACATGCCATTTAGTACGTTAACATGACATTTAATACGTTAACATGACATTTAATACGTTCTTCTCCTTTCCAAAATCGTGTTATAAAAGAAAATATATTTTTTTGAGAAATTCACAGAACTGGTGCGAAAATTTGGAGAAGGAACTCACAGTTGGTGATCATATATCGTGAGCAAAGTGTTATAGAGATATTATTATTAATACGTGATTTTATAACGTGAGCAAAGTGTTATAGAGATATTATTATTAATACGTGATTTTATAACGTGAGCAAAGTGTTATAGAGATATTATTATTAATACGTGATTTTACAACGTGAGCAAAGTGTTATAGAGATATTATTATTAATACGTGATTTTATAACGTGAGCAAAGTGTTATAGAGATATTATTATTAATACGTGATTTTATAACGTGAGCAAAGTGTTATAGAGATATTATTATTAATACGTGATTTTATAACGTATTAACGCATTATTCTTTTGTTATTGTAACATTGCATTTCACATAGAATAATTGAACTGCTAATTTAAATAATTTGTGATTATGTATAAATGAAAAATGAAAAATATCACTGGAAAGATATTTTGTTGAATTACAATGGTTTTTTGGTAAATTCAGCAATTAGTGCAAATTATTTATCTAGTAGCAGTAATAATTAATTAGGGTAAATACAGCGATTGGTGCAAATTATTTATCTAGTAGCAGTAATAATTAATTAGGGTAAATACAGCGATTGGTGCAAATTATTTATCTAGTAGCAGTAATAATTAATTAGGGTAAATACAGCAATTAGTGCAAATTATTTATCTAGTAGCAGTAATAATTAATTAGGGTAAATACAGCGATTAGTGCAAGTGTTTATCTAGTAGCAATAATAATTAATTATGGTAATTCCAGCTATTAGTGCAAATGTACATCAAGGGCGTTCTTAACGGCATTATAGGCCCACGGGCAAAGCAGTGCACTGGGGGCCCCTTACCTACACAACCACTCAAAGGAATACAAGTCACGACATTAGCAAGATTAGCAAGGGGTCCCCGGGTAACCGCGCGGCTTGCCCGTGCGTTAAGACGCACTGTGCATATTAAACAGCAGTACGTACCACTTACAGTAAATCTAGCGATTAATGCAAATGTATGTCTAGAAACAGTTACTACTGTGCATAATTAAATTAATGAGAACTACATTTTTAAAATTTAATTTCACTTGAACTGTTCACACACACACACACACACACACACACACACACACACACACACACACACATGCGCGCCCGCACACACTGTTCTTTCATCTCTGAAGACACTGTAAACTGCGCGAACAGCTGTTTTGCCTATGTTCAAAGGCACGGTATTTGTATTCGTGCAGCTGGCCGCTGGCTATCACTTATGCAATAAACTTTGAAATTAAGGGAGGTAAATTTAAAGGAAGTAAGCAAGGTAGGTAATCGCTCAGTGTGTGGTGTGGTGTGTGTGTGTGTGTGTGTGTGTGTGTGTGTGTGTGTGTGTGTGTGTGTGTACGTGTGTGTTTGTATGGCTGCAGGCCGTTTCTCCGCAGACATAAAGCAGTTGTTCACCCCTTACAAATCAAGGGGGACAAATCAGATACATCTACGGTTACTCACCCTTACACCCCAACAATTAGTACCAGGAATTAATCTTTATGTGCTTCACTTGCGTCCTTCGGTGAGACGCATCATCAGAGTTAATTAAGAATTTTCTGCATGCCTTTTTCTGTCTCTAGGAAACTTAAGATGAAATTTAACAATAAAACAGGATACTGATTTTTTTCCCCTCTGCCATGACTAATAGGTACATAAAATATACAAGATTTCTAAATGTAAACACTTCTAAAATAATGCACTTTAAAAGTGTGATACTCTGTACTGATGAGTATTATTACTTGGGGGAGAGATAATGGGGTTAGGTCTAGATTTAGTGAGACGACGTACAAAACTAAAATTGGATGGTTCTATTTTATTACGTAAGAAATCAGCACTGCTTGTTTGTCAAACAATTGTTCAGTGGTTCTCGAAAGTGACGTAGTGTTAAATGAAGATAGATCCTTTTGGAAATAAGATGTTTAGTTAAATAAGTAGAGTCACTTTTCTTTTTTTTGTTGAGGTGGTTCCATTTTTCTGCATAACATGTATTGTGTTCAATGAGTCTCCCAGCCTTCATAAAGAATGACATATTTTTCAGGAGAGTGTTGCGTGCATGAGTTTGCATTTAAAATCTGTCTTTTTGTTAACATCTGTAATATTTTTGTGAGCGAGCACGAGTATGTAATGATGGGGGTGGAGGTAATGGAATTGGAGTGTGTCAGTGTGTATGCATGTATGTGTGCTTGTTTATGTACGAGTGAGTGTATGAAAAGAATAAGCATGAAGAAAACATACTTTCGCTTTCTGCGCTGTTATCTGTCCATCGCATGATCAGTTCATTTGCCTTGAGAGCCAGGCAGTCTTTTACAACTCCATGGGAAGATAATCAAGCGTTGCAAATGAAAGACCATCGATCTAATCCTCCTCAGCCATAGACGGAAACAGTGCACATAAATCAATGTATTGTTTTGGAGGTGCGGTGGGGGGGGGGGATGATGGTGGGAGACAGGAATATCACAGACTTTGTCACGTGTTTAACGTGCGCCAAGGAAGCGCTTGAGAGTGTTATGTGTGTGTGTATGTGTGTGTGTGTGTGTGTGTATGTGCGTGTATTTGTGTGCATTTCTCTCTCTCTCTCTCTCTCTCTCTCTCTCTCTCTCTCTCTCTCTCTCTCTCTCTCTCTCTCTCTCTCTCTCTCTCTCTCTCTCTGCGAGATAATTAGAAATCAAGAAAGCGTGCAAGGAGAAAAAAATCCGCAAACAAAGGGGGAGATAAAAAAAAAAAAAGAAAATATGGACAATATATATATACAGAGAGTCATTCATACAAAGAATTAGTTCTTGCATTAATGACATATTAAACTTAGACAGGCACATGCACACAAAAAGTGCTGACATTAAATGAGCAGCTTGCACGACCGTTATTTTTTTCTCCTCTAGCTTCTTTAAACAATCATGCGCACACGCACACACACACACAGACACACACACAAAACGCACAAAGAGTTAAATAAAAAAGGAAAATCAGACATGCAACTAATTTGTATTTCAAACAGAGGCAACACATGCTGGCATGAAACGTGTATTGACAGCTCCAGACAGTAATTTCGCGGGCCAGCGGATCTAAGCGATGAGTTGATGCGGTGCGATTTGTCAATGTCCGTTACACTGTTACAGCGTACAGTTGTCGGCCCTGTCGAGAGTCAACAATGAACGTATACGCGCAAGGGCGGGAAAAGGGGAGATCACCGTAGGAAGTCTGGTACGACAGAAATGCATTAAGACATTTTAGAACAGGACGATTACTCTAAGCACATGCTTTACAATGACAGATTCCCTTACTTTTGTTTCATGACTGGTCGCCGTCACGGTGGCGACATCGCGGTATTCAGGCAGAAAAACCGAGCAAAACGTTGATGAAAAATTGTTATCACTAACGTAAGACTGCGCTTCCGTTTTGTAAATGCAGCTGTTTGTCAGTCCGTCCGACCTTTGTCTTTCAGTACGTGAATATGCCCATTTGGCATCGTTTACAAGTGAAAAGTAATTTTCCTTACCCCTCCCCCCCCCCAAACAAAAAGATTATTTTTCTAATACAATGGTTACAATAACGAGATTTCTGATAAAAACACTTTAAAAGTCGACTTTCAAATGTAAACAATTTTAGTTATAGCAAGAATTCATGTTTGCTTCCATCGTTATTTCGTAAATCAAAATGCTAGAAGTCTTTTACAAGAATTCATGTTTGCTTCCATCGTTATTTCGTAAATCAAAATGCTAGAAGTCTTTTACAAGAATTCATGTTTACTTCCATCGTTATTTCGTAAATCAAAATGCTAGAAGTCTTTTACAAGAATTCATGTTTGCTTCCATCGTTATTTCGTAAATCAAAATGCTAGAAGTCTTTTACAAGAATTCATGTTTGCTTCCATCGTTATTTCGTAAATCAAAATGCTAGAAGTCTTTTACAAGAATTCATGTTTACTTCCATCATTATTTCGTAAATCAAAATGCTAGAAGTCTTTTACAAGAATTCATGTTTACTTCCATCATTATTTCGTAAATCAAAATGCTACGACGTCTTTTACAAGAAATTACTGATTTTGCCAGACCAAAGCCAGTTTCTGTTATTGCCGTTTAAATAAAATAGGCAAACAGTAAAGCAGGTACCGGACAGGAAAAGATCAAGAAAATTAAAATTACAACACCTAGTGAAAGTAAGATGTAGTATGACTCGCCAAGTATTTACAATATTGATGCCATTTTGCCCTTGCATGACTTGTGAAAAAGAGGAAATGCATTCAAATATCTTTTCTTTTAATTTATCTTGTATTTGTAACGATATTAATTTTTTTTAAAAATTTTATTGTATTTTCTGCGGGCGATTTGTGAATAGGAAATAAGCAAGATGTTTTAGTGGAGGATAACTCTCTAATGATAGTAGGCAATATGTTTTACCTGAGAATAATGCTATAGTAATAGTAAGCAAGATATCTGAAGTGGGGATAACTCTATAACTCTATGATTGTAAGGAGGATAATATTAACTGAAGTGGGGATAACTCTATAATGATAGCAAGCAAGATATATGAAGTGGGGATAACACTATAATGTTAGTAAATAGCATTTGAAATGGGGATAACTCTTTAATGAAGGAAGTAAAATATTTGAAGTAAGGATAATTTTATAATGATAGTAAGCAAGATATGTAAGTAGGGATAACTATATCTAGTATAAAAACAAAATATTTTAGATGAAGAAACTCTATAGAGGTAATAAGGAAGTTATTTTGGTGAGGATAACTGTATAATGTAAAAAGGAGGTTATTTTGGTGGAGATAAGTGTATAATTTGATAAGAAAGTTAATTTGGGTTGGGAAACCTGCATAATCTTAATAAGAAAATTATTTTGGTGAGGATAAGAGTATAATGTAATAAGGAGGTCATTTGGTGAGGATAAGTGTATAATGTACTAAAGAGGTTATTTTGGGGGGATAGGTGTATAATGTAATAAAGAGGTTATTTGGGGGGATAAGTGTATAACGTAATAAAGAGGTTATTTGTGGGTAAGTGTATAATGTAATAAAGAGGTTATTTGGGGGGATAAGTGTATAATGTAATAAAGAGATTATTTGGGGGGGGGGGGGGATAAGTGTATAAAGGTAACTGGTAATACACTTTAGGGCTCAAGTGGTTACATGCGTAGATAATTTTAATACAGCTAAAAGGGCTCAGATACTTGTATAATGGTAACTGGTAATACACTTTAGGGCTCAAGTGGTTACATACATGGATAATTTTAATACAGGTAAAAGTGGTTACATACATGGATAATTTTAATACAGTTAAAAGTTCGAAAATGTGTAGTTTAATCGGGTCTTAGTCTTTCTCAACTGAAGGAAGGGAGGTAAAAATCATACGACTGTATCGTATGATAACGTAAGAACTTTTAGTGTAATAACCAACACTCCATATCTTATACTCTCGCTTGAAGACAAAAGGTAATTATCTGTTGTTAGATAATTTCGAAATCAAAGAAACGTTAAACTCAAAAAAGACTGATAACGGCCTTTAGCAGCAACACTTCTCTTATGAATGTGCCCTAAACTTCCAAGGAGACAATCCAGACCTGTCTGTCTCTTACCCTGGGGCTTTAATGATTCCAGTGAATTTAGAAACGCAAAGGAATGTCCCTTGATTACGCCGTGCTGCCCTGTGGCAAGGGGAAACGAGGAGGAGAGGGTTCCGGAGGTCTGAGGAAACAAGAAGGAAGATAACTTGCACGACAATCAGTACATTTTATTTGTTTATCCCCCTCCCCCCACCTCTCATTACAGCAAGGCAGTTGCTACAAATTAGACTGGTTGGAATATCCCTCACATTGTTTTTGCCCACACTGACTGCTCTGTTGAATCACTCAATGCGTTTCTCATGGATAATTAATATCTCGGGCTAAACTTTTGTACTCACTCTAATGTTGTAGGGTCAGTTTAGTCTCGGTATGAAACTTTGAATACACTAAGAGTCAACCTAATAGACTGTCACGTGATGTCATCTTTGCCTTGTGGCATCAAATTAGACATTTGTCGAGATCACAACACCTCAATCACACTAAAATTATAACTTGGAATCTTTTAGTAAAACAGCAAAGCCTTTGATGTATGTTTTCGTGTGTCAATCAATCCACCTGATCTAATATGCCACAGGACTGATCAGTGTTTCCATGTGTCAACCAATCTAACTGATCTAATATGCCACAAGACTGGTGAATATTTACAGGTGTAAACCAGCGACCTCATGGCATCTATTGGGCAAATGACTGTGGTTCTATACATCCACGTTCCAGATGAATAATGGATCAGGGCATAATCCAACACTGCCTAAAAGCCGGAGTGAACTTTTGTTCAACAGAATATTTAATGACCTATTGATTATTGATTGCTAACATGACTATTTTATTGTTAGGATCGAGACTGAATAAGTGGTGGGCATTATCTGAACATTTTAAGCTTATAAGTGCCTGGCTTCTTTTTCAACTGTATTCGTTTGTGTGTTTTGATTGTTGATTTCATGCATTTATTGTTGTTTGTTATTTGTCCTTTGTAAGCATACTATTTAAATTATATGTTTTGAGCAATGGTGGGTGGATGGGGGCTCCTTAAAATTACTTAAAAGACGGGTCTAATTACTCCTTCAGCAAGACGTTCCACCGACTGAAGAAATTATTTGTCAGTAGAACGTCTATCTAAATGCTGTGAGTAAAGGGTAGAGTTCTGCAGTGCCAGGTGATCCGCCAAGTGGGAGACAAGTTGGGTGTCCATTGGGATTTATTAATATATGGATTAAGAATTCAGCCACTTGTATTTAGTTATGAATTATTAATTAAAATATAATAATAATCATAGCCAGTACGTCACAAATATCTACCATTGTAATAATGTGAATAATTGATATTTACTATAGTAATTATATATTCTGTGCGTAATTGATATCTACCAAAGTAATAATATGCGCAATTGATGTCTACCAAAGTAATAATATGCGCAATTGATGTCTACCAAAGTAATAATATGCGCAATTGATGTCTACCAAAGTAATAATGTGCGCAATTGATGTCTACCAAATTAATAATGTTCGCAATTGATATATCTACCAAAGTAATAATGTGTGCAATTGATGTCTACCAAATTAATAATGTGCGCAATTGATATCTACCAAAGTAATAATGTGTGCAATTGATATCTACCAAATTAATAATGTGTGCAATTGATGTCTACCAAATTAATGATGTGCGCAATTGATATCTACCATAGTAATAATGTGCGCAATTGATATCTACCATAGGCAACAGATCGAGTGGAAAATGCTCACAGTTGTAACGCACCACACAAGTGGATATATATATAAAGATTTCATTATTTGGAAAATATGATTAGATAATTTGAATAATACTAATGGAATAATCAATCTTAAAAGCCTCTCCTCAAGCACACACCCAAGAGAAAACCGCACCAATAACAAAAGTCAGTCTAAACGCATGGTGATAGACCGAATAATGTAAATGCAGTCACATATATTTTGGCCGCTTCGAAACACACTACATATTCCCCAAACAGTAACAATAATCGCACATTTGTGACAGATAAAAAAGCAACGTCATATAGCAACAAAGGACACAGTGCAGCGAAACAAAAAGTCAATATCAAGTTTGTTCACATTTGCATCTAAGAGAGCGAAATTGTCCTAGCAGAAACAGCGTGAGAAAAAGACATAAAAGGAAGAAAAGAAAGAAGCAAAAGGAGGGGGGGGGAATCACGCACGCACGCACGCACGCACGCACGCACGCACGCACACACACACACACACACACACACACACACACACACACACACACAAGTTGCGAAAATTAAGTCAGCAATACTGGAAAACAGTTTCCTCTATTCTTACTGAAATTAGTGTCGCGCTGGTATTTAAATTCTTGTCTTTTCTTGTATACTTTTTATGTATCTTTTGGTAGTTTATAAGAAAATGGTTTACTATGGTTATTATAGTATATTCATTGAAGTACCCACCACCAACAATTAATGCACGTCACAAGAGCTCCGGCATTCTGCGACGTATACTGACTCTCAGATATAACACTTCAATCTGAAAATTTAATATTCAGTTGTTTCAAGTGAAATTCCAAGACCCATCCCTAGCGTGTGTTTACTTTCTCCAAGGCAGCTGGTGTTAAATACAGCCATAGGCTGGGGCCGGAAAAATGAATCCCTTGATTGAGCAATATATTCAAATGGCTTTCTATGCGCGCATTCCGGATGGATTGCCTTGACCTACGTTTTTATATGTGATGACACAGTCGACACTGCCTTGACATGCGTTGTCATGTTTAATTACAGTTAGCACTATCTTTACATACCTTATTATGTATGATGGCAGTTGACATGTTTTAATGTGTGATGGTATTTCCCATTGAAATATACATAGCGTATGACGTATGATGACAGTTCACATTGGAATGTACATAACATGTGACGTATGATGACAGTTCACATTGGAATGTACATAACATGTGATGTATGATGACAGTTCACATTGGAATGTACATAACATGTGACGTATGATGACAGTTCACATTGGAATGTACATAACATATGACGTATGATGACAGTTCACATTGGAATGTACATAACATGTGATGTATGATGACAGTCCACATTGGAATGTACATAACATATGACGTATGATGACAGTTCACATTGGAATGTACATAACATTTGATGTATGATGACAATCCACATTGGAGTATCTTATTTTTTTCGCCTAAGGCGGTAGTGGTACCAGTGAAATTTCTCCGAATGTATTTTCAGTCTACACTTTAGCGCTTGCACCAAAGTTCACAATCGATCAGCCTTTGTGCAGTTTGAAACACCCCCCCCCCCCCCCTTCATCCAGGCCTTAGCAGTGAAATGTGTTTTCTTCCTGAATGAAGCCATAAGTCACTCATGTCTCGTTCATCTGTGACCATCGAGGAAAAGCGAACACTTGTCCTGTTCTTTCAGTCCGCCAGCAGAAAGCAATCCAGGAGAAATCTTTCTCCATGTTTTCTCAATGGCTCGATTGTGACTTACGATTAAATAACGGCATCTAATGCTCGCCTAATGATCGCCATTCACTAGCACAAATGTGCGTGACCCTGGAGAGAGATTGCTTTTAATGTCACAGAGAATGCGAAGAATCAGGACTGTGATTTAGCATCGCTCTTTAGGGTTCTAACACCTAAATTCAAGATGATGGACAGCCTGCTAGACGTCAAACGCATTAGTGATAGCCGCATGTCTTTGTCGCTACTGAAATTTCACTCGATAGTTGTCCGGAGAGTCCTAATTTAGTAATTTGTCGCTACTGGAATTTTTCTTGGTAGTTATACAGAGAATCCTTACTTAGTAACTTGTCGCTACTGGAATTTTTCTTGATAGTTATACAGCGAATCCTTACTTAGTAACTTGTCGCTACTGGAATTTTTCTCGATAGGTATCCGGAGAGTCCTTAGTAGCTTGTCGCTACTGGAACTTCTCTCGATATATATAAGGAAAGTTCTTAGCAACCTTGTCAACATCAAAAGCGCCAAGGTATTTACCGATCGATACTTATCTGTAAATAAAACTTATGAATACTCCTTGATGATCTTCATCGACATGTAATCTTAGGAAATTATTTCTTTGTATGAAGACAATCGACACGTTTTGATGTGTGATCGTATTCTCCATTGAAATATACATATCGTGTGGTGTATGATGACAGTCCAGATTGGAATATACATATCGTGTGGTGTATGATGACAGTCCAGATTGGAATGTACATATCGTGTGATGTATGATGACAGTCCAGATTGGAATGTACATATCGTGTGGTGTAGGATGACAGTCCAGATTGGAATGTACATATCGTGGGGTGTATGATGACAGTCCAGATTGGAATGTACATTTCGTGTCATGTATAATGACAGTTCAGATTGGAATGTACATAACCTGCAATATATTTTTTATTTATGGTTGTAAGATTTATAACTGTCAAAAAAAATAATATTTTTGTTGATTTATTTCATTGAGTATAAATTGGAAACTGACAATAACAAGTCCGAATGAGGAACTAATCGGCAACAACTTCGAATGTAAATCTGTAATATATATGTGTCTTTATATTTTGCCAAGTTAAACTAGAATAAATTTAGACTCGTATTTGATTATTTTTCTCTTTGATGGGATGTGAGAGTATGCTTAACGGCAGAAAAACTAAAACATCCCTCTCACTCCCCCCTCCATATATAGGAAAGAAAGAAAGAAAGAAAGAAAGAAAAAATAAAACGGAACGAAAGAAAGTAAAAAGAAAGAAAGAAAGAAAGAAAGAAAGAAAGAAAGAAAGAAAGAAAGAAAGAAAGAAAGAAAGAAAGAAAGAAAGAAAGAAAGAAAGAAAGAAAGAAAGAAAGAATTGAAATGTATATAGCCGAGTAGAACAAAGCCATTTGTAAATCTTAATAAAGAGCTCAGTAGTAAAATCAACTACCTTTAAGATTAACATGGAGCTTGGTAATTATTTTTTCAGCTACTCAAAATGTTTAAGTGTTAATTGTTGTTAAACTCGTTAGCACCTACTAAGTTAAATACACAAATTATGTTTAACCGTTATTCTCCAAATGCTATAAATTCACGTTCGAGTATAAGAGAAAGTATAAATTATTATACACGACACACATGATAACCACCACCCAAAACTTTCATTTCAGAAAACAGTTATCGGAGTGGTACGTTCACTTTTTATTCGAGCTGGAATGTTCCCGCAAGGAATTTTTCACATGGTGTTTTACAGTGACGTACACATTGACGTTTTCCTTTACACATTGACGGTTTTCTTTACATATTGACGTTTTCCTTTACACATTGACGTTTTCCGAAGGTGCATGTCGTTCTCTTATATTTTTAATATAGGCAACTGATTGTTTCCCTTTGACTTATTTTCTTAACCATACAAGATACAGAAAACTGAATGTTTGAATGTTTTACTTTGACTTATTTTCATAACCATACAAGACACAGGAAACTGACCGTTTCCCTCTGACTTATTTTCATAACCATACAAAACACAGGAAACTGACTGTTTCCCTTTGACTTATTTTCATAACCATACAAGACACAGGAAACTGACTGTTTCCCTTTAACTTATTTTCATAACCATACAAGACAGAGGAAACTGTTTCCCTTTGACTTATTTTCTTAACCATACAAGATACAGAAAACTGAATGTTTTCCTTTGACTTATTTTCATAACCATACAAGACACAGGAAACTGACCGTTTCCCTTTGACTTATTTTCATAACCATACAAGACACAGGAAACTGACTGTTTCCCTTTGACTTATTTTCTTAACCATACAAGACATAGCCAAATTATTGTTTCCCTTTTACTTATTTTCTTAAGTATACAAGTAGACAACTGATTATTCCCCTCTGACTTATTTTTTTTAACTGTACAACTTTTCATTTAGTCGACTGAAGCCTGTATTTGACATTTCCCCATAATCGATTGACTTTTTTTGGACATATTTTTCCCATTGTGAGGTTATTTTCTTTTGATATTTCCCAAAGTCGATAGACGTTTTTCAAGTGAGATTTCTCATAGCGGAATCAGGGATCAAGAAGTGTTTTTTCACTTACATTTTCCATGGACAAGTGACATTCCCGTTGACACGTCTCTTAAGTGACGTTTTCATACTCTACAAACGTTTTCATTTGACATCAAAGAGCAGGAGTGTCCTTTGATTGGGTACTTAATTACCTCTTCTGGATGTACATCAATAATTTACTTTTTTAAAAAATAAACTTATAACAGACGAACAGTTGCTAACAATTTTCCTTTCGTTCACGCAGTAAACAACGCAAATAACGTCCCATTTTTAAGCATATGCGTCTTAATGAATATGATCGCTTCTAATATTAAATGTAAGAAATACGCACAAATGCTTCCCGAACACAATTTAAATCAAGTATTCAAGAGTTTTAGATTTTGATTTTCGAAAACAATCAATGATTTTATTCTATTATACAATAAACAGAAAATCACCACCACCACCGCCGCCGCTTTTGTCATCAACATCACCATCATTGACAACATCAACATTGACAACAACATCAACTTGAACATCACCACCTTAACAGAAAAAAAATTAACAAGGATTTCAAAGTCATTCTCTATCAGTTCAGTACAAAAAGGTTATTTCAAACTTTAGAGGGAAACAAAGAAATGCACTTATCTAAATTTGGGACTTTTAAAAATGAAATATATATTAGTTTCACAACCAAAGATTAATAATAATACATAAAAATATGAAACGCGTGTTGGTCAAGCACAGTACTGCAGTGTGCAACGATATCAAAGTGAATACTTACATACCAAACCCGTACCCACCCCGCCCCTTAACTAACAGCAGTCCAAGGGCGTATGTTTCATCTTTACAGACAGAACGGTTTCGAGAAATCTTGCAGTTTGATCTTCAGAATTAGGATGGTTTCCATAAATTTCCTGGCAGTCTAGTTGGCCCCAACACATTTGTCTGTTCACTTTATGTTCTTCGCTTCCCCATCCCATCCCTTTGGAAACCATCCCTCGTGCCTCCCACCCCCTTTGTATGCACGGACATGTTTCGGTGCTCACGTGCAAGTCTTTTCACGCACGCTTCCAGAAAACCGGAAGTGGCCGTTGCGGAAGGACCCGATGCTGTTACCCGCCCGAACGTGAGCGGAATCAGCCACGCGACTAACCATTAGGACAGGAGCGCAGGTTTGGGGACGCCATTTTACGACGTCCTGGATTAATTAACCATGATTGGTCAGATCCTTGCTTAGGCATCGAAACCAGCAGCTTTCTGCTGAGGAATGTCAAAGTTTAAAGGGTCCATGCGTCATCGCTGTTTTATCAAGACACGTCCATCTTCACATTAAACCGTTAGCACTCTCGTCATTCTTGGTAACATTGTATGTTGTGCCTGTCATATATTGTTTAATGTGTAAATATCGTTTTCACTAGATGACACACACCATCACATTAAACCATTAAAGCACGCTCTTCATTCTTGGTAACACAATGTCTTTTTTAAGAAATAAGAAAGAAATGACGATCATTTCTCTCTCACTGTGATGTTCTGAATTGTAACTGTCATTTTAAAGGAATTTTCCCGATAACTGTCTCTAAAACAGAATTTCCACTCCAACTGCAGTCTGTTATGTTTTTCTTTATCGCATTGATTTTATGAATAATTTTACTTTTATTTGCGAGTTATAGAGTTGGAGTGTACATAAATATATCATCCTAATCTCGTGGCATGAAATTGCAGTTATTGCTGTTAATAAAGTAGTAAGACGAGTAGTAGTAATACTGATAATACAGTAGTAAGACGAGTAGTAGTAATAGTGATAAAACAGTAGTAAGACGAGTAGTGATAATACAGTAGTAAGACGAGTAGTAGTAATAGTGATAATACAGTAGTAAGACTAGTAGTGATAATACAGTAGTAAGGCGAGTAGTAGTAATAGTGATAATACAGTAGTAAGACGAGTAGTAGTAATAGTGATATAGGAGTTGTTCATCGTCGCCAGTATTATAATATTTATGAACATATCGTTATTATCATCATCTTTTACTTGATAAAGTATCCTACATTTTCCATTTTAGCGTAGGGTGATTAAAAGTGTTGTGGGCAGGAGAATGTTTATAGAGCTGAGCGTGTGTTTCTTGGGGTGTAGGAGATTGGCATAAACAGTCTTTGAACGGTAAGAGGGAAAAAAAAAGAAACGGAAGAATGCAATATCAAAATCGCATTCATGAAATCCTTGGAGCCAGAGATATCTTGGTGCGCTTGTTGGCTCACGCCTTGAAAACTAAGGATGTCTTGGTGTTCTCACTCCTGTTAAAACTAAGGATGTCTTGATGTTCTCACTCCTGTTAAAACTAAGGATGTCTTGGTGTTCTCACTCCTGTTAAAACTAAGGATGTCTTGATGTTCTCACTCCTGTTAAAACTAAGGATGTCTTGATGTTCTCACTCCTGTTAAAACTAAGGATGTCTTGATGTTCTCACTCCTGTTAAAACTAAGGATGTCTTGATGTTCTCACTCCTGTTAAAACTAAGGATGTCTTGGTGTTCTCACTCCTGTTAAAACTAAGGATGTCTTGATGTTCTCACTCCTGTTAAAACTAAGGATGTCTTGATGTTCTCACTCCTGTTAAAACTAAGGATGTCTTGGTGTTCTCACTCCTGTTAAAACTAAGTATGTCTTGATGTTCTCACTCCTGTTAAAACTAAGGATGTCTTGATGTTCTCACTCCTGTTAAAACTACTGTTGTCTTTGAGTTCTCACTCCTGTTAAAACTAAGGATGTCTTGATGTTCTCACTCCTGTTAAAACTACTGTTGTCTTTGAGTTCTCACACCTGCTAAAACTACGGATGTCTTGGTGTTCCCATCCCAAGGTGCACGCTATATATGTACATACGATTGCGACATACTTTTGTCTAATTGTGATTGAAAAGTTTGTAGTTTATCTTTAATCCTAAGTCTTTGGAAACTTTGTACACGCAGCAACCGTTTACAAAAATAATTGCGCACAAGCAACATCTAGCTACAATAACAGTTTCGTACAAGCAAAACCCTGCTTACAGGAATAATCACGTACAGGTGAAACCATGGATACAAGAATCATTAAGTATAAACAAAACCCTGGTTACAAGAATCATTAAGTACAAAGCAAAACCCTGGTTACAAGAATAAATACGTAAGCAAAACCCTGGTTACAAGAATAATTACGTAAGCAAAACCCTGGTTACAAGAATAATTACGTAAGCAAAACCCTGGTTACAAGAATAATTACGTAAGCAAAACCCCGGTTACAAGAATAAATACATTCAACATTCTTCACTAGACTCGGACCCGTCGTCACCGTCAGTCCTTTTTAATCTGCATGCATGGGTGAGTGGTACGGATATACTCCAGTGTCAATTCCGTCACCTAATTCTGTCATTACTCAATAGCATGTGATTCAATGCCAATCCCTTCACTGCCATTAAATAAAATAGTTCTCAATGTTGCTCTCTGGAACAATTTTATACCACGGGCAAAACCTGAGATGGCGAGCACTGGAGTGTGATCTTCATTGATTTGTGAACTGAGGGTAGTGGTTGGATTTTGCGTGCATCCATTCACAAAGAGTGTATTCGTAGAACTCTCTACCATCAAACGCTGCTTATTGAAAAGTCCAGCAATGCAGAGCTTAATGATCGCTGTGGCATTGAGTTTTGGGTCGTCCTGCTAAAATAAAATCAGTATAGAGATTGCACATATTGTCCGATTGTATTGTGATTTATAAACAGCCAGAAGACGCATCAGTGATCTTGCCAGTCTGAAATCTAAAGTGCTACCATGTGCGTTAGCTAGACAAGATGTTGTTAAATGGACTCCTACAGTACTCGCTACAATGTTGTTACGGAGACGTTCTACTATACTCAATACTCGTTACAATGTTGTTATGAAGACATTCTACAGTACTCGTTACAATGTTGTTACGAAGACGTTCTACAGTACTCGTTAATTTGTCGTTACACAAATTTTCAACAGTACTCGTTATAATGCTGTTCGTATACATTCAACAGTATATGTTACAGTGTTGTTACGAAAACATTCTTCTGTACACTTTACGATCTTATGTAGACATTGAACATTCAACAGTACTCGTTACAATGTTGTTAGGTAGAGGTTCAACAGTACTCGTTACAATGTTGTTTGGTAGAGGTTCAACAGTACTCGTTACATTGTTGTTAGGTAGACGTTCAACAGAATTCGTTACATTGTTGTTACTTAGAAGTTCTACAGAACTTTACATTGTAGTTGCGCAGATGTTCTACAGTCCTCGTTACATTTGTTGTTACAATGAAATTCTATGGTTTTCGTTACAATGATGTTCATAAATGTTCTACAATACTCGTTACATTGATGTTACGTAGAAGTTCTACAGTACTCACTACAATGCTGTTAGTAGACTTTTAACAGTACTAGTTACAATGTTGTCATCTAGACATTCTACTGTACTCGTCAGAATGTTATGTAACGTACTCGTTACATTGCAGTTACATAGACGTTCTATAGTACTCGTTACAATGTTGTTATGTTACTATATTATTTGATACAAATATGGATAAACAGAGCATTCCTGTTATTTGATAAAAGTCCTGAAATTATCTCTTTTAATATTATATAACAAATGTCTGGATAAGCATATGTGTTCATGTTATTTGACAAAATTCTGAATAAACATTCATACTAATTAACAAAGTCGAGATAAAATGCACGTTATTGCTATTTTACAAAAGTCGGAATAAAATGCACGTTATTGCTATTTTACAAAAGTCATGATAAAATACACGTTATTGCTATTTTACAAAAGTCATGATAAAATGCTTGTTCCTGTTTGACGAAAGTTAGATAAAATACGCATTCCTAATTTCTTGAAAAAAAGTTACTGTTATTTCATAAATATCGGGATAGAAATAGCAGACACAAAAACAAACAAACAAACAAAACAAAAACAAGGTCAGTAAACAACGTGGGTTTTTTCTGATTGTTTACAGGGGTTGTTCCAAATAAGGATCTCTAAGTTCTGTGCGATTGAGCTCATTGTCATCGCCCGCTGTCACTACAGGCTGCATCATGGCGCGCTTTGTCGTTCGTCCTTATCCACTCATTGGTTTGAGATCACTAACGCCTACACATAGCAGCTTTCGAGAAATAACATATTTGCTTATTTTATGAATATACATTTCTTTTCCCCCGCCCACGAATACACACTTCCATTTTACACTGAAGCCTATCACTAAGCATGATGAGAAATTTTTTCTTCTGCAAAATTCTGTTCTGCACGATTTCTGGTATTTGCTAATCAGCGGTCGTTTGAGAGCTGACAACATAGTTACCTTAACCCCATGAAAGGGAGGTAAAAATTAGTGAGGAAGAGAGGCAGAGAAAATGCACCAAACACCCAGTCGGTGAATTGCACGCGCTCAGAATAATCGATCTGGCTGGTTGTCGCTCTACCTCGACACCTAACGACAGCCCCTGAATGCCGCCACTAGAACACTGCCATTTGATGGCTGCAATTATTGTTTACGTTAAAGAGGCAACAGCCGAAGAGAACACATGTTGTCGTTAAGTGGAGTGAAATATGAATAAATGACTTTAGAAGAAAGAAAACAAGTGTGTGTGTGTGGTACAGCAGTTGTCCTGGAAATTATTTATTTTTTAAAATTGTACATGTACGTGTAAATGTACTAGTGTTGGTACCTTGTACGATGGACGACACGAAATACACAACAATTTGAGGGCAATCACTCTGTTAGCTCGTTTCGGCCCCCCCCCCCTCTATCCAGAGGAAGGATTCCTCACATTTAATGACAAGGACAGACACTCGAACGGATGGACGGACGAAAAGACCAAACAGACGGATAAACAGATACTAGGACGGACACGATGGCAGACACAATGGCTATGATTAAACGAATTTTTGCACGAAAAAGAAATGATAAGTATTGACACAAGACAGATGAAAATTTTAATAAAATATTTATATAAAAGAAAATTAAACAAGTAAAGAAAATAAAACATCAATCAATTACAAAATACAGTGTGCTCATACTATCTATCAGAGGAAAAGCTAATCTCCCCTAGCTAGTTATATTTTCCCTGACCACATTTCTTCTCAGTTCTCCAAAGATTTGCACAAAGTTCTCAATATCAAAAGTTTTGTACAAAGTTCCTACATGGTTATAGACCGTTCTCACACTCCTGACCAATGTACTACTTTCATTTAACTTAGTTACAAAGGTGGAGTGTGACTGTCACTGGCAGAATCTATCTGATACACTCCAGCAAACTGTTGCCAACAATAGAAACAATGCTACCAAAACGCAAGCCTCCAAAGTGTTGTGAAAATCCTGCAATTTATAAATAAAGTACTCAGAGATTGCTAACATTAACTACATAGTGCTCTTTAAATAAAGGCTAATCATTTTCTCTGAGCACAATCTCACTAACCTGAAATAAACATGAATTAATTATACATGGCAATTTATCATGATTACATTCTTCACAAAATTATTCATCATAAAATACTGTAACAGCAACAAGTACCTTCCATTCTGCGAAACCAAGGATGAAGTAATCTGTAACTATAGCCTATGGATTCCTTTTTAAAAAAATCTCGTGCGCTCTTTTTTTCAAGCCTTTTGGATTATCATTCACACGAACATTTTCAGATTTATACTAAATTGAAATCTGGACTTCCGGCAACACATCCGGCTTGTGTTGTTATCATGGAAAAAGCACATGGCTTGGGTTTACTCCCTTATTTAAAGGTTATTCTGTTTGACCTAAGGGCAGGATTGTGTCCAAGCTCTCATTCCCACATAGGATTAACAATACTTCTGTCGCCCTTCCCCTGTTAACTTGCGTACGCTAAACAATTACCTCCCTCCCTCTTTCATTCAGTGCCCCTTTACGATCAAGGACGTTCTTACTATGCGTGTTTACTTTTTAAGGGACTGGTCGGACTTCCGCCTGGTCAGTGCTCACAACATTAACTAGCGTACTTCTCTTGACCCAGAAAAATCATCTGTTTTCTCTTACTGGTGATGTAATAGATAGGTCATATGTCTCCACAAAACCTTGCTAAACTGCCTTTTACATCTACATTTAGATCTCTTTTTCTATTCATTTCTTACATCTAAATTTTTATTCCTTTCTATATTTCTTTTTAAATATTTTTTTTAATGGGATCCGGGCGAGATTTATAAATATCCTGACAGCTTGAAGTATCACAAACTCACATAATAGAAGATTCTGCACTTGAAAGAAAACTACGTTGGCTAGAAGTACCACAAATTCAAGCACTAGAAGATACTGAACTTGGATAAAACTACTTTGCTAAAAGTACCACACGTTAAAACACAAGAATATACTGCACTTGAAAGACTACTTTGGCTAGAAGTACCACAAATTCAAACACTAGAAGATACTGCACTTGAAAAAAGTGCGAAACTGTTTTTCAATACACAAACTTAGAAGTTTTGTTTTTCTTTTCTAATTATTAGGAAAGGGAAGGTGGTGTCCAATTCAAGACATGATAAACTCGGACGATTTTTTAAAATTATCAAAGTCAGAGTGTTATTTTACTAATGTATGTATGTACTCTATCACAACTTATAGCACTTTTTATAAAATGTGATGTGTTAGAATTATCTTCTCCTGATTTGTTCTTTTTACTATTAGTAGTTTTCATTTTGACAATTAATAATGTATAATTTGCTTCATTATTATTAGAATTATTATAATTTTATTCTTAAAGCTCGAAAAGTATTACCGTGTTACGATAAATCTGCAAAGAGGAAAAATATAAATTCAGTAATTTAAAATTAATTTATACTTTACTTTTCCCCAAATTTTCATGTCAAGAGAAATGTTAATGACAACAGCGGTGTAATTTAAAAAAAAAAAAAACCCAAATGCATGCAAATGAAGGTGAGTGAGATAAACGGTCAAGAAAAAGGTCAATGGAACCCACAGCTCGACAGATGTCTAGCTCTGGATTGGGACTTTACGAGATTGGTAACGAATTCTTCTTCCCGGCCCTTCAATTGGGAGCACGTCATTCAAGGACAAGGGACGCTATTGCGTGAGGAAGGCGGCTGTCAGAGGGTCAAGGGTTAACCACAACAACGATGATTAGAGGGAGATGGAGCTAAGGGTCTGATTATTTATTCATAGAAACGAGGAAAGAAGCCGACGGCGGACGAAGGACAGAGATGTGGAATGTGTCATTCGCAAGTCGAAGGACAGAGATGTGGAATGTGTCATTCGCAAGTCCAGCTTTTTCGGCTTTACGTGCGAAACTCGATATAGTTCTGGCATCTCGCAGTATAAAGTAACTTGATGCCATTCTTGTTGTTTTCTTTACTGCATGTCTTTCTTTTCTCTATTAGCTATGATATTGATTATTTCTTAGACTGCTTAAGTGTGTGATGGAATAACACCGCTAAACTGGATGATTCATGGTCGCGCGAAGTTGTGATTTGTAGAAGATGTTTTATTGCTGATAGTGGTGGTGGTGATGAAGTGCATGCACACGAGTCAACGAATGTAGTGAATTAGATCGTTTGGGGAGGAAGGAGGAACAATGGTGTTGTTGTACACTCACTGTGAATGTAGAATGAATATTGCGGTAAAGGATTCGAACACATAAATGTGTATATATTTGGCTAACTAAACTATTTCATGTAAGATAAGGCACGTACAGTTTCATGTAACATATGACACGTAGTATTTCATATACGATATGACACGTAATACTTCATACCAGATAGGACACGTACTATTTCATATAAGATAGGACATGTAGTATTTCCTGTAAGATATGACATGTACTATTTCCTGTAAGATATGACATGTACTATTTCATGTATGATATGACATGTACTAACTATTTCATATAAGATAGGACACGTACTGTTTCATGTAAGATATGACATGTACTATTTCATGTAAGATATGACACGTAATACTTCATACAAGATAGGACACGTACTATTTCATATAAGATAGGACATGTACTATTTAATGTAAGATATGACACGTAATACTTCATACAAGATAGGACACGTACTATTTCATGTAAGATATGACATGTACTACTTCATGTAAGATATGACACGTAATACTTCATATAATATGACATTATTTCATGTAATATATGACATATAGTATTAAAATTTGACATATTCCGTTTCATGTAATAAATGTGTGGTGGAGGTAAATTTGTCTATCCCCATTTATAAACTTAAAAGTTATATAAATTGTTAAATTGTCGAAGTGACCCGACCTTGGCACTATTATGATGGTATTTTTGTAAGTGTCAAGTGCTGGAGTAAACACTCGAGTTGAGAATATGCTAGAAATTGCTGATGCAATGCAAACAATTTCCAACTGGATGAGTAGTTTCATTATCCAATAGTTAAGATTTACGAGAACAGGACCAGCCAATGGGCTGAGATCAAACTTTTACAAGCTGTAAGGAATTATATTGTCTGATCACTTGAATTTGGTGTGGGCAAGAAGTCCTGTCATGAAAGTTGGCCAATAGCTGAATGGTGAGTTAACTGACTGATTGAGAGACAATGGACTTGAAATAATTCGTTCATTTTTGCTATTGATACGTTATATTTGCATTTTACATAGAGATGTATTATCTGAGTAGACTATTATTTCTACAAATTGTGGACTATAATGCTTATATGTAGTATGCTAAACACTGAATACTGTTTTTTTTTAGTGAACCTGTTCATAAGCTATTAGCTGTATGCGGGTTTTGGGCTAATAAATACTGTTGCAGGACAAGAGCTAGGCACAAAGTGTTTTCAGGTGCTGTCCGGACAAGACCTAGGCTCAAAGTGTTTCCATGTACTGTCCAGACAACCGCTAGGAATAAGTGCTGTCTGGAAAAGAGCTAGGTGTAAAGTGTTTCCAGGCGCTGTACGGACAAGAGCTCGGCGCTAAGTGCTTTCAGGCGTATTCCGGAAAAGAGCTAAGGGGAAAAAGTGTTTCCTGTTGATGTCCGCATTAAGACCAATTCATTAACCCATCGGCTCTCAATGCTTGCTCACGACTCATCGTTATGCGTCAGACTTGTAGAACAGAAACGTTCGGCTTGTACTAAATGCTCTCAGTTCATTTAAGTAAAAAATACTACAAAACATGGTTTAAGTACACAAATATTACAAAATGTGATATTCCCGGATAATCATTTTAAATGTTGACAAAGCTAACCGAATAATACTATTAGAAAAAAAAATATAGCAGGGTAGTATTGTTGTCCCACACACTATAGTAATGTTGTTCCACACACTATAGTAATGTTGTCCCACACACTATAGTAATGTTGTCCCACACACTGTAGTAATGTTGTCCCACACACTGTAGTAATGTTGTCCCACACACTATAGTAATGTTGTCCCACACACTATAGTAATGTTGTCCCACACACTATAGTAATGTTGTCCCACACACTATAGTAATGTTGTCCCACACACTATAGTAATGTTGTCCCACACACTATAGTAATGTTGTCCCACACACTATAGTAATACAATAAAGCTCTTCGTTAATCAAGGAAAACATCTCCAGACTTAAAAGAAAAATAATTTATACTGCAAGACGGAAACACGGAACTACACTAGAAAAGAAATATTTTCTTCCGAAACGTATCGGCTTAGTTACAGACTTCGCCAAAGCTCCAGGGGGAATGAGCGGGACAATGGTTTTACCGTGGTCGCATTTTCAAAAGCGAGCAGTCTTTTCACATCACGCGTCGCAAGCAGTTTGAGGTTTTTATTTTTTTTATCAAGTCATTTATTTGTATCAATTTGCAATATCAGCAGTAAAACTCAATATTCCCATTGCAATTCGCCAACTGTTTACTAGGCAAACAAGGAGGAATATGGAGAAAGGAGTTCATAGTTATTAGCCTATGATCTCGATTAAGTATCTAATATATTCCAAATTTCATTCAGTGAAGCTGACAATGAAATATTGAACCAAGTAAATTAATACAAATGTCCAAAGCATGTTACCAGTTAGTGAGTGGATTCTAAACCTACCATCGCTTTTATTTAATTCAATTCATGCTTTTCATTCCTAAATAAGACACCACTGTTCACTGTCCATTCCTAAATAAGATACCACTGTTCATTGTCCATTCCTAAATAAGACCATCACTTTTTACTGTCTATTCCTAAGTCAGACATAATTGTTTATCGTCCATTCCTAAGTACGACACACGTTTACTTTCCATTCCTAAGTCAGATATGATTGTTTACTGTTCATTCCCAAGTAAGACACGACTGTTTACTGTCCATTTCTAAGTCAGACATTACTGATTATTGTCCATTCCTCAATCAGACATCACTATTTATTGTCCACACCTGTCAGACACCATTGTTTTCTGTCCATTCCCACGAAAGACACCACTGTTTATTGTCCATTCCTAAGTCAAATATCATTGTTTACTGTCCATTCCTAAATAAGTCACCACTTTTTATTATTCATTGCTAAGCCAGACCTCACTGTCAATTCTTAAGTATGACACCTCTGTTGATTGTCCATTCCGAATTCAGACACTACTGTTTATTTTCCATTCCCGAGTAAGACACCACGGTTTATTATCCATTCGTACGTCATACACCTCTGTAGGCTGCCAATTCTAAGTCAAATGTCAATGTATGCTTTCCTACTTCAATTTCTAAATGTCTTATCATCCACTTCTTTTCATCCCAAAGACACAAACCGTTCCAAGCTTTCCTAGGTCAGATATCATTCCATACTTTCACTTTCTGGTCACATGTCATGCTAAGCTTTTCATTCATGAACTATATACTTCTCTACCATTCTTAATTAGCACACCTTTCTATAATCACATACCACATCACATACCCTGCCTGTCATATTTTAAGGAAGTCACATACAAAACTATTTCCCCCATCATCTAATTCTATGTTTGCTATAAGAAAGCCACATGCAATACTATTTCGCATCACTTAATTTGATGTTTTCCTTACCTTAATTACGTATTTCATTCTCTTCATAAATCACCAAACTGCTGCTATTTTCTTAATTTTTTGCTTTCAAACATTATTCTATGATTGCAATATAATTAAATCTTTTTGAGATTTATACCCTAAAACGGATACCCGGCGTTAAAATAAATAAATATGAAAAGAAATAAGCATCTGTATTTCTTACTCTATCTTCTGAATTCGTAAATTTGTACATTTTCATGCTGGTTTTCTCAATAAAATAGTTTCAATGAAAACTGAATCTCGTTAAAACCGTAAATATTTAAAATACCATAGTCCGTACATTCTTCATATCATAAAAGATTTATTTAAAATTTGTACTTGTTCTTGGTCATGATAAAGTGTTTGACTTCTTTATCCTTTCGGAAGGCGAGACGATTATAAGGAATAGAAAGAAAGAGTTAAAATACATAAACAGTATACAAAGTTAACCTGTGCAACTGACTGTTGATTATTCACGATATTTTCGTTCTTAATCTGCATTGTAAACTTTAAACTCACTTACCTCAGAATTTCAGTCATGTCATATCTTGGTAACTTTGTTAGATACAAACTTGCTTGTATCCAGATTATATTTTTTATCACCACCAACTTCATCATCATCGTCAGCGACGTCATCACCAATGACATCATTATAACCATAATCGCAGTAGTGATATCTATCTAGAGAACGTTTCAAAATAATTGTTATTTTCCTTTTCGTCTTCATCACCTACGTGGTTATCGTCAACAAGAGAGAGAGAGAGAGAGAGAGAGAGAGAGAGAAGGAAAACGTGGCAGAAAAATTTCTGAAATGTCGGCTGTCTTGAATGTTTTTGTCTCTTCCATAATCTTCGTAATGACCACAAATTGTGGTCAGTCGTGGTCAATAGGATACAGTAATAATTTCAATCCCAAATCCTGATACTAATCCCTGAATGTAGAGTTCAACACCAATACAAGCGACATCATTCAGAAGCAATCGATAAAGACTGTAAAATGTAGATGTACCTAATTCGACAGTTGGTGAGATTCAACCTAATTGAAAAGTGAGAAGTGTATGGCAAACCTACTTGACTCGAAGCCCCAAGGAGAAACAAACGATTTGGAAAAAAAAACAACAAAAACCCCCCAGTGACTGGTGTTAGGATCATTTACAGTACAAAGTAACAAACGATAATATAAATAAATAAATAGGCAAATAAACGTTTACCTCACACGGCGGGGGATCGATCTTGCACACCCTGGCAATGGTTCCATTACAGTTGGAGAAGCGATACTGCGTAATTAAGACTGCTGCATATTGTCAAGGATAGGAAAGAATACACATATATATTTTTCATTTTTTCTATTTATTTACTGATTTATTTACTCGACTTTTATCACCGGTTTTAATTTTAATACGATAAATCTGTCTCAGGTAGATTGTTTCTTGTGTGATTTGATAGAGCATATTTGACCTAACTTGCTTCAGCATCTCATTTTGATATGTATGTTTGTATATTTTCAAATAAAACTTTGTAAGGACAGCCAACTAGATTCTACCTACCGGTTTCAAAACTCGAATTGTCGTTAGCGATCGATTTTCTCTTTTCTCCCACTGCACTGTGGTCGTAACATTTCAATATCATGCACAACACAAAGGAAGACAGTTGGATGGCCTTCACGATTCGCTCCCCCCCCCCCCCCCTCGAGCTCTTACAGCAATAAGCGACACGGTCCTCTTACAGCAATAAGCGACACGGTCCTCTTACAGCAGTAAGCGACACGGTCCTCTTACAGCAATAAGCGACACGGTCCTCTTACAGCAATAAGTGACACGGTCCTCTTACAGCAATAAGTGACACGGTCCTCTTACAGCAATAAGTGACACGGTCCTCTTACAGCAGGGGTCTCCAAACTACGGACCGCGGACCGCATTGGCCCGCAAGGCCCTCTCATGGGATCTTTTTGTCTAAAAAAGGGAAAAATTACGGAAATTTACATGTAAAGATCAGCCGCTACTAAATTTTTCTATATCTAATCTCTGAGAGCTGAGAGGGAACAAACAACTCTGACCCAGTTTCGGAATAAAGGAGCGTTATTGATATAGGTAACTGATTGTTACATAAGTCGGATATATTCTTAGTAGCCAGTCCACCCAGTCTATAGTATAAGAGCAGTCAACCCTCACTATTAGACAAAGCCATTGAGTTGATTCTTTTTTATTTGGACCTCGAGTGTGTAGTCGGCCCCCGAACTGTTGTTTGGTAGTTAATGCGGCCCTCGGGCTGAAAAGTTTGGAGACCCGTGTCTTACAGCAATAAGCGACACGGCCTCATCCCCCCTCCCCAACAGAGTTGTCCCCTTGGGGAAATTGTCCAGTGTTCTTCTTTCTTTCCTAATTACAATAATTTTCACATAATAAATTCATACGCTGAAGTCTAACCATACTCTACCCGGAATCACTGAAATGCACAGAATTTGAACAAAAGAGAAAAACGGACAGCATTTAAACAAGAGAGAAATACGGAAAGTATTTAAACAAAGGAGATGGACAGTATTTAAACAAGAGAGAAAGATGGACAGTATTTAAACAAGTGAGAAAGACGGACAGTATTTAAACAAGAAATAAAGACGCAGAAAAATGAAAAACGGACAGTATTTAAGCAAGAGAGAAAGACGGACAGTATTTAAACAAGTGAGAAGGACGGAGAATATTTGGGCAAATTCTGTCTGAATTGGGGATGGTAAAATATTACAAAAAAGCCGTGGCAAAATAACTCGCGATATTGAAAAGCGATAGCAAATGCCCAGCACCCGTGTAAGTGATAACGAAAAACCCAGTCTAAGTAAAAGAAGTATTATGTAGTGTTATGCATAATAACTAAATGCTTTATCTCTCTCTCTCTCTGTTTTTCTATCTGTATATATATAATTATGTATGTATGTATAACTTAATTGAAAAGGCTCAATCATTTGTACATGGAAGTGCACAAGTATTAAGATTTTATGCGCACTATCACGGCTAAACTGCTAAACTCCAGGATATTTATTGGTTAAATCCCAGAGCGACTTTTAATTCCAGCACAAAATAAAATTTAATTACTTAAACAGATTTATTATCCTTTTACATTTTAAACCATGAATATCAAATCTATTTTTCACTATTACTGTTAAGTTTCCCTATCTACATAGCTTGACTGACATCACTATGTAATGGTAGAACTTATACCACTAGTACAGTTACATAGATATGATAAGACAATTCATTTTTAGTTCCCTATCTACTTAGCTTGACTGACATAATCACTATGTAATGGTAGAACTTATACCACTAGTACAGTTACATAGATATGATTAAGATAATTAATTTTTTAGCAAGAATATAGTTGTAACCTTTTCATAAAAATGGCACAGAACATTTGGTTGAAAATATTTATAATGCTAGTTATAAATTATAGAATTCTGTCTAATGAATTTTATTAGACATTTCTTTTAACTATTTTGTTTTTAATATTTAGAAATAAATAGTTGAAAAAGTGATCAAATTAAACATTCCTGAAATTATTTTGAACGGTAAACTTGCAGTGCACAATCAATTAATATTTCTTGTTAAAAATATTGTGTTATCACATTTAAGAAAACTATTTGTGAATAAAAATATTTAAACAATTTTATTCAAATTAAAAATAGTTTTTATGTATTTTAGAGGGTATCTTGTATTTTTCAAAATACAAGTACTTACTACATAATCTTTATGACAAAATACACACTTGACATCGATCATGAAGAGGATGGAATGGTAACATACAAAACTAGAAAAATATCAGTACACGAATAATAGAACTGGAGAATATGCTGGTGCAAATGAAACTGGTTTATTCTAAACATGAATGAATTTTGGCAACACTAATATAGAATTAGCTCTCACATTAATGATTGTTTCATAAATAATATCCATTAAAACCTTTTCGGTAGAGCTAACTCTATAGCCTTCAATGTACAGTTTAACAATAACTACAATGTAGAGCTAACTCTATGACGGCCTTCAATGTACAGTTTAACAATAACTACAATGTAGAGAAATGACGTAGATCAAGTTGGGTTTTTAATTCAGACAAGTAATGAAATTACAATGTACATATAATTTAAACTAGTTTCCCAAATCTTTCCTAGATATAGATTTCTTAAGTAGACGGGGTAAAATTTTCTACAACATAAGGCTGTCGCTTTCACATTTCATTGATAGTTATTATCCGAAGTACTGAGAAACTTTTCCCTTCTTGTTTGTTTGTATTGTGTTATAAATTTAATTCTTTATTGAATTATAACTCCATAAAGTTGGGTATAAATATATCGAAAACAGTCGATGCCGAAGGTACAGTTACCTTAGACTCTCTATCGCTTCGGTCTATTCAATATGGCGGAGTTTGGCGACAGCGAATGTGCCCTTGTGTTCTCTCCATATATAGAGCTCTGTGTTGTCAACAGTATTAAAACGTGGCTTGCAGCTGCATGAATCACAACTGAACACGGAATTAGATTTTTCCTAACGGTCATGTTCCAATGATCTCTTTCATGTCAGACAACGTACTCAGCATCCTCTGACAATAGCTGCCAAGCAGTCAGGTGAGATTGCAATCCAATGTACACCAGCATTTTTTATACTTCAAGCAGTGTTGTATCTATGAGTGTGTCAATATGTTTTTATATTCGCGCTTGTTTTTAAAAAAATAGCATTATCTTTCAGTGACCTGACGCCACCTAGTAAATGGTTATTAAATAAACAAATGTTACCATAGAAACGGTTGAGAGTGAGGGGATCAAGTGAGTACACACAGATATAACAGTCCAAAGACAGTATATAATGCATCGTGTGACAGGGAGTATGTGTGCTGTCAGAAGTACAATGAAATATACCTAAGTTATTTGTGAAACGAGCAAGACCCAAGATGAATTCTAGAAGTCACTCGAAAATCTGTTGTATTTTGGAGATAGAAATATAACTAATTACTTTAAATATGTACTTAAGATAATATGGCACATCGAACATTACAAATATTACTATATGTATGCAAAGAAAGGGAAAATATGGCCATGTTGCAATGAGTGTTAATAAGAATAGGAAACCTACGGGATCTGGCACAATTTCATTCTCGTAAGAGTATCTTCTTTCATTTCTTCTTTCTTTGCAATAGAAATTTGACGTCATTCGAGTTCAAAGTGCTCTTAATGTCATGCACTTTGCAGGGCGAAAACTGTAGTTAAGTACAGACTGAGTGAGTAGTCAAATAATCTTTCCCACAAGTTCGCTCTTTAACAGCTCATAACCTTGACCTCAGGATGCATGAGCTAGAGAGGTCCAAGTGATCAAGTCTGGACTCGAGTGCTTGATGTTTCGCTTACGAGACTACTGTCTTTACCTCAGAGCCACTGAACCCTCAACCCCACACTTTTTCCAGCTATCCAAACAAAACGATGCCTAAATATGGTGCCAAATATCCGCTTGAACTCACATCAAAAGCTTTATTCGTGACGCGAATAATGTTCGTTACAAACGAATGTTTGATGCTTTAACGGTCGAGGAGCAATAAGACTGCGCCTAGTCATGTGACGTAGAGTGCTTCAGAGCTGTTAGAACGAAGGTCTTTGAGACGACGAACAGGCTCGCACAGTCTGTCCCTCTCTCTGAAAAGGTAGTGTTTGCACAGAACCCATTAAAAGCTAGCGTTTACACAGAACCCATTCAGGTTACCTCCCTTAGCACTGAATGCCTGGCATCAAGCACTCCCCATATCTCAGAACGGGTGATCACATGATTACTGATTTCCTGACGGTGTGATTTTAATGTAGGGATCCGAGAAATGTAAAGATGGATTATCCCCCTTTGATGAGATCGAGCCCAATAACCATTGAGTCTATTATACGGCACTCTTGAAGACAAAATGCGTCATATCTTAGAGTGATCAGTCGATAGACTTTTACTGGTAGAACAGACTGCTTCTTATTTTTTAGTTTTAATCCACCGTTGCTCTCATCAATTGTAAAACTGCAAGTCGTTGAAATCAGCGAGTAATTTATAATTAATGCTGAAAGTCATTGTTAGAATTAACACAAGCGCACAGTCTGCTGTGACATAATGAAACACTACAGACTGCACCCAAGACATTGTGTGGGTTCTTATGACGTATTTTCGTTTCAAAATCCCATTCAGTGCAATATAATTACTTGAATGTAATGTAAGTGTAACGTCAAAGTCACCTAGTTAATGGTTATTATTAATAATTAATTACACATCCATAACTAATTACAAGTGATGAGAATCTTAGTTTATGTTATTAATAATCCTCCAGAAGACACCTCTCGTCTCTCTCACTTGGCAGATATACAGTCGCTGTAAACGAATTCTCTCTTGCACAACATTAAAGACATTTACCGCCACACGTGGAAAAACTTCTTATCAAAGGAGAAGACAAATCCGTCTTTAATCTATATTTAGCAAGCCTCATCCACCCACTCTCTTTACAAATATGGTTATCAATATGTGTAAGGTCAATAAATGTGACAATAAATTTATTAAATCAACAGTCAAATATACATATAACAAATACAATGAAAAGATTATTTGACATCAATATTTCCATGAAACTATGTTAAAATAATTTCAATGGTTATACAGTCTTATATCCTAACACATAATTCAGCAGATTAGTACCAATATAAATCACAGGATAACCGTGTCAACGATGATGCCGCAATAATCTTTCATGAACTTTCATAACAGTGTCACAAATTCATTGTTCACAATTGAATTGCTAATTCTTCATATGATCCCTTGCATGATGTGGAATGTTTCACAAGCTGCTATTCTCTCAAGACTAATCTGGGAGCTCTATTGCCATATTAGTTTCCTCAAGCAGAACAATAATGTAGCAGTTTCCATTAACTTCTTCTCTATACCAGAAATTCTGCGTTGTAGTCAAGCACTCTTGCTGACATACTTTAACAAGTGTAGGTGTATCTTTACATTTACATGCTGCTCTGTCACAGATAGATAGATAGATAGATAGATAGATAGAGAGAGAGAGAGAGAGAGAGAGAGAGAGAGAGAGAGATTGACAGATATATATATATATATATAGAGAGAGAGGTAGATAGAGATAGATAGACAGAGATAGATAGATAAATAGATTGACAGATAGATAGATAGATAGATAGATAGATTGTATTGATTGGTAGTTGAAAAAAGTGTTTTATATTTACATAAATTACAAAGTACTGAAAAGGAATGTCTACTTTTGTCATGCTAAACTGATAGATATGTATGTTTTTAAGTGATTGCGTTACAACAGACAAAAGAATTTTTAAAAGTGTTTAATAATGTGATAGAAAGAAAATCATTTGGAAAAATCCACTGAAAGAAAATCATTTGGAAATACAAAATTAAAATGAGCCTACAACAAAAAAGAACAAAGGACAGACAAAAATAATGAGATACATAGCCACATAGAGAGACAGAAGCTGGGAAGACAATATCATGAAAATATTTACCTGAAATGCTCTATTTGTATTAAACATAAGCAGCAAACGACATCAAAATCATAATAACGCCCAGCCACAAGCTATTGTATAATGATACCCTTGTCTCTAGCAAGAATGGACGGCTTGATGTGATAATAGATGCGGGTAGAGTGGGGGAAAATAACAAATGAAATGAAAACAAAAATCAAATGATTATTACAAATGCAAAGGAAAAAAAAACTTTAGAAAATAACACGATTCATAAGATTTTTATTTGCATTTGCACGAATTGAAAATTTATATAAATGGAGCGATTCATCATTCACGATCTCGTCCGATCGCTGTGGCTAATGTTCTCTTTTCGGAAGGGAGGAGTCCGCTTCGGTCCGTTGAGTTGTGATTATCTGGAGCCCAAACTTAACTGTTTCACTCTGTTGTCTCCCCTCCTCCTCACTTTTCCCTAGTACTGAGGTAGTTTTGCTGAAGCTCCATTGCACGCAATTCAAGCAGAAAGTAAGGACAGAAAGGGGCAATTAACTCGCGTCGAATTTCCTCTCTCTAACACGTTATCCTGACCCACAACACCAGTAGTTCTTAAAGCACTCTTATACTTACACATGCAGGGACATGTGTGAATTAAGACTGCCACAGTAGTTTATGCACACGATCTGCATTGATTTATGTGTGATTCAGCGTGTTTGTTGGATAGTACAAGGTTTAGTGTCCATGCATCTCTGGTCTCTGGCCGAATGTGTGTTTCAGAGTACTGTGTACAGACCTTGACTTTTTTCTTCTTTGTCTGCAACTGTGTGCAATTGTTTGTGAGTGTGTGTGGAATGATGTCATTCTGTGTCAGTGTGATCGGGTGGGTTGAGTGATTGGCCATGACGTTATATCCGTTGAAAATGTGTTTAAGTAAGGTCATTCCTAGGACGCTATGGAATTGAAATAATCGTGTCCAGTATTCATGTATGATGAGTTGTCATAGAGATAAGGTTGAAGAAAGAAAGAAAGAAAAAAGAAAGAAAGACAGAAAGAAAGACAGAAAGAAGAAAGAAAGAACTTGTTTATTGAACATGTCGAACATTTTCAAATCATACTTTAATATGTCATAAATAACTGTTTGAAATTTTTATAGTTTTCTTTTGGCAACCGCTTGTTACGTGTAGGCTGAAACACATTGGGTTTCAGAGAATAACACAGCAACAGTATTTCCAATATGTGAGGAGAAAGAGATGTACTGAGGTGGACAAGAGACTTATGACTGTTGCAAAAGCTTACATTCAGGTTATGTAAACAAAAACTATTATTGCTATCTCTAATGACTCAATTTCTGTACTCTGATAAGAACTATCCTGTGATTTGTATTGACACTGTTGTTGAATTGTGTTTTAGGATATAATACAATGTTGTAAAGAAATTATGTGAACATGGTTTCATGGAAATATTGATGTCAGGTAATCTTTATCATTGTATTTGTCATATGTATAATTGATTGTTGATTTAATAAATTTATTGTTAAATTTATTGACCTTACACATATTGATAATCTTACATTGGAGAAGAATGTGGGTGGATGGGAGCTCGCTAAATATAGATTAAATACGGATTTGTCTTCTCCTTCAGTAAGAAGTTAGCAACCTATGGAATATTATGTGACAGTAAATGTTTCTTATTGTTGTAGAAGGGAGAAAACGTTTACAGCACCTGCATATCCGCCAAGTGAGAAAGACAAATGGTGTCTGCATGAGAATTATTAATAACATAAATTAAGATTCTCATCACTTGTAATTAGTTATGAATGATTAATGAATTAATAATAATCATAATAATTAACTAAGTGGCGTTGGCGTCACAGTATGAAATGTGTTTTGTTTGCAAGTCTTCCCTTATGAAAATTGTTTTGTGTTATCATTCCGTATAAAGACCGCTTTGTTTATGTTGCCAGTCCGTATGAAGAGAGTTTATGTACAAGTCACTGTCTGAAGCCTGTTTTGTTTTCATGTCTTCGTCCATGTGAAGACAACTTTATTTTAAAGTCCCTCATGAAAACTACTTTCTTTAACAATCCCAGTCCATCTTAAGACAGCTTTGCTTACAAGTCCCTGACAGTAAGAGGAGAGTTGTGTTTACAAGTCCCAGTTTGTATGAAGTTATCTTTGCTTACAAGTCCCTCTCCGCATCAAGACAACTTTGCTGACAAATTCCAGTCTGTATAAAGACAGCTTTGTTTAAAGTCCCGATTCGTATGAGACTGCTTTGCTTACATCCGCATGAAGATTGCTTAGCTTACATTCCCAATTCGCATGAAGATTGCTTAGCTTACATTCCCAATATTCGCATGAAGATTGCTTAGCTTACATTCCCAATTCGCATGAAGATTGCTTAGCTTACATTCCCAATTCGCATGAAGATTGCTTAGCTTACATTCCCAATTCGCATGAAGATTGTTTAGCTCACATTCCCAATTCGCATGAAGATTGCTTAGCTTACATTCCCAATTCGCAATGAAGATTGTTTAGCTTACATTCCCAATTCGCAATGAAGATTGCTTAGATTGCTTAGCTTACATTCCCAATTCGCAATGAAGATTGCTTAGATTGCTTAGCTTACATTCCCAATTCGCATGAAGACTGCTTAGCTCACATTCCCAATTCGCATGAAGACAATTTTCTACTAAAGGTCATGATGACTTCCGACACACACCATTCGAGTAATTAATAACCTCCACCTCCTTCCACACGTATTCCGTATAAAGAAAAATTAGCGACATAGGAACTAAGCCACCAGAAATTTTGAAGACCCTTTACAAACTGACGGTGGGCTGAAGTAGTTAACGGCATACTATTTAATTATTTTAACTTAACTCACGGCAGAGTCATGGAAAGGATTTTATGTTATTTTACTTGTTTAATATAAACTCTTGTTACTAATCTTTTTGTTATCATTATGAACAATCAAATTTCTTGTTAGGTGAAATGAAAACAACGACCTTTAGTGACCCAGTTTGACTAGTGATCGAAGACAAAATAAAATATAAATAGTCATCATCGATCATGGGTACTATTCTTTTATCGCCCATCCAAAGAAACGTAATCAAACACAGGCGTACATATTGCCATACGTACACACAGAACATTTATAATTTATAATTATTATTTATTATATATATGCATGTTTGCAATCCCGCACTTTAATTGCTTCACTTTAAACTGTTCTCGCTCGTGATTAATATAATCTGCCTGACATATATTTTTTCAGATGTCGTTTCAAGTGAACCAGGACTGGACCAGTCTCGTCATTGATTCAAGGACCGTTCAATACAATTCATGCGCCATTTATTATCTCTGCCGACTGGAACTCAATTAAGTTTTACTTTCTTTACAGCAGGGGTACTCAGGATTTCTAACCCAGGTAATTGACGATTTCCGTGGGTATTTAAAAGAAAATGTCGATTTTTTGACAGTTCACTGGTTACGTAGTAAGCCCTGGCATCGCTTTCATAGTCAAGTGAACCCAGGTCGTTCTGCGCCCGGTCACTGAATAGATGCTTGATTGCCACTGCTGTTTGCGTGGGGGAAAAAGTATTCTTTGCAAAATGTGGACAATAAATTAATTAATGGCAAAATGTATAATATGATATTATTTTGTATTCAATATGACATGCGCATATGCACTTTGCTGGCCTTGGCAAATGGAGTCAGTCAATAGGAAATGTGTCACATTGGCTGGATTGTAAGAACCATTCAACTGAATTTCTTTTTTCTTATTTTCTTCCTTCACGACTGCATCGTACAATAACTCTTCTCATATAGCTTACATGGATAGTTCTTTAAATGACTTGAGTGCTACTGTTTACAGTTCTTTGAATGACTTGAGTGCTACTGTTTATAGTTCTTAAATGACTTGAGTGCTACTGTTTATAGTTCTTTGAATGACTTGAGTGCTACTGTTTATAGTTCTTTGAATGAGTTGAGTGCTACTGTTTATAGTTCTTTGAATGACTTGAGTGCTACTGTTTATAGTTCTTTGAATGAGTTGAGTGCTACTGTTTATAGTTCTTTGAATGACTTGAGTACTACTGTTTATAGTTCTTTAAATGACTTGAGTGCTACTGTTTACAGTTCTTTGAATGACTTGAGTGCTACTGTTTATAGTTCTTAAATGACTTGAGTGCTACTGTTTATAGTTCTTTGAATGACTTGAGTGCTACTGTTTATAGTTCTTTGAATGAGTTGAGTGCTACTGTTTATAGTTCTTTGAATGACTTGAGTGCTACTGTTTATAGTTCTTAAATGACTTGAGTGCTACTGTTTATAGTTCTTTGAATGAGTTGAGTGCTATTGTTTATAGTTCTTAAATGAGTTGAGTGCTATTGTTTATAGTTCTTTAAATGACTTGAGTGCTACTGTTTATAGTTCTTTGAATGACTTGAGTGCTTCTGTTAATAGTTCTTTGAATGACTTGAGTGCTACTGTTTATAGTTCTTTGAATGACTTGAGTGCTACTGTTTATAGTTCTTTGAATGACTTGAGTGCTTCTGTTAATAGTTCTTTGAATGACTTGAGTGCTTCTGTTAATAGTTACAATTTAACAAGCAGGTAGTGGAAGAGCGATTTTACCTGACAAACAACTCGTCAATTATGGATGCACAAATAATGCATCTTTTCATGGCACTCATCACATTGCCAGGTTGTACACACGCTCATAGAGATTTGCGTGACTCAGCAACTCATTTCATGAGTAACTTTGGCTCATACAGTAAAATATTGAACACTAGAACATCTTTCTATCGCTACCTGTCTCTTTCTCCTTCCTTTTGCACGTAACAGTTGTTGAAGTATTTATGCATGCCAACAGTAACACTCTTCTCCAAGGTAACAAGTCGTGGCGTGTATTCAGGCGCCTGACTGACTGAGTGACTGACTGAATTAAAGTGAAATTCTCTCAAAATACTCCACGCTTTGAAAGCACCGACTCACCGTCTGCTCCCCCACTCCACCCCACCCCCACGTTCGATAATCTTTCGAACACTTCTCAGCGCAAAGGTTAATTATTGGCTGCGATGGACTTTGCGTCAGGCATCCCTTGAGGTTTGTTTTCCACGCCAAGTTCGACAGATTAAAAAAGAGAAATAATGGTAGCACGACCCGTTTAAGAATTAAGTTGCGTTAACATCAGAGATGGACTTGTGCAATCTGTGTTTTCAGGGGACTTCAAGATTTAAGTGAAATAGTTTTGTGGACATTGGGGTAAAATGAATTGCTGCAAAATGCATCTGAATTTAGAGAACTGATTGCCTCGTTTACGCTAGCCAGCGACCTGAACCTCCATGGGATGGCGTGCAATTAGAACATCCGTGTCATCCATCCTTTCTCAATAGAAAATTGAGGTCATTTGAGATCATCGAGTACGTATTATTTTAATCCGCAGTCTAGAATATATGGCGCTCAAAGGTGACGAATAGAGATTATATGATATCTTCTAGTCTAAGGAATTTTAGCTTTATGACCTCTGACCTGTTTAGTGAAGAGAGTAGCTACACGTTTACCTTTGCCAACAGCTCACATAATTTCTTTCAAATAATAAAATGAAATATTTCAATAATATTAATAATAATGACTTATTATATACGTATTTTTATGATAGCTCTCAAGTCTTTTCAATATGTACACATACAAGTACACCACAAAAGTTTCATAAAAACTACCCAAGGTACAAAGGAATTTAAAGATAATACAACATAGCATAGCGATATGACACAGTACCAAAAAATAAAACGCATTTCCAAATATACAGCTCGAACCAGAATGAAGCATGTCACAGGCATTACAATGCTTTTCGTGCTGACGAAAAATATCTTAAGATCATTCTTGAATATGGCCGTGAACTCTTTGTTTCTCACGCTCAGTTTAAAGGCATCATACACCAAGCGGATGGGACGCTGACAAGAAAATGAAAATTAAACATACAAGTTTCATATTTTACTTTTGGAATGTTGAAAATGCGTGTATTTGATGAGGAGTGCAAGTCTTGCGTGAGATCAGAGAGTCATTTAGGGCAGAACCAGCCAGTGAAACGCAACTAAATGAAGGACTTTGAGTTGAAGTGAAAGTTGAAGTGGGGCAGTATATTGACAATAGTATGGCTGCATTTTTTGGATATTCTAAAGTGTATTTATAACAACATATCTGTATACCAGCAAGAACATGGTTACGATAATTGTCACATAACGGGTAGGCTCGTTACAAGCCGCCCCCGAGCTGAAGTTAGAGATGCAAGGGGTGAAGTCTATTTTTGGCCTGCTCCGGTGCACCTCCAAGAAAAGCCCGTGACGTGTGCCAGTACTACGTCGCGTCAAGTTGTTACATAGACACACATGACATACACCATTGATGTTTGGGTGGGGCCCAATTTATTAATGTCATGCCAAGGAACGTTTTATTGGCGGTGTGTGTTGTGAGTGTGTATCATAAATGTGAATAAATGGACGAACAGACGAACGGTGCAAAACAATAGTACAAATTCTTTCGTCCCTCTCAAAAACTATGAATAACAAGAGAGTTGAAAGATGTTTAAATCAGGTTATTTATTTCCCGATTTAAAAGGGGCACTACTCTTTCGCACAGTGATTAATCATTCATTCAACTTTCCAATGTCATACACTCTGTGGGAAATAAGGGGAGATGAAAATGATGAAATTCAAAATATAAAATAAAGATTAATTACACAATTCTTATGCGGCAAATGTGGCCGCTTTAACAATAGTTGACATGTAAAATAAGCATTACTTTTAACATTAGAGTTCTTATTTTGCAAATGATATAATAGTGTTCATTTTCTTAAGAGTCCTAGACTTAAGTATGTGCGCGTTAGCCGTGCTAATGATTACTCACTATTAATGTCAGAGTTCCAAGGAGATGACGTAAGCTCACACGTCACTTATAAGCGGCACTTCAAAGTGAAGACGGGACGCAATTGAGGCGTCGCATTACAGGTGAAGATTCTGCAGAATCTAGGCACCACTTTCAGATTATCACTGGGGAGAAATCTGAAATTTAGCTGACTGTTGTCAGCCTCGATAATTATCGTTGCACCGGTTGTCGTGGAAACGGACATCCCAACGACGTTTAGCATTATCGGATGGAGTCGTCCAGTGGGATGTGTCGTCGCATTACATTGAGTGTAGAAATCCGGATATGTATCTCCGGCGCTAGCCTTCTCAATCGCGGGATAGACTGCCAAAACGAACTCAGACAGGGGGAAGAACAAGTTGGTCCCTCGTGTCGTTAACTGCATACAACCAGCGTCACATGCATCGGGTTTTTCTTGACAGCGAACTTTCCACTTTGCCAACAATTATACTGAGTAATTTTGCCTCGTTACTCGATATATGGCATCAGACGGATGGAAAACGGATGGAAAGAGATTATTGCAGCTTTCCTTTATGAAATCTCTGTACATGAGATAATTCATACGTGAAGTTAGACTGGCTTCAGACGAATCGACGTTTTCAACATTGAGAGTAAAAGTCTTCATTTTGCCTCTTATATAGCTCTCACTGAAGGTTTCCAAAACTTCCAGAAGCTATGTCCTGTGACATGATTTTTGCCTTGGGTATATAGTGGTAATCGTGATGCACGCTTTTCTGTGGTCAATTCTAATGCGCACTGGCCATTTCACTCGTCAACAACATGTGACGGTATTGCGCAGTTGTCCCAATTTATTTAATATACATATTCTTCATAAACTAATATATATATTCAATATGATAATTAACACACACTGCGTCACGAACGTCTGTCTACTAAAGAGATCTTAGGTGACCGTTACTGGAATTACATGCTACATACGAAAAATAACAAAACTCGGATTACTTCAATTAGTTTTGTTAGCGGTTTTTTAAAATGAAATAAAATATAATTTCGGTCCCTCATTTCCTGTGACAACCCCCTTCTTAAAATTGATTGGAGCTCACAGAGTGGAAATCAAATAGGAACAAAAAAAATTTTATTTCACACGATAGTCCCCACAGGAATTATATGCGCATCTGTGGAGAGACTATCCTCTCTCTTGTTTATATCGCGGTTATGGCATGCCGGGATAATGCGTCGGCACCCGAATTTTCTCGGCCCGCGATGTGTTCGACAACGAAGCTATACTCCTGTAGCAGGAGTGTCCATCTAGTTAGCCTAGCGTTATCGTACATGCTAGTGCGCAGATATGTAAGCGGCTTATGATCGCACTGCAGGATGAATGGTTTAGAGTACAGATAAGCACTAAATTTCTTGAGTGCCCATACGATTGCTAAGCACTCTTTTTCAATCGTAGAGTACCGTGTCTCACGATCTAACAGTTTCTTAGAAGCGTATGCTACCGGTAGGTATTCGTCATCTGTCTCTTGGAGAAGTATGGCACCGAGGCCTTCGTCTGATGCGTCGGTCCTGACAATAAATCTCTTGTCAAAGTCTGGTAACTGTAGGACGGGTTTACTGGTCAAGATGTCCTTCACTTTTTCGAGGGCGGTGCTACACTCTGCCGTCCATCGTATTTTCGTGGGTTGTTTGTTCCCAGTTAAGTCCGTCAGTGGTTTAAGAAGCGTACTGAAGTTTGGGACAAATTTTCGGTAGTACCCCACTAGCCCCAAAACTGCCCTGACCTGTTTCTTTGTAGTCGGTAAGGTCATGTCACGAATGGCTGCAGTCAAGTCTAGATTTGGGCCTATTTGTCCGTCACTTATGATATGGCCAAGAAATTCAATCTCTCGAAAGCCCGCGCGAACTTTGGAGGGTTTCACGGTCAATCTATGGCGCTCGAGAATGTCAAGTAGACCATCCACTGAGGATAAATGTTGGTCCCATGTTCCTGTTGCTACCAGTATGTCATCAAAGAAATTCAATGCGTCAACGCTCTCTAACGGTAATTTTCGCATGAAGCGCGCGAATGTTGCGGGTGCGTTCGCTAGTCCGAACGGTAGTCGGCAAAACTGAAATAAGCCTAGCGGAGTTGGGAATGCTGTTTTTGGTCTGTCGTCAATAGCAACTGACAGTTGCCAGTACCCTTTGCACATGTCAAACTTTGAAAAGTAATGTGCCTTAGTTAGTTTTGCGAATAATTCGTCCTGATTTGGGATAGGTTCCGCATCGAATTCAGTTATCTCATTTAACTGTCTGTAGTCCACACAAAAACGAAGCGTACCGTCTTTCTTTTTAACTAAGACGACCGGTGATGAATATGGGGAGATTGACTGTTCAATCACGCCCTGTTTTTGCATTTCACGCACCTGTTCTGCTATGTACTTCGTGCTCTCATATTTCTGTGGGTACTGTTTTAAGCGTATCGGTTTGTCACTTAAAAGTTTGATGCGGTGTTCAACCAAATCTGAGTGGCCCGGTTGGTCGGTGAATATGCGCGCGTGTCTGTGTAAGAGTTTTGACATTGCGTCGCGCTGTTCGACAGTTAAGTTTGAGTCAATCTCGACTTGATCGACTGTAACTGCGGGGTTAGGCTGGGTTTCGGCGGACATCATGTCTGTTCTGAAATTGGAGTCTTCCAATTGTATCAGTGCGACATTCACGCTTTGTATCTGTTCGTCGCTGCGTTCATAGTAACGCTTGAGCATATTTATGTGATAGGTTTTCTGCTTATTTCCTATCTGTATGCTATAATCGTTCTGCTTCACACGCTTAATAACGCGGTAGGGTCCACGCCAGTGCATTTGCATGCGGTTGTTATGCGTGGGCCGCAAGAGTAACACGAGCTGACCTGGTTCGAGGTCACGTTCCACAGCAGTACGGTCAAAATTTCGCTTGTATCGGGGTTGTTTTTCGCGAATGTTTTCCTGTGCTAAGTGACATGTCTCGGTCAGACGTTGACGTAGTTCGGCTACGTACGTGTGAACATCTTTACCATCGGTCACAGTGTCTCCCTTGACCCATGTTTCTTTTATTAGCTTAAGGGGACCACGAGGTTGTCTGCCGTATAGTAGTTGGAACGGTGAGTAGCCCGTACTCTCTTGTGGGAGTTCGCGATACGCGAAGAGTAATGGTGCTAGAAAACGCGGCCACTGGTCGGGTTGTTCCGAGGCCATTTTAATTAACATTTTCTTTATTGTACCGTTGAAGCGTTCAACGGCACCATTAGACTGAGCGTGATATGGTGATGAGAACAACTGTTTACACGCCAGTAGACGCATTGTTTCAGCCATCATTGCTGAGGTGAATTGAGTGCCCTGGTCACTCAATATTTCTCGCGGTACACCAGTACGAGAAAATACGTCTATTAAAGCGTCTGCGACTTCGATCGCAGTGATGCCCTTTAATGCAACTGCCTCTGGATATCGTGTTGCAAAATCCACGATTGTTAGGATATAGCGATATCCTCCTTCGGCCGCGGGAATGATTGGGCCAATAATGTCTACTGCGACTTTTAGGAATGGTTCCTCTACTGTTGGTACTATCTCGAGGGGAACTCGACTGACACGCCCTCGGTCAATATGTTGTTGACACTGCGTACATGTACGAACGTACGAGCGAACATCCCTACTCAGGCCTGGCCAAAAGAAGTCTTCACGAATCCGTTGTTCAGTGCGACGTGCGCCCTGATGTCCGGACATGATTGAATCGTGTGCAAAGCTAAGAATCAGCGGTCTGAGTGGTGTAGGGGTACATAAACACGTGGTGCTTCTAGTATCATTTTCCTTAAAGTCGGTGCGCCGAAACGCTAGTCCGTCCTTCAGGAAATACGTAATTGTCGCGTACTTGCTGGACGTAATAGTGTTTTTCCGTGCCAGCTTTAGCATTGAGGACAAACTTTTGTCCTCCTGCTGCAGGTGACTGAGTTGACTTGGGGTCAACTGCGGAAATGTGTTCTCGACTATCTTTAGAGCCGGGGGTCCTTGTTTACTACGTTCCCGTTGTGCTCTAGTGGTTACGGGGAGAACAGGATAGATGTCATCAGTGTGTGCGTCACACTGTTCGGGCGATAGTATGAATCCGAACTGCATGTCTCTTATTACTGCGGCGGTGACTGTACCGGAAAATACGGATGACATAACATGTACAGTGGCTCTTGGACATGTACTAAGGTGTCCCATAACACATCGAATGCGGACACTACCTCTTAGATACTGTTCAGGGCGTACAAGTTTAGCATTTATGCAGCTTATGGACGCACCTGTATCGACCAGTATTTTGACTCTTTTTCCGTTTACTGTAGCCTGTTGGGTCCTTAGAGTTGCACCTGTTTCAGTGCATACTTTTACATCACGTGGACTGGGACAGTTCTGAGAACTATGCCCCTTCCCTTTGCAAGTGTAACATGTCATAGGTGGGGAGTCACGTGTGTGACGTCGTACGTCTTGTGACTTAGTGTATGTCCGCTGTACCGGTTCGGGTTTTTCCGATTTCGTCGTTGGTCGGTTCGGTTTCGGTGTATACTTCTGCCGATTTGTAAGAGGAGGGCGTGGCGCACTCCTCGTAATTACCGGATCAGGGTAATCATTATACGTGTCTGCTAACTTCAACATATCACTGAAGTTAGTCGGAGGATTTCGCTGCAAATATGTCGTCATTGCAGGCGGAGCAATATGGAGAAATTGATCTCTTAATATCAAATCAAATAGGCCCTCATATGTCTTCCGGATGTCTGTCAAATCAATCCATCTATCAAGATAATGGCGTAACCGGGTACCGAAGGCTTGCATGGTGTCATTTGCTTTGGGTATGGGCCCTCCTAAACATTTTTCGAAAGCCTTCTGCTGTACATTGAAAAGTACGCATCAAACCCGTTTTGAGATCTGCATAAGTAATAGCGGGATCGCGCGTTAGATCAGTAAATGCGCGCGAGCTTTCACCTTGAAGTATTTGACCCAGTTGTTGTTTCTTTTCAATGTCAGTGTAATTAAAGTTGGCAATGAAACTGTCAAAGCATGTCAAAAACTCGTCAATCGTCTCGACTTCAGGGTTAAAGAAAGCTAGCCGTGTACGGGGTTTATTTAACTCGGCCTGTTGCTTAGCAGTCCCATCTAACAACTTCTCTCTAGCTGTTACCTCTTGCTTAGCTAATTCAAGCTGTTCCTGATGTGCTCTAGCTTTTAACTTAAGCTTTTTCTCTTCTACTTCCTGCCTTTTATCTTCTAAATCCCTAGCTGACTGAATCTTTAATAACTCTATTTCTCTCATATCTTGGATTTCTTTCTCTTTAAAATCTCTCGCCTCTTTCGCTCTTTTTTCCTCTAGCTCATTTTTTCTATCCTCTAGTTCTCTAGCCTCTTTCGCTCTTTTTTCCTCTAGCTCTCTCAGGTTTTGCATCTCTAGCTGTTTAGCTAACTCTCTCTTATCTTCTAGCTCTCTAGCCTCTTTCGATCTTTTTTCTTCTAGCTCTCTCAGAGTTTGCATCTCTAAATCCTTAGCTACCTGTCTCTTTTCTTCTAGCTCTATAGCCTCTTTCGCCTCATTTTCTTTCGCAACATACCATTTAGCTATCTCCTCATCCACGTATTTCTTTAACTCGGCTTTCTCATACCCGAATTCTCTACCCATAGCCATGAGTTCTTTCTTTATGTTTACTAGCTCGGCCATTTTTAAAATTGCTAGTTATCACGAGTATGGATAAATGACTTAGAATATTCGTGGGATTTTGACCTCTGTCGGTCACAAGTGGTGCAATGGTGTGCGTATGAACACCAGCCACCACGTGATTAGGATTATTACAAACACGAGTAAAAGAAATCCTAATCGGAAATTTGCAAAGTTAGCAAAACAACAGTTGCTAATGTAGCGTACAAAATATCGATCTATGTACGTCTGAACACGAGTCGGTACGCGTTAACGATAATAGCGTAAAGATTATAAAACTTATTTCAACACAATAATAAGTCTTATCAAAATCCAGTTCACCTAAGTCTCAATAGCAAAGCCCTAACATGCAATAAACAATGCATAATGGTGATGAGATAGAAAAGCAGGAAAGAGATGACACTTTCTTACAACAACACAATTTACCTTGTCAGATCACGGTCAGTGGTCACCAGATGTCACATAACGGGTAGGCTCGTTACAAGCCGCCCCCGAGCTGAAGTTAGAGATGCAAGGGGTGAAGTCTATTTTTGGCCTGCTCCGGTGCACCTCCAAGAAAAGCCCGTGACGTGTGCCAGTACTACGTCGCGTCAAGTTGTTACATAGACACACATGACATACACCATTGATGTTTGGGTGGGGCCCAATTTATTAATGTCATGCCAAGGAACGTTTTATTGGCGGTGTGTGTTGTGAGTGTGTATCATAAATGTGAATAAATGGACGAACAGACGAACGGTGCAAAACAATAGTACAAATTCTTTCGTCCCTCTCAAAAACTATGAATAACAAGAGAGTTGAAAGATGTTTAAATCAGGTTATTTATTTCCCGATTTAAAAGGGGCACTACTCTTTCGCACAGTGATTAATCATTCATTCAACTTTCCAATGTCATACACTCTGTGGGAAATAAGGGGAGATGAAAATGATGAAATTCAAAATATAAAATAAAGATTAATTACACAATTCTTATGCGGCAAATGTGGCCGCTTTAACAATAGTTGACATGTAAAATAAGCATTACTTTTAACATTAGAGTTCTTATTTTGCAAATGATATAATAGTGTTCATTTTCTTAAGAGTCCTAGACTTAAGTATGTGCGCGTTAGCCGTGCTAATGATTACTCACTATTAATGTCAGAGTTCCAAGGAGATGACGTAAGCTCACACGTCACTTATAAGCGGCACTTCAAAGTGAAGACGGGACGCAATTGAGGCGTCGCATTACAGGTGAAGATTCTGCAGAATCTAGGCACCACTTTCAGATTATCACTGGGGAGAAATCTGAAATTTAGCTGACTGTTGTCAGCCTCGATAATTATCGTTGCACCGGTTGTCGTGGAAACGGACATCCCAACGACGTTTAGCATTATCGGATGGAGTCGTCCAGTGGGATGTGTCGTCGCATTACATTGAGTGTAGAAATCCGGATATGTATCTCCGGCGCTAGCCTTCTCAATCGCGGGATAGACTGCCAAAACGAACTCAGACAGGGGGAAGAACAAGTTGGTCCCTCGTGTCGTTAACTGCATACAACCAGCGTCACATGCATCGGGTTTTTCTTGACAGCGAACTTTCCACTTTGCCAACAATTATACTGAGTAATTTTGCCTCGTTACTCGATATATGGCATCAGACGGATGGAAAACGGATGGAAAGAGATTATTGCAGCTTTCCTTTATGAAATCTCTGTACATGAGATAATTCATACGTGAAGTTAGACTGGCTTCAGACGAATCGACGTTTTCAACATTGAGAGTAAAAGTCTTCATTTTGCCTCTTATATAGCTCTCACTGAAGGTTTCCAAAACTTCCAGAAGCTATGTCCTGTGACATGATTTTTGCCTTGGGTATATAGTGGTAATCGTGATGCACGCTTTTCTGTGGTCAATTCTAATGCGCACTGGCCATTTCACTCGTCAACAACATGTGACGGTATTGCGCAGTTGTCCCAATTTATTTAATATACATATTCTTCATAAACTAATATATATATTCAATATGATAATTAACACACACTGCGTCACGAACGTCTGTCTACTAAAGAGATCTTAGGTGACCGTTACTGGAATTACATGCTACATACGAAAAATAACAAAACTCGGATTACTTCAATTAGTTTTGTTAGCGGTTTTTTAAAATGAAATAAAATATAATTTCGGTCCCTCATTTCCTGTGACAATAATCAAATCGAGAGAGCACCACTGGACTCTAAGAATATGTATAGTACTGATTGGAAGAAACATAGAAAAGTGTTGGTCCACCACAGCCCCCAATACTTGCCCCACAAGTGTTGGTCCGTCAAAACTCCCAATAGATTACTCCACAAATGTTGGTCCGTCAAAACTCCCAATAGATTACTCCACAAGTGTTGGTCCGTCAAAACTCCCAATAGATTACTCCACAAGTGTTGGTCCATCATATCTCCAATCACATGGAACAGCGACATCAATAATTGTTGCTGTTCTGTTGGACTTATTGAGATTTACAATGTCTGGACGCCGTGCAGTAATCACTCGATGTTCTTATTTCGAAGTCCCACAGTATTTTGACTTCTTCTGTTTCAGTGACTACTTCTGATTGTTTCATCAATGCTCATTCTGGTTTTTTATGCCATAGTTCTCACACATATTTCTATGTATATGTTTTGCCCCTTCATTGCGTCGTTTGGTGTATTCTGTTCCAGCCAGAACCTGACATCCAACTAGTTTATAGCTCCTCTCACGAATCATTTATCTATATATTGGAATGAACTTCGACTTTGGGTTGAACTTGATTAGTCTATGGTTCCTGGGTTTGTCTCCTCTACCAACTACGTTGTATTGGGGTTTAGTAAGTAGGACACAAACGCCGAAAGAGAAATTTATGTTATTCTAGCGAGAAGTATGGTCCTTGTGGGTGGAAGAGTAAAGATCTTCTAAAGGAATATTGTATGTGCTACTTTTATCTGGAAGTATCCTAAGTCAAACTCTTTACGATCGTCAAGTGAATAAGCTGCCCAGACTTGTCCCAGCACATGTATGAAACATAATTTTACATAGAGCAATGTTTTAGTGGCAAGGCCTACGGACATAACAGTATACGACAGTATACGTTGCATTGAAAAATAGCGCCTTGTTTCTAGAACAGTGGAACTGTCTGGAAGAAGAAGAAAAAGATAATGATGATAATGATGAGGACGACTGCTGTTGACATGATGTCGTACGTGGTTGACTTTATTAGTGTGCTCTGTAAGCTCTCCGATCTGTTTTGAAGAATTGTTCTCTGCAGATCAGTGTGTACAGGGTTTTGACCAAAGAATGGCGTAGCCTAAGAGTACAATAAAAGCTAGTACATCATCCACCCACCCACACCCACACACCCATATATATATATATATACATCTTGTCACATCGCACTTTAAACTAACAACTCGTTATTTGTCATTTAAAATGTTAATGAATAACTATGAATATTAATGACACTCATGTGATATTAAAATGTCAGTGAATACGTATGAATATTAGGGTCACTGTCGTGCAGTATTACAAGAAAAGAAAGAAATCCGAAATGCCACTTTCGGATTCCTAATGCTGTTTCCTTAAGTTCTAAGGACATCAGGATGCAATTTCCAGCACTCTGAAGAATGCAGCCTAGGTCTGATTTTCTCTTCCCAGCCTGACAGTCTTAGATAAAGCTGTCTAAGCTGCCTCTCTTTCTGGCGTAAAAGTGTAACGAGTCCATACATAAAACCGCCATGCCCAAAGCCCATTCAAGAGATCTTAAAGTAATTATCTTCTCTTTAATTCTAGACGGATGGATGTTTAGAAGCTACTGTCGGCATCTTAGCTATTGTTTGGACATCGATCCGTTGGGATCTTTAAAGAATACGCTGGCGTGCGAAGGGATCATCAATTGTAGCTGTGATCTAACGGGAAATAAAACGAAAGGCAGATCACATCTCCATCGGCCGAAATGGCGTGACTGAGTGATGCTCTGAAAACACCAAGCTTCTTATTAGACTTCATTTTCCTGTTCTGAAAAGGACAAAGAAACAGATTCAAGGAGACAGCGGTGTTGTTGCTGTTGGAGAACGTTGTAGGATCCCAGACTAATGGTTTATGGTTCGAAACCTCACCGCTGCTCTAGTCAGTGGGCAGCATGTTCGATGCACAGTACATTGGGGTTGTAGTGAGGTGCTGAAAAAATTCTATACTCCAGGAGGCATTTTTTAGATGCAGGACTAAAAGAAATAAAATCTACGGGGTAGGAACAGCTATGGGTGCGAATTAAATTGCGTAGTTAAGTAATAAAGAGGAACAAATCCAAGAGGCCTGAAAATCAGTAGATGATTCGGTAAAATATAAAGGTACACAAATCCAGGAGGTCTGAATAAAAGACAAAAGTGTGGGGGGTGGGGCTGGGGAGTGGGAAATCCAAGAAGTTTGAACATTGTAGATGTTTAGAAACAGAACAAAGACGGACATATCCATGTAGTAGGAATACTTGGGAATGTGAATTAAATTTCTAACGTAAAATAAAGTAAGAGGAGGAAATCCAAGAAACAAGAAGATCTAAACAATAATGAATAACATTGCAGGGTCCCAGTGAAATGTTTTCCGGGTTCGAATCATCGCCACTTCACTAACAATTGATTTACTACCCTATATGCATAGATTGATCTTGGATTTGTGAATGATCACTTCAGCACCAAAATGGTGGGGTTCGTCTCACAATATATAGAATACGTTGGCACCTGAGATTCCATTAATTCCCACTTCGTCCTTTCCTCTTTCCTCACTTCTTTGATTTCATCTTTTCCCCCTGTGCTTGCCTCTTTGATTTCGTCCTTCATTTTGTAACTATTCTAGTTCGTGCTTGTCTTCCCTTGCATCTTTGATTTCATCCGTCATTATTTTTAACTAATCAATTTCGTGCTTTTCTTTCCTTGTCTCTCATTTTCTCCCTCTTTTAGGTGGCCCCATCGATTTAGTCCATTCTCTCTTCGTTGATGTTTTTGCTGACGGAATAAATATACGTGCGTTATTGTTACATCAAAAGTCTTGAAAGGACCAGGAAATAGTGAATATTGGCACCAATTGTTTTGACAATTAAAACTCAACGCGATTTCTTTCTGAACACTTGCAATGAATAGGAGGGACAGACAAATGTGCAGTTAATCGGAGCCGTGAAAATAGAGGAAAAGGTTCCCTTTTTGTACACTACACAGAAATAACTATGTTTAATTTTCACTCTTTACGCTGTACAGAAATGGAAAAGGTTCCCTTTTTGTACACTACACAGAAATGACTATGTTTAATTTTCACTCTTTACGCTATACAGAAATGGCTTCTTTTCAATATTCACTTTTTTTTACGCTTTAAGAAATGGCTTGTATTCAATTTTACTTTTTTTTTTACGCTATAAGAAATGGCTATGTTTAATTTTTCCCTTTTTTACGCTATAAAGAATGGCTATGTTTAATATTCCGTTTTTACACTACAGCATAAGAGATGACTTTGTTTAATTTTCCTTTTCTTACGCTATAAGAAATTGCTTTATTTAATTTTTCATGTTTTACGCTATAAAGAATGGCTATGTTTAATTATCCCTTTTTATGCTATAAAAAATGACTTTTTAATTATCCATTTTTACGCTATAAGAAATTGCTTTGGTTAATTTTCCGTTTTTTACGCTATAAGAAATGACTTTGTTTTATTTTCCCTTTCTTACGCTATAAGAAATGGCTATGTTGAATTTTTCTACATCCCTATTGTCGTTGTAAAGAAAGCACTACCATTCCATGACATTCACACTCAGCACGCGAGTGTCTGCTGGGCTGAAGTGGGAGTCGATCCGATCAAATAATTATTTTACGGCATTAGTGGGGACCTTTATACACAACTCCAATTGTGACTTTTCACTTCACTTCTTGTATAATGTAATCGACCAGCGCTTAAAGTGTCGGGCGATGTTAAGAGAACTTATTTTTCAATGGGTTATCCAGCTCTTTTTATCCAGCTCGTATTTGCGTCAATGGCCAATAGAGTCAACGTTAGCGAAAATTATTTAAATGTCATACTTTGCAAGGGGTTAATGCTCTATTGAATGGTATGAAGTGTTATCAAATACCTGCTCTGTAATGATATAAAAATATATTTGCTTCGTGAAATGAATATATTTGGTTTCTTGTAAAGATGGGAAATTGTTAAGTATCAATTGAATGTCTTTGCTTCCTGCTGAAGATGAGCATCGCTAACAGTTTATAATGTTAAAGGGAACATTTGAGGTTTAACTCCTAACAATCTGTGCACAGTTGTCTAACCGGACAAATCGTGGAAAGGTGCACGTCAAACTAATGGCAGAACGTCTTCTGAATGGGAGACAATCCATTCTATTTTGCAACGAGTGTAACTATTTCCAAACGCCTGCCATTTTTGATGGATTGTGAGATTTTTTTTAATGAATGCGATATAACTATTTTAAAAATAAATAAACAGTCTAAATGCACACCACTCACAAGGATGTATTGGAAAAAGATGAGGACGGCGATGATTATGATAATAATGCAATTCATAATGAAAGATAGCTGAAAGTGACATTAGTCAACAAACACTATCTCAATTGCAAAAATATTAAGACCTCAATAGAATTCGCAAAACAATGGCCATTAGGACTCAACCACCGACAGGAGTGGTACACGGCAAGAGGTCAGCAATTCTAACAGAACAAAATATTAAAACTTACCCTGGAAGACTATACTAAGAATTCAAAAGAAATTCCAGAATATAACAACTGCAAATGCCAACCATTCAGCGCACCAAGACCTTCAGGGAAAACATTTGGAGCAATCCAAATATGCATAATACCTCATCCAGGTGGATTAACGTACTAAAGACACGCCTCAGAAATGCAACGTCACAATCTAGATATCAAGAAGAAAATAAATAAAATGGCAAACTACAAAGCCCAAGACCTAGATACCCGAAACAATCAAAATGTGCAAGATAGTATCAATGACAGGCTGGAAAGCCACACTTACATGGAGCAATTTAGAAATTGCAGACATTCCAATAAATTGTATAATCTTTCATGATGATTCCCTATCACCACTGCTGTTCTTCATTGCACTAAAATAAAATCATCTCAGCCAAGTAATCAAGAAACATAATTATGATGCAAAATGAAATCAAGACATATTATCAGTCAATCACTGTAAAAGTACGATCTAAATCTATTCAGTAAACACGAACGTGACGTCACTGCACTGATCGATACTGTCAAGATCTGTAGTGAGGGCATTAACATGAAGTTCGGCCTCGGGGAAATGTGGAAGAATTATCGTCCAGAAAGGAAGATTAAAACAACAGAAGGCCTACAATTCAACATCTGAAACCTCAACGATATTTCAATGCATAAGGGATATGAATACCTTGTGGATACTGATACATCAATAAAATAAGCAGATCGAAGTAAAGTCTGGTGTGCCAATCATTATTCTAGTGGCTACTGGAAATTTAGAGAAAGTGTTTTAGAATTGGCACTCTGTAAGCTTATTGGGTGGAAGAACAGGCCGCAGCCAATTGAATCCTTCCACCAATGAAAATCCCAAAGCCTATGCTGTGCCAATCTGCTGACCAGGCCAATGCAAGAAAAGCCAAGCCGTCACAGTCAACTCATCAGCAAGCTCCAGATATTTTATTTATAACCAAGGCATCACATACATTTACTAGGGCATAACAGTATAACCAAGGCATCACATACATTTACTAGGGCATAACAGTATAACCAAGGCATCACATACATTTACTAGGGCATAACAGTATAACCAAGGCATCACATACATTTACTAGGGCATAACAGTATAACCAAGGCATCACATACATTTACTAGGGCATAACAGTATAACCAAGGCATCACATACATTTACTAGGGCATAACAGTATAACCAAGTCATCACATACATTTACTAGGGCAGAACAGTATAACCAAGTCATCACATACATTTACTAGGGCAGAACAGTATAACCAAGTCATCACATACATTTACTAGGGCAGAACAGTATAACCAAGGCATATACCAACTTTTTCTTTTTACAGTTATAAACAAAGCATATGAACAATAAAATGAGAAACCGAATAATGTAAATTGAACTTATCTCAATAAACTGTGGCTTCATATTTCATCCAATTTAAAAAAAAAAATTATTTAATTAAAGTCGACCTATGTGTCTTTTTGCATTATTTTGGAATTTGTACCGCTGTTCTTTAAAGCGTGTTTAATTTTCATGTTGCATTAATTTCTTTTTTTAAGGCTTAGCGTTCATGCTGTTAACATTGTTTAACTTTGAGTTGTCATAGACTAAAGAGAATACATTTTCTCTTAAATAGCTATTCCTGCTTCTATATACAATGAATTATTTTAGCTCAATTGTTTGCTTGTCGGTGTTCCTTCAAGTAAAGGAAATGGAATGTTAAAATAAAATTAAAGCAACGGAGAGATAATCACAAACACACACACACACACACACACACACACACACACACACACACACACACTCACACACACACACACACACACACACACACAAGCGCGCATACATTGTTAATAACAAATTTGCAAGACATAGTCAAAAGCATTTTTCTGACAGTGGTCTAACGTAAACGCCAGCTACATCCAGTGACAAGAATATGTTAAATTTCCTCTGCCGATAACCATTTGTTTCGCACAACAGATGGAGAGAAATTTCTCCTTGAAATAATTAACAAACTGCAAGAAAGGTGGATAGGAAGAAACTGAAAACCATCACAAAATGAAATGAAAAGACTGCGTCGCACATCTCGTTAATTGATTCCACCCAATTCCAGGTATCGACTAATTTCAAAACCCCCGAATGCGCCGATTGCCTCCATCTGTGATTGTGTGGCTCATCACCTTCACTAAACACTGTGTTTCTAAATGTGTTACCTCTGTTAGCACAGCTGTCGTGCATTGGACACCAAAGGGAGAGAATCGTTATGTCCTTCGTTTTAGGGGACTGCGCCTAGACATGTGACGGTGCGCTTAATAATGTTTCCATCATCGACCAGTTTTGTACCGGCTCCTTGTTAACACATTCCGCATCCTCTCAACTGTCTTTACATATTTATCTCCACCTGGCTGAGTGAACGTCAGCAGGTTTGAAGTGGGAAACCTCAGCTCCAGAGTAAGAGTCACGCCTCGAGCTTGTTAGCTACAAGTGGATTTTTAATTAGATGTAATTAATGAAGGTGCAGGCATGACATCGCCTGCAATCAGCTTTTAGATAACTGGATTGAAAGAACTGGAATAGACTCTTACCGTTTAATAAAAAGAAGTATAAAAAAAAACCTTCTAAATATGTCACGATAATTTAAAGACGCGAAGCATTTCAAGAAGTCACTTTATCAAAAGATGAAACTTCTAAAGAAGTCACTATATCAAAAGACGTGAAACTTCTAAAGAAGTCACTATATCAAAAGACGTGAAACTTCTAAAGAAGTCACTTTATCAAAAGACATGAAACTTCTAAAGAAGTCACTATATCAAAAGACGTGAAACTTCTAAAGAAGTCACTATATCAAAAGACATGAAACTTCTGAAGAAGTCACTATATCAAAAGACGTGAAACTTCTAAAGAAGTCACGATACCTAAAGACGTGAAATCTCTAATTCTGAGGGCGATAGTGATTTCGTTTTCTTGGTATCTTCTTGTCAAAGCGATTAAATGCCAATCTCAGGCATTGAACACTTTCCTGTGAATTAGCAGGATGAAAAGACATACTTTCCATACATAATACTTATAAGCAAGTTAAACTGCTCTTTCCCTACAATCACGACCATATGCATATGCAGACACACGCATAATACACACACACACACACACACACACACACAGACACACACATACATACACACACACACACACACACACACACACACACACACACACACACACACACACACACACGTAAGCTCGCACGTACTAAGAAAGATTGCCATGTGAGTTAGCTGCGACATGTAGAAATTGTTAATATGCCGGAATTGTATTGACTGGGGTAGGGTGTCTGTGTGTTTTCCATATTATTATGTGCAAGATAACACGTAATGAAAACTATTTTGTAATTTAGTGGAAAATACTTTAGAAAATAGATAAACCAGATAATAGGTATTTGTCGATATGAGAATTACTTTTGCTTTTATCAAAGTATTTAATTTTGTAATCGTCATCAACCAATTACTACACTTCAATTTATGTAACTGTTTGTCAAGAATTTTTTCTTTGATTTCGATTTATTTATACAATTTTTTATGAAATAATATTACGTGATTTGAAATAAATGTTCTGTATGTTTCTCAACCACCCCTTAGCAGTCTTGGTGTTTAAAATACTGACAATTAATTACTATAAGAAGTGTTTGTAGCCAGAATGAAGTGAAGATTTATATCTACCAATACAAATAGATATTATGTGCCTTTCCATATAGACATTATCCACATCTTTCTAGACATTATCAACCCTTATTTAAACACCATTTTGCTCTTAAATAAAGATATTTACAATATTGTCTTTCAATACATCTATACTTCAATGTAGACATTATCAACCCTTAATAAAAACACAAATACCCTTAAATGTTGATGTTATCACCTCTTTTATATAGACAGCATGTACCTTAACATGTAGACGTTATTTCCACTAACATTTTAGACATTATCTACTCTTATGTGTAATATGTATTATTTTAATGTACTTATAGATATATTTCAATGTTATAGGCATTATTTCCCATACATAGACATAAAGTGCCATACATAGAGATATTATCTACCCTTATATACAGACATTATTTGCATTCAAAAACTGATATCTATTTTACATCCAGAAAGATGCTGTGAGAAATATTACCAATTACAAGAAAACTGTTTCCAAACTCATCAACAAGACGATCTAAAGCATTCACACACAGAGAAGCTCACAGGCTGTTTAAGCATTCGTTACAATGTGAAAGCATTAAACATTCATGGCAATTTGAGGAGATGATGTCAAGCAGTTATGAATAATGAATGTATAATCTAATCCACCCGCTCCACACACAATTTGAGAAGTTAAACAACAATCTGTGACCTCTCTATTGTTGAACTACGAGAGTGTGCTGCCAATGCTGATTAATGCAAGGCTAGGTATTTTTTTTTTCATTTTCTAAGAAAAAGATTACAAAGAAAGAGAGGGAGGGAGGGACGAATGAAAACCACGAAACAACACTTTTCATTAGCTGTAGTTTGCACGTGTTGCGAACAGAACTGCTGGCGTCGATAGACAGTAAACTCTGGAACCTCTCTCTCTCTCTCTCTCTCATACACACACACACACACACACACACACAACCACACGCACGCGCGTGCGCATCCATCCACATGTATGTACACACATTTATGTCTCCGAGTTTGCCAAATGTTATAGAAAGCAAAACTCAGCACGTTGGTTTTCCTATTACTTCTGAGCATTTTGCTTTTTACACATTTATATTACAGCAGCTGATCTCTTAACTAACTATAAATATCCAATCTCACATTCGATTTGTAAATATTTATCGATCCTGGGTGTTCAACGTGCTTAATCAATATTGTTAATGTGAACTGCCGCATGCTTAAATAAAGTCGGAAGAATTCCATTCTAAGACGATTTTAACCCCACTCACATACACACACCCTCCAAGTAAAAAAAATAACTACACAAAAATATAACCACCACCACCCCAAACACAACAAATAAGTCTCTCGAGTGATAATCGAGATATCACTTTTATTATGAGGTCAGTTAGCGCCCTGTTACCTCACTCCAGAAGAAAGGATTTGATTCAAATTTGTTTCCTTTATATAATTTACTCACTTCATCTCGTTCACAGACTAACTCTTTCTCTTATTTAATCTTCTATCTATCTATCTATCTATCTATCTATCTATCTATCTATCTATCTATCTATCTATCTATCTATCTATCTATCTATCTATCTATCTATCTATCTATCTGTCTATCTATCTATTTATCTATCTGTCTGTCTGTCTGTCTGTCTATCTATCTGTCTGTCTGTCTATCAATCAATCTATCTATCTATCTATCTGTCTATATAATAAAAACAAAATTTAAAGAAATATATAGCTATACCTACCTTATAAAAGTAAAATTTAAAGAAATATATAGTTTGGCAGAGTAAATTTGCCTATCCCTATTTCTCATCTTAATTGTTATATAAATTCTTAAATGTCAAATTGACCCGACCTTAGGCACTGCTTATGATGATATTAAGTGTCAAGAGTTGGAATAAACAACATAGGTTGAGACTATGCTAGAAATTGTTGATGCATTCCAAACTATTTTAACTGCTTGAGTAGTTTTTCTTAATAAGAGTCTCAGACTTGTCTTCTCCTAGTAAGACGTTTTCAAACCTACGAGGCATTGTGTGACAGTAAATCCGCGTAATGAGAGTGACGGGAGAGTGGTGTCTGCTGGGGGGGGGGGGGATCATTAATAAAATAAATTAAGATTTTCATCTCTAGTACTTAGTTATGAAAGATTCATTAATAATAATAATCATTTTCATTAAGTGGCGTTGGTGTCACAGTCACTTTGACAGATGTTTATTAATTAATGATGAGAACGCATGCAGTAGACCACACTGAAAATAATTATTAAAGGAATTTTAAAATGTATTTAACAAACTATTGACTGGAGGAGATAAAATAATTTTAAAATAAAATCAAAATTACACTTATTAAAAAATCATACAAATACCTTAAAATCTGTAAAATTAATTTTTAAAAGTCGATAAATACAATACTTTCTGTACCCCATGCTCATAATCAGATTAATTAACCTTGAAGAATTTCTTTTTAAAATATTTTTTTTTTTACTGAGATGCGAAAGCATTTCCTAATTATTATAATATAGATTAATTATAGAACTTAACTTTCCTGTTTTGGACTTTTACAGAAGGAGTATTGGTAGTAGTACATGTCAGTAAAGTACATGTTAGAAGTATTGCTGTTTGTGCTGTTGGCATAATGCCAAAAATAGTTCCGCATCCACTAGAAAATAAATATTGAAATTTTAAGCTTTGAAATAGGATTATTGTCTTTATTTCCATCATCGTCATTAAAACCATCATCATAAAGATGATGATAATGATGTATATGTACTTTTTAATTTGAGAATATGCAGATTGCTGAATAGACAGGCAGCGACCGGATGGATGGATGGATAGATAGATAGATAGATAGATAGATAGATAGATAGATAGATAGATAGATAGATAGATAGATAGATAGATAGATAGATAGATAGATAGATAGATAAATTTGCGTTTAAGTTCAGGTAGACAAGAATAAACTATTTACAATGAAACACCTATACCTAACCATCCCTATAGCTTATTTTAATACTGGTGCAGTTAAAGTCACTTGAATAGATTAATCATTAACCCATTAATGTCTGGAACAGATTCCAGACATCTAAGTTAGAGTCATTTGTATATAACAACCTGAATTGTGCACTGCAATGTTTTGCGATAACTATTAACGCCTTAACAATCACAAAATGATTTAGAAAACAAATCACGTTATATGGTATAAAATTTATTTAATTAGTAATAAATTAATAATTAAATTGAACGTCTCTGAATTGTATAGCTCTAGCTAGCATCACAACTCTAACACGATAGAGTGATAATGAATTTCTCTTTTTTACTTTCTTGCATAATTAAATGACGTCCCATGAAGATAAAATATTTGCTGTTCGAAGGAAACAAGGCCCACAACAAACCGAGTTCTATTTTTAGATGTGTATCTAAGTGACACGCAATGAATAAAATGTATATATATAAGAATGGAGCAAGAAATTTAAGTGGATGTAAGTAGCGATATTATGAGGTGGAGATTTCAAGTAGGAAGCTAAATGTGATTCAGTTGTTTTATCCGTGTGATGTTTTTCTTGTGATTTAGATAACTTTACAGTTTTGAAGCAAAGAATTACCGTTGTAACTAGATGTTTGACATCATATGAATAAAAACATTCACAATAGAAAGCTATTTTTTTTTTACTGTATGGCATAGTGGCACACAAACATTCAAAATGGCGCGCTTGTAGGAAAATGATCTGTTTCAAGCGCATATTAATCCATGTTCTTGAGTTTCTAAGTTCACCCCCCCTCCCTGGGAATTTGTGGGAAAACACAGTGTTATAGGTTTTACAGCACACACATTTATACTCTAAAATATGTAATATTTTAAATGTGCAATTAATACGAGGGTGATTTTATTAGTCGTAAATAAAGCTTGCTTTGTAAGATAATCGAGTTTTCCAAAGAGAGACTGAAAACATTACATACCAACAGCACAACACCTAACACCATATAACATCTAATTCTTAAGAAAAATTTGCGCTGAATATGTCAAACGCCTACACTGTTTTTTTTTTTTTTTTTTTTTTTTTTACGTTATAAAATTTGACAGTTTGACAGGGGGAAAAATGTATAATAATCGGCAGATATAACGACAATTGTTTAATAATCGGTTGACATAATGACAATTGCGTAATAATCGGTAGACATAACAATTGCTTAATAATCGGTAGACATAACAATTGCGTAATAATCGGTAGACATAACGACAATTGCGTAATAATCGGTAGACATAACAATTGCGTAATAATCGGTAGACATAACGACTAGAGGTAAAGAAGAGCACGCTGTTAGGAAGAGAGATAGGACTTAAGATTAGTTGCAATTAATGACTTAAGCAAAAACTACTTACGCGAAATCTGTCCCTGTAAATTGCTCCCCCAAGCGACTAGTGGCAATATCACTCTGTTAAGGACTCCTATAACCTTTCCCGTATAGAGAAACGTCATCAAGGTACAGTCTTAACTCACGCAAAGAACTGAAGTTAATGTTTTGCTGTGTGAGTATGTGCAGTCGAGTAATGTCAAATAAATCCATTCCTTCAAAGTGCCCTTTATCAAGTTGTTTTTGTTTGTCAATTTCACATTGAAAGAACCTGAAATGGCTTCGCACCGCTCCTGGCAATATTATGTTGACCACTCAAGGCAATATGAGAAATTCAGTACAATTCCTTTATCGGAATCGGCCATAATAATATGCTTTAGCGACTGTCGTCTGCTGCTGACTCCACGCGCGATAAAGGCTCGCGCGTGCACGACTGGCTCTTGAAAAGCTCAAATTGCACGCGCCGTTTACAAACTTCAAAAAGCCGGCAGTCAGAAAAAAGTGAGCGTTAGTATAATGACTGTCTTTACTAAATTCAAGCGAGATGTGCATTAGAATTTGGGAAGTTAGTGTGTGGCCTGTAGACCACTTTTGATCACAGCAGTAACAATTTTCCGACGATTTCGCAAATGCGGAATTGGTATAAATGCATTAAATCGGTACTTTCAGATTCTTGCAGATTTAAAGACGGTATTGCGAGCTGTAAATTACTTGCTATCACGAACTATTTTGCGGTCGTTGTTTTTCTTTGTTCTTTCTTGCTCTAGACACAATGTTGTCTCTCTTTGACGTCACACTGGTGACTAATATGCAAATACAAGTACAACTGAGAGATAAACGTGATATTGCGCACGTATCTTTGTCATGTTAGAACAATACAATGCCGTCCTTGAATTATTTTCTTATTTTCTATTGCATTTACAAATAAACTGATGCTAGGCAGTAACTTTTTTGTCGCACACTTACAAATAAGTAGAAGCTAGGCAGTAATTCTTTTGTCGCACACTTACAAATAAGTAGAAGCTAGGCAGTAATTCTTTTGTCGCACACTTACAAATAAGTAGAAGCTAGGCAGTAATTCTTTTGTCGCACACTTACAAATAAGTAGAAGCTAGGCAGTAATTCTTTGGTCGCACACTTACAAATAAGTAGAAGCTAGGCAGTAATTCTTTTGTCGCACATTTACAAATAAGTAGCAGCTAGGAGTATACCTTTTGTCGCACACTTACTAATAAGAAACAGCTAGGTAGTGACTCTTTTGTCGCACACTTACAAATAAGTAGAAACTAGACAGTAACTCTTTTGTCGCACATTTACAACTAACAAATGGGCAGGCAGTTCAAGCCATATGTATACCTATGCAGCGTTTGCGGTCGAGTAGTGACCCACGAAAAGCAGTTTTATTATTTTCTTACAAAGCCAATTTCACTTTATATTAACAAAAAATTATCTATAGTATTTCTTAATTGCAATAATAGTCTATCAACACTATGATTCAGTTCTATTTCCTATCTTGCACGTTTTCAATTTTCTGACTGAAACAGTATTTCCTAATAAGGATGTAATTATTTTGTAATACATTTAGAAATAAACAGCAGTTTCTTGAAAATACCGCGCGGACAACGATGTGCTGATATTAACTGTAAATTATTTATTATTCATTAAGTATATATTTATTATTTATGAATAAATGCCTGTCTCATTCCGCTGTACACAAAATCAGCCAGAGTAGTGAACTTTCTAGTGTTAGGGTGTGTTCCAAAGCGACCTGCACTTTACAGTCAGATTAGTAATGAACTTTCTAGTGTTAGGGTGTGTTCCAAAGCGACCTGCATTTTACAGTCAGATTAGTAATGAACTTTCTAGTGTTAGGGTGTTTTGCAAAGCGACCTGCATTTTACAGTCAGATTAGTAATGAACTTTCTAGTGTGTAGGGTGGGTATTCCAAAGCGACCTGCATTTTAAAGTCAGCATATCAGACTTTTAATTACATAGTCCAAAACTGGCGTGTTTTCATTACAAAAGATTGTGAAACAATCTAACGTTTGATTAAAATAAACAGTTTAGAGATAAACATCACACCCTCACTCCCCATACTCACACGCAATCACACGTACATATATATGCACAATGATACACGTCCTTACTCAGGTACATGCATATGCACGTACGCTTAGATATACACACATACAGTGTGTATACTGTTTGTACACAACTGTGCACTCTCTCACACACATGCACGTATATGCTCTCACACAATACACACACACACACACACACACACACATATCCATACAAACATACACGCATACACATATATGATGCATATAAGATAAATGCAACTATACGTTGGTATTGTGTGCCACACTAATTCCACTCACGCCCGAGGCTAAGACGAGGCGACAGTCATATATAGCCGTGAGTGGTCACACACCAGACATACAGATAAATAGATTTAGGCTCGCCACCAGTCGCACTCACTCATTTCTACACCAGATGTAGAGTTGATATGAACAAAAAGTGTGATGATGAATCTGAATATATTTATTATGTAACAGTGTGGTATATTGCAAATTAAAAATGTTAAAACTAAAACACGACACTGTGACATTGTAATACTATAACCAAATTATATTTACTAAGAGCCAACTCTTTTAAGTGACAAAGAGTTCATGAGAGTCAATAAGGTAACACTCCATTTATAACCTGTAGTGTGTTGAAGACACTACTCCTATTCAGTTTTATAAATCAGTAATATATAGAGCTAATGACGCCATTTCCTAATAATAATATATAGTGTTAATGACGTCATTTCCTAAAAATAATAGATAGAGTTAAATAACTGTATGCAGACCCCCCCCCCCCAACAGGACATCACCCGGCCAGCTTTGCAGTGGAACCCCCTAGGAAAGTGACGGGTCGGTCGCCATAAGACCACCTGGAGACGATCATGTGAGGAGGAAATGAAGAGCTGCAACCTGTCGTGAGGTGAAATGAGAAAAAGCTGCCCAGAATCGAGTGCGCTGGTGAACTGTTGTCGAGGCCATTTGTTCCACGAGGAATCCAAGGAAATAAGCAAGTAAGTAATAAGCAACTGTATTGCTGTACTAAATGCATATATACAAACAGAATTTGTATACTAAGTGCAGACAAATTAACACAAAGAAAACGCTATAAAATATCATAAATTATACCTAAACAAGAAGCAGGCGTAGTGGATTAAAAAGAAACATCTTTAGATAAAAATGCAGACATTAAAACTATGAGACAGTAAATAAAGTTTTAAAAATAACTTTACATTTAAGTCATACAATTAATGTGTCTTGCCAAGGTGCCAAGGTCAATACAGTGTACTTACTGAGAATTCGCTGAACTCAAGGACACTCACCTCACTTGGTAAGCCTAATTATCCAACCGTATATTGGACAAGAGGAAGAAAGTTTCTCAACACCACACTTAACTCCCTTGCTCGCTCTCTCTCTCTCTCTCTCTCTCTCTCTCTCTCTCTCTCTCTCTCTCTCTCGTATATGCACACGCATGTACACTCTTACATTTAAGCACATGCAAATAAACATGTACACACATATATACGCACATATATAATGCAAACATTTACACACACATGTACAAATACTTCTGTACACCACTGCACACACAGGTACAAATACTTCTGTACATCATTGCACACATATGTAAAGACACTTCTGCACATCATTGCACACACATGCACAAATACTATCGTGATGTATATGTTGAGGAAAGTGAGCTGCTTTGTTCTCACTTTCAATGAATACATATCAGTATCAACCTAACATAAATTATTTCGCATGCTGATTTCAAGTCAATGTATTTAAGCACCAGAATGAAACAGACACCACACTGCAGAGTAGTGTTACAGGCAGCCCACAAACGGTTGATTTCCACACTTTCACTGCCATATTTGATTCGTTGGATTAGGTATTTATAATTGATTACTCTTTCCCTTTTATTTGATGAGTAGTAGTTTTACCTATTTTCTATATTTATTCTCAAAGGAACGAAACACATCAACCATGTTGTCTCCCTTTTTTTATACGCGTTCCCTTAAGATGTACGCAAAGATACATTGTCTCCTCTATTGTTTGTTGTTACATTGAATACTAAGTGTAGCATTAAGTTGATTTAATTTAATTTAATAAAGTATATAATCCTACATGTATGAAATTTTCCACTTTATCACAATGTATATTAATTCATTTCAATTTTAGTCTCTAATGTATAGCTTTCATAATTTCCACATTTAAAAATAAAAGTATCATTGAGATTAGATAGATAGACAGACAGATAGACAGCCAGCCAGCCAGACAGACAGGTAGATAGATAGATAGATGTACAAACAGGCAGACAGACAGATGAAATACTATAATTAGAATATAACCATCACATATACAAATGTCTATCATTCATTCAATCAATTAATTAATCAATCAACGTTCGAATAAATGAAACAAGTATTCATATAATCAATCAATTTTAATGTCTTAACCAGTCAGTCAAATAGTCAAAGAAGAGAACTCTTTCAGAAAAGAAATAGCTATTGAGGTATTGAGATCTATAAAGAGCAGAAAGTAGAGTTTCAATGCGTGAAATGGAATGGGCAGAAATTTGTTCTTAAAATCACACATACATCGCAGCATGAAGAGATTGAAATCATACTAAGTTCTACACGCATGAAATGGTGGGAAATATGTTTTGGCCACCTAATAATATGTCTCGGCAAAAATATGTTTTGGCCACCTAATAATATGTCTTTACAAAAATATTTTTGGCCACCTAATAATGCGTCTCGGTAAAATATGTTTAGGCTACCTAATAATACGTCTCGGCAAAAATATGTTTTGGCCACCTAATAATACGTCTCGGCAAAAATATTTTTTGGCCACTTAATAATTTGTCTCGGCAAAAATATGTTTTAGCCACCTAATAATGCGTCTCGGTAAAATATGTTTAGGCCACCTAATAATACGTCTCGGCAAAAATATGTTTTGGCCACCTAATACTACGTCTCGGCAAAAATATGTTTGGGCCATCTAATAATACGTCTCGGCAAAAATATGTTTGGGCCACCTAATGCTACGTCTCGGCAAAAATATGTTTTGGCCACCTAATACTACGTCTCGGCAAAACCGAACAAAAGTGTGAAAGCATACCAGTGCGTAGCATTCCAAAGTCCAATTTACAGAAGCAAACCCAAGAAATCAGAGATTAGGTTTGGGTTTTCTCGTTTCGCGAATGTGTTCTGAAATGTTGCGATGCTTTCCGAGCACATTCTGTTAACATTGTCCCTTTAATAAAGACAACTGAACCATGGTGAAATTAAATATAGTGTTGACAGAACAATTTTGCATCGAACGAAGGACAGTCATTAAGTTACATTTTAAAAATAGAGATATTACAATGTCTAAACAGTAAATATCAAATAAATAAAATAAAACATCGGTCAAACATAATGATTTATGAAAGACAGCGTCGACAAAGACACACCTGAAATAAATCAATAATGACCTTTTCGATCTCCATCGGGACAAATTACGACAAAACTAAACTCCCGTACTTAAACAAATAGTGCAACTCATTGCCGCAACCCGTGGCTGTAAAGACAGTTTATGAGAAAATATCTCCACAGAGCTCATGTTTGCTTTGTGCCCAATGAAAACCTTTTGCGGCGCTCCATCACAAATCGGCAAAGATTACACTGTTTGCGACAGGAGTTGTTCGCCTTAGTTTAGCTTGCGCTGAAGAGACTAGCTCTGCGCTCGGAGGATCATGGGAGTGACTTTTTTTCTTCTATTTTCTTTTTTTTTATTAAAAAAAAATGCTGCAGTTCTTCTGTGTGAGGTGATTGGGTCTTTGTTGTCTTTGATGCTCGGCGTAGTTTAAATATTGAAACAGCAAATGTCGGATCACTGTTTGTCGTGGCAGATCTCGTCCATGGAGCGTGTTCAGACCACACAGAGAACTTGGCTGCATTAGAAATCAAGATGGCCGACAGACGAAATTATTTGTTTTAAACACGTTACAATTAAGCCTACCATCAAAGATGTTAAACGCTTTTCATCCCTGCCTTTGTTTCACGTTGAAGTGTTTAGTGGGGGTTGTGTTAACATTCTTTCTTTTTAATTTTAAGTCTGCGTTATCTGTAGGTTGTGTTCACATCCCGTTATTGTTCTGTTCAATGTCTTCATCAGTCTTGTATTATGTATACTAAAGTCTACATCAGTCTTGTATTGTGTATACTAAGAGTCTACATCAGTCTTGTATTGTGTATATTAAAAGTCTACATCAGTCTTGTATTGTGTATACTAAGAGTCTACATCAGTCTTGTATTGTGTATATTAAAAGTCTACATCAGTCTCATTATTGTGAATACTTTAATTCGCCAACAAATCATCTGCATATGGATTATAAGCAATCAGCCATGCTATTTTGCTATTTACCTTGAGCTACTCAGATTAACGTGTTTTCAAGAATCTCAATTCAAATTCTTAAATAGTAATGAAACTATCTTTAAATATGATTAAGTTTACAAGACCTTCACAAAGAAATGTATAGAAATTGGAATTTTACCAATACCTTCACAAAGAAATGTAGAGAAATTGGAATTTTACCAAGACCTTAACAAAGAAATGTAGAGAAATTGGAATTTTACCAATAACTTTAAAAAGAAATGTATAGAAATTGGAATTTTATCAAGACCTTCACAAAGAAATTAATATAAATTTGAATTTTACCAAGACCTATACAAAGTATAGAAGCTCGAGTTTTTATGCGACCTTCATACACAAATATAACGGAAACATTCAGAGGCGCACATCACAGGGACCATCTTAAACATATGAATTCAAAATGATTTATATAAACATATCTACTTAATACAACATGGATCTACCCAGACCGATATATGGCGGGTTTTGAAATCGTTCGGATGAAAAATCTCATTTTCTGACTGCTTCTTAGGAAATTAGCTGTTTAAAGTATGTATTTACTTTTATTGCAAGAGAAACAAATTTATTAAACGACAATGTGTGTGTTTGCAAAATCCTTCAGTGCTGACATTAAATGTTTCTCGTCCTTGACCGTGACCTGCCTGTTGCGCCTTTAATGCTGAAATTAACATCGATAAAGAATTTTCGTAAATATTGTTTTGGGGTCAGTGACTGCTTAGTAACAGGACCAAAGGTTCAAAAGTCGAATTTGTTTATAGGTGTTGAATTGTTGCTTATTGGCTGGCTGGTTGCTTGGTTCGTTTATTCGATTTTAGTTTCATGGACATGCTTGGGTTGAAATGTGGTAGTTTGAGCAGAATGCACTATTTCCACACCGTTTAACAGAAACGTATTTCTAACAGAAAGTGCGTACCATTTACAATTTCTAATAGGAAAATGCGTACCATTTACAATTTCTAATAGGAAATTGCGTACCATTTACAATTTCTAATAGGAAAGTGCGTACCATTTACAATTTCTAATAGGAAAGTGCGTACCATTTACAATTTCTAATAGGAAAGTGCGTACCATTTACAATTTCTAATAGGAAAGTGCGTACCATTTACAATTTCTAACAGGAAGGCGCACACCACTTCTTGAAATTATAATTATACTTCGTGCCAGAATTGACGATCAATATGTTGTGAAGTTTGTTCATGCATGGCAGTGAAAAATTAAAATCTCGACTCGTCTGACGGCACACGCACGGAGGCATATTTTTAGAAAGCTTTCATTTGAGCATTAAGCTGTTACGGCTGACTAAGTAAAAAAGCTTCCCTTAACTCCTACACCCACCATCACCACCACCACGGCAGACAATGAAAGACTTTTTATTTCAAAATACAGTAAGGCGTAAATATTTAGACTTTTAAAAAGAAAACAATTTCAAAAATATTATTTTTTGCGAGGATCGATAAAACCTGTCATATGGGGTTTTTTTTGTCTTTTATTTACATGTTATTGGAATGCACATTCCGATTTTTGTTTTCACAGCTTTCACACGGCAATTAAATTGTTTATAAATTTCCAATTATTTCATTACTATTTACATGGAAACTGTAAATGCAGGATGGGTTGCACCAAGAAAATATGGCCAAATACCCACTTCAGGTCAGTGTGTGTGTGTGTGTGTGTGTGTGTGTGTGTGTGTGTGTGTGTGTGTGTGTGTGTGTGACGTATTCTCGCAATTGGAAAAGGAAAAAATAACGTTCTATAGAACGTTATTGAATCAATACATGGCCAACTAAAATATTTCTCGCATTGTGCATCTGTTGTTTACCACAGAGACGGAAACGAATACAATTGTGCTACCATGTGGTTAGCAGTGTGGATGGCAGCGGTTCAAGCACAGTGGATAACTAAAATACTTATCTTTATTATCGGTTCAAGCACAGTGGATAACTAAAATACTTATCTTTATTATCGGTTCAAGCACAGTGGATAACTAAAATACTTATCTTTATTATCGGTTTAAGCACAGTGGATAACTAAAATACTTATCTGTATTATCGGTTCAAGCACAGTGGATAACTAAAATACTTATCTGTATTATCGGTTCAAGCACAGTGGATAACTAAAATACTTATCTTTATTATCGGTTCAAGCACAGTGGATAACTAAAATACTTATCTGTATTATCGGTTCAAGCACAGTGGATAACTAAAATACTTATCTTTATTATCGGTTCAAGCACAGTGGATAACTAAAATACTTATCTTTATTATCGGTTCGATATTACGAGTACGAAGTTCAAAAGCAGTGCTGATGAAGGAGATGGGGTTTCAGTTACCAGTTTAGAAAAATCCGAATTTTAAAAGAAATGCCTTATTAACTGTCCAGTCAGCTGTTCTTCCTAACGGTCTTTAAAATGTCTGGAAGGCCGATGGGACGCTGCTATGTCTCAAGCAGATGAGCAGGCGTTGTTTGGCACGCAGGAAACTGTTCCGACAAGAGACTGCCTTAAGCTATTAGCGCCCTTGCTTTGGTCATTAGTAGAGGTGGAATTTTGCGTTAGAACCATTCTGAGTCCTTCAAGACACCATCACGCACACATTGGACGCAGATGTATATTGCATATCTATCTATCTATCTATCTATCTATCTATCTATCTATCTATCTATCTATCTATCTATCTATCTGTCTGGTTGGCTGGCTGGCTGGCTATCTATCTATCTATCCATTCATCCATCCTTCTATCTATCTATCTGGCTGGCTGGCTGGCTATCTATCTATCTACCCATCCATCCTTCTATCTATCTATCTATCTATCTACCCATCCATCCTTCTATCCTTCTATCTATCTATCTATCTATCTATTTATCTATCTATTTATCTATCTATCTATCTATTTATCTATCTATCTATCCTATCCATCCATCTCTCTCTCTCTCTCTCTCTCTCTCTCTGTCGTCTGTCTATCTATCTATCTATCTATCTATCTCTGTCTGTCTGTCCATCCATCCATCTGTCCGTCTGTTTGTCTCTCTATTTATCTATTCATACTTCCTTCCATCTATCTATATAATGTGTTTTATTTTGTGTGTATCCCACACAAAGTTCCAAATTCACGAGCAACTTTGAAATAGTTACACAGGAACTTGCCTTCACGTTTCAAAAGAAAGAATATTGCACAACATAATATATGTTGATCACAAATTTATTGCTGAAGGACACATAAAAAGGACGAACAAAGATGTGAGTTCCGGCTTCTTGCCACACTTTTCACAAGAAAATTTAAGAAAAGGACCCTCGATATTACACCCCGTATTGAAAGGCAGGTATTCGACTTGGTACCAAACGATAGGTGATTGAGTGACGTGACAATCTATGTGAAATGTGGATCTAACAAATCAATCAGACGACAGCCCTTTCATCTACTATTCCAAACTCTATTGCATACTTACTCTCGGTCATCATCGATAATAATATTCCTACTCTTTCCACCTGGAAGTGGTGGTGGTGGTGGGGTTATGCTAACTTAAGTGCGTTGTAGTTTAAGCCTGGGGATCGCTGAAATTTAATCAGTCGTGCATATTAGCCACGTCACTGCAGACCGCTTCCTCAAAACTAGTTACTTACATGATATACCTGAAAGAACGCACAGATCAGCTACCATTATAACATGATATACATGAAAGAACGCACAGTTCAGCTACCATTATAACATGATATACATGAAAGAACGCACAGATCAGCTACCATTATAATACTCGTTCCGCGAGTTTTAATCTACCTGAGGAAAGAGTTAATTAAAACTTTTACTGTAACAAAAGTGTTCCCAAACTAGGTAGAAACACAAAATTAGTTATTTTAAAAATAGATTATGCAGGGGTACAATACTTAACTGCAAATATAAATTAAAAAATAATACACCCGAAATCATGAGTGGAACAAAAAGTTTCTTAGAGACTTTTATTAATTTAAATTACTAGCAAGGCTCCAACATTACCAACATCGTCGTTGTTATTAGTATTATCATCCCTACCACCATCTAAGTCAATATCGCTTTCATTGTAAAATTATCGTCATCGTTAACATCATCGTTGTCATAAGTTTCTTAATGTGATTATGATGATAATATTTACTATTATTGTTGTTGTGCCTAAAAGTGAAATTTTATTTGAAAGAAGAGCCATACAAGCGCCTAATGCCCGTTTGTACGTGGTCCAACGTTTTTGTCATGTTTGCTACGACTTACAGCCCCTGTTGGCTGCTGTTATTTAATTAAGAAGATTGTGAAAATTGGCTGTTCGTGTTGATAGCGAACTGTCAATGATTCATCTTGTTAACTATGAAGTTCATGTTTCTGTTATTTGCTTTTTAGACATGTTGATAGCGAACTGTCAATGATTCTTGCTAATTATGAAGTTAATGTTTCTGTTATTTGCTTTTTAGACGTGTCCATGCAAACCCGTTGCCATAATATGGAACACGTGGTTACAGGGACTAAGTATTTATTTGCTTTCTAAAACTGAGGCAAGTGTTCGTACAAGTGGTGGACGGGTGGAGATGCTCCTAAATAGTAGATTAAATGATGATTAGATAGATAGATAGATAGAAGGATGGATGGGTAGATAGATAGATAGCCAGCCAGCCAGATAGATAGATAGATAGATAGCCAGCCAGATAGATAGATAGATAGATAGATAGCCAGCCAGCTAGATAGATAGATAGATAGCCAGCCAGTCAGATAGATAGATAGATAGACAGACGACAGAGAAAGAGAGAGAGAGATGGATGGATAGATAGATAGATAGATAGATAGATAGATAGATAGATAGATAGATAGATAGATAGATAGATAGATAGATAGATAGATCGATAGATAGATAGATACAGAGAGAGAGATATCGTTCGTTTGACAAAGTAAATTTGCCCCTCCCAAATTTTAATTTTAATTGTAATTTAAGATGCTAAATTTCAGTGACCCAACATTGGGCACTCCTAGTGGAGTTATTTTGAAAGTGTTTGAGTTGAAGTAAGCAGCCTAAGGCTAGTACATTCTAGATTTGCTGACCTAGTGGAAACGAATGAGCCGTTTTCTATTATCCAATGATTATATGATTTATGAGAACTAGACTAGCCTGGGCTGAGTTTAAGGAGTTTACTTGCAGTAGAGAATTTTATTGACTATTCACTTTTGAATTTGAAGACAAAGAGAGAAGTCCAGCTCTCTCTATATATATTTCCACATATTTCTTTATCGCATGGTCAACAGTGGGACTGTTTTATTGTCTTTGTTATTTCCATATTTGTCCTTTTGTCTGCCTCCTCTTTTCTCCTTATTTCCATTGTTGTCTTTTTCTCTGCCTCCTCTTTTCTCGTTATTTCCATAGTTGTCTTTTTCTCTGCCTCCTCTTTTTCGCTACTAGTATTAGTTTCTTTTTTCTTCTTTGCCTCTCATTTTTATTGTCTCTCTATCTCTTTCTCTCAGTGATAAGATTCTGTGTAAGCCAAAACGTTTGATGGATATATTCCATTCTAATATTAAATTCAATGATTTTTTTTAAAGTGAAACGGAAATTAAAGAAGATCGCTGGAATTGTTTCGAAATTAATCAAATGTAACATAAGTACACGTAACTGTTAAATCTGTAAATGTGTATCTTGACGGGTTTGTGTGACTTTAATGCTTTGTGATTTGCATGTGAAAATATTAAACAGTGCTTACAGCTTTTATAGCAATAAAAGCCCTAGTATGTCGTCACCATTATTATTATTATCTTTCATCATCATGGTTTTCCTTCCTTGTGTTAATTTTGACGGTAAGTATAAAAAGGGTTTTGGTGGTCCAGAGATGTGTGTGGTAGGTGAGTAGTGTTGAGTATGCTAAATACACCTGCATTCTAAGTTCCACATTATTTTTTTAAAATTAATTTTGAATGCTAATATATAATAGCGTCTCTAGCGATTGAAGAGTGTAAATAATTTTTTTTTTCAGTAAAAGTTTTACTGAATGAAACTATATATAAAATATCACAAGTGAGTGGAACATTTTTACTTGGTGTTGAAGTCTTTATGAAGATGATATATCTAAAGTATGACTAGCGAGAGGAACATTTTACTTGGTGTTGAAGTCTTTATGAAGATGATATATCTAAAGTATGACTAGCGAGAGGAACATTTTACTTAGTGTTGAAGTCTTTATGAAGATGATATATCTAAAGTATGACTAGCGAGAGGAACATTTTACTTGGTGTTGAAGTCTTTATGAAGATGATATATCTAAAGTATGACTAGCGAGAGGAACATTTTACTTAGTGTTGAAGTCTTTATGAAGATGATATATCTAAAGTATGACTAGCGAGAGGAACATTTTACTTGGTGTTGAAGTCTTTATGAAGATGATATATCTAAAGTATGACTAGCGAGAGGAACATTTTACTTAGTGTTGAAGTCTTTATGAAGATGATATATCTAAAGTATGACTAGCGAGAGGAACATTTTACTTGGTGTTGAAGTCTTTATGAAGATGATATATCTAAAGTATCTCTAGCAAGAGGAACAATTTTACTGGGTGTTGATGAAGTCTCAAAGAAAATATATCTAAAGTTTCGCTAGCGAGTGGAACATTTTTAGTGGGTGTAAGTAAAATGTGAAATCATAATAAAAGCTAATATATTTAACATATCTCTAGCGAGTGGAGCAATTTTACTGGATTTAAATAAATTCTGAGGTCATAGGCCCATCTTAATAAATGTCAAGCGTGCAAGAAGCGCACACATAAACTCGAAGTTTTGCACTACATGTGGAGCATGACTGTCTTGATGACGTCACAATACTCTAGAATTATAAACAGTACAGACACTCCTACATTTCTAGATCGATTATAAAATTTCTTACTTCCAAGATCTGTACTGGACAAAGGATCGTTATGAGATATTAGAGGTAAGTATGGGAAAATACATGCGTGTGCTTATGAGACAAAATTCTTGTCATTATTTCTAATTAGCCCGCACAAGAAAACATTATGATCTCACTTTCAGTAAGAAAAGCTGAGATGTGAATTATGTAAGGAACTTGTATATTGGTTTCACATTGTGTATAGCTTGGAATGGAATGGAGACTCTCTCACAGATCTGTTTTGCTAAAATCTTCTGCCGGAGCAGTGTCTAAGGATCCAAGAAATCCCTTCCAACAGACATTCAGTGTTTTTATTATATTTTATTCCCCACAATCCATTAAGGGGCCATTGTCATGGTCGTGTCCATTCGACGAGATTTTACCAGCTTCAACAACCGCTTTTTGTGTCTTGAAGGAGGCTGCCACAATGCAAATGATACAAAACCTGTCGCGTGCAGTGATTCCGCGGACCACGCCCACTTTTAGACCTGAGTAAGGCGCCACCACTAGTGTGTGATCGACAGTATCGATCTGTGAGCACGAGACTCACGCGAGGCGTTTTCATTAGGACAACAATCTCTAAAAGTGCATGCCATGAACCGTCTGCTAGAGAATGGCAGTATCAGAAAGAAAGTCTTGTGCTGTGCCTTGGTAGAATTGCTAAAACCTATATGATAGCTTATTTATTAGATATTTTGACCATGTGGTGCACGGGCTAGCAAACTCGACTATAAAAGACGATGTTGTGTGCCACACTCACTCTATTTCCAGTTTAGGCAAAATTGCAATCACAGATCAACGTGATTGGCCGCAGATCACACTCAATCGTACCTACACAGATGCAGACAGTTGACAAAATAAAGAGTCTGATAAAATGAGTCTGATGAACGAAATGGTGATGTGAAAGAGTCTGCAAACGAAATAGTTATGTCGAAGCGTTTGATGAACGAAAGAGTGACGTTGAAGAGTCTGATGTACGAAAGGGTGACGTCAAAGAGTCTGAAAAAACGAAATTGTTACGTCGAAGAGTTTGATGAATGAAATAGTGACGTTGAAGAGTCTGATGTACGAACCTGTGACGTAACAAAAGGAGAGATTACCACTACTGGCAGCGATACATGTGTTTACAATAAAAGACGAAACAACAGTTGACATAGTAGACATACAAAATGTAAGTAGAAAATACTATAGCAAAATAGAAAAATAGAAAATGTATACGCGAGTCATTGATACTAGAGTCATTTCTCTAAGCAAACGTAATTTCCAGTAGTACATAACTTACAGTGTTTCTCATTGCTGGAGGATGATTTCAGAATATAATTTGCTACAATGTTACAGTTTGCAAATAATGACCTATAACGACCACAACAAGATTCAGACTTTCATACCTATGTACAATATTTAGAAGGCGTGGTGTGTGGGCCATTTGCATAAGTTTTCTAACTATTGGTCTGGAGCGCCCAAACTATGTGTAAACACACATAGTTTCACTCACACTTGAGAAACAATCAACAATCAGAGTCAATGAGAATGAATAGAAATGACAAAATAGACGAGAATAGCTATTTAACGAGCTCCTAAAGAGTTATGTCCCCTCACTCTGTCGCTCTTACACTACAAGAAATTAACGAGGAGAATAGTGTATAGTTTAAATTAGAAATTTAATGTGTAACATATTAATATAAACAAGGAGGAAAAGCTAAGTAAAAATTTATTGTGTAATATGTAATATATTAATATAAAACAAGGGGAAAAACTATGTAAATGTTTAATGTGTAGTATATTAATATAAAAGAAAGGGGAAAAAACTAAGTACCAGTTTTAATGTGTAGTATATTATTATAAAACAAGGGGAAAAACTAAGATAGAATTTTAAAGTGTAGTGTATTAATATAAAACAAAGGGAAAAACTAAGTAACAGTTTTAATGTATAGTATATTAATATTAAAAAAAGGGGAAAAACTAAGATAGAATTTTAAGGGGGAGTATATTATTATAAAACAAGGGGAGAAACTAATTTTAAGGTGAAGTTTATTATTATAAAACAAAGGGGAAAAACTAAGTAAAAGGTTGGAGAAAAGTGGCTCTAGGTTAATCATAAGGTAATCAGCTATCTGCTTTGCAACAGATTTCTTTTGCTGTGGAACATTCTCTCTCTTCCACAACATTAAAGACAAACATTCATTATCACACAATATTTCTGTATGTAGAAAACTTACCAAAGGAGAAGATAAATCCGTCTTTCATTTATATTTAGAGAGTACCCTTCCACCCACTATCACACGGTTATCAATATGTGTAAGGTCAATAAATTTATTAAATGAACACTCAAAAATATGCATATAACAAATACAATGAAAAGATTTCTTGACATCAATATTTCCACGAAACAACATTCGAATAATTTCAATGCTTATACAGTCTGATATCATAACACATAATTCAGCAGATTAGTATCAATGTAAATCACATGATCATTCTTATCAGAGAACAGAATTGGAATTATAGAAAGACAAGCGATAATCGTTTGTCAAGAACATACCGCAATAGACTTTAATATTATTACAAAAGCTCATTAAAGTCTATTGCGGTATGTTCTTTGTAAGTTTATTGTTCACAAGAGAATTGTCAATACTTCACCTGTATCTCTAGCATGTTGTAGAATATTTCATGAGCCCCCATTCTCTCAAGATCAATCTGGGAACTTCTTCGTTTTAGCAGTTACCTCAAGCAAAACAACAATGTACCAATTTCCAGTAACGTCCTTATACCAGAAGTTCTGCGATGTGGGTCGACCATTCCTTGTGTCATACATCCATACATTAACAAAGTGCATTGTATCCTTATACTTACACAGGAGTAGAGACTTCTCAAATCTACCATGGTCATAACAGTTATAAATCAATAAACTTGGAAAGTCTAGGATAAAAAGCTCCTTCTTTCCCTTATGCTAACGGCCGCCTTTCATGACCAGACTTCTGCCACACCAAATTCAAAGTGATTAGACAATAGAATTCTCTACAGCAGTTAAACATTTTATCTCAGCCCATTGGTTGATCTCAATCTCGTAAATCTTAACCATTGGATAATAGAAACTACTCATCTACATAAGACTAGATTAGATTACATCAGCAAGTTCCAGCACATGTTTTACCTGAGTATGTTACTCCAACTTTGACACTTAAAAAAAACATCTTAAGCAGTGACCAAGGTCGGGTCACGTTAACATTTAACAATTTATATAACACTTAAATTTAGAAATAGGGATAGTCAAACTTACTCTGCCACCCTATTTAATCTGTAACTCATTGGGGCTAGGTTTGCTAAATAGTAATTGCTAACTAGCTTATCCCTTAGTACCTTCGTACCATAATCCGGGGGGGGGGGGCGGAGAACCGTCTTCACATTCACAGTACCTACTCTACTTAGTTTCTTGGCTCGAACCCCCACCACCTGATAGGCTGCTGTTTGTTACTATTGGGAGGTAATTACGTGAAAAGACAATGCTACACACAACCAAACACACAACACTACCCTCTCATAACAAACACGGTCAGAGACAATTACAGTGTGATGTTACAAGAGACAGTCACAATCTCCAACATTGTATTCGACTATAACAACTTATAAATAAGAAAAACAAGTTAGTGAAATTTAAAAATGAAAAGACATTAGAAAATACAAGCAGTAACCAGAAGAACAAAAGGTAATTCCAAATGACATTCACCTCTCTACCACTGATCAAACTCAGCTCTCCTCAGCCACCCTTCCATATAGAAATTGGAAGTTCTCCACAGCATGACGGAAAAGTTAAGTACACAATGATTCTCCAGTGGTTACCAGGGTGAAAGGTCAACAATGCCAGGTAGGTCTTGAAAGATGAACATTAACATACATAGTAATATTTGCCTGTGAGAAACAATTTGCATAGCCTGCAATCGTCTGGTGACAATTTAAACCAAAGTCAAAGCACAAACTAAAGTCTTTTTACTTGTCTAAGAAAATAGTGCTCACTACTTTTATATAGATGGTATTAGGGTAAATAAGACCTATTTTACTAACCACTACTAGAAACAAATACTGAAATCTTATTTTAAAAAAATTTAAAAAAAGAAATGCACTATATAACCATACTGCACACCTATAATATGATTTGTTTCCTCGCTGCATGTAAAGTATACTAAGATAATTCTAGTAATGATTCTGACGCATTATTTGTAAACAGATGGCAGCAGTGGTTAATAAAAATAGTAAAATAGAAATATACTTCAAAGACAGTTATACATTAGAATAGAATTTCAGAAAGCAGTGGTTAATAGAAATAGTACAATAGAAATATACTTCAAAGACAATTATACATTAGAATAATATTTCTGAAAGTAGAATACGTTTAGCAATTTTAGACAATTTTTATTACATGATTAGCCCTCTTTATTACACAACTAGGTTCCTTTATTACAAATTGACTTTATTTCCTGCATAACTAACTCTATTGCATAAATAGCTCTCTTTATTATACAACTAGCTCTCCTTATTACATAAAATAGTTCTATAACTAACTCTTTATTACATAACAATCTCTCTTTGTAACATAGCTAACTGTCTATATTGCATAACTAACTCTATTATACAACTCTGTCCTTTACATAACCACGTCTCTTTATTAATTAAATCTCTTTACCTCTCGTTTGGAGTAAAAAAAAAAAGCTTTTTCTCTTCACAGATTTTTTCTCCCTAGTGTTTGGATCTGGATGTAACGGTCCCAATAAATATGCAAAATTACACACACACAAACACGCACACCCACATACACACACAAATGTGAGTGCATATGCATTAATATCGAAGAATACACACCGTCAAGTGTGATTAAAATTAATTGGGATAACTACAGGGATATGGTAAACAATGCACATCAAAGTGCGTTTTAGGTGTGCTTTTCTTCGACTTTTCGAATAATTTCCTTGCCGAAGCAAGGACTTCAGCTGTACTCGCATTGCAGGCAATCGGGAGGTAATGAAAACGCTTCACCTCGAGCGCTGAGCGCGTGCAAGAACACACGGTTCTGGCAGTGAGACTCCCTTCGTGTGATCGACCCAACTCCTTAGTGGAAGTGCATACGCCTCTTTCATTGCTCTCAAAGATAGCCTGCAGGGGAAAATGGACCTTCAGTGACGTCCACAGATGCACCATTTACTGTTGAAAGACCACCACCACCACCACCACCACCACACATCCAATGTCCTGAAACGGACAAAATTAAAAGGGCTAGTCTTCAAGAAATGAGGACGAATACGTCCCACTCAATAAAGAAAACATGCAGGGTATCGGAGACAGGGTATGTGAGATTTAATCAGCCTAGAGTGTGAGAAACGAGAGACAAACCAACAGTGCTTGGCATACACTTGAACAATAAACAAGCAGCTGGCACAGCCCATATCTGTTTATTTCTGCACGCAATAAGTATAAAAATAATTCGGACCCAAAGAGGAATTTGATTGAAGTATGCACTTAGATAGGTAAGTGAATAGGGAAGGTAAATATATAATTGGGGAAATAACAGAACATTGAAGACTAGATTAAATTATTGGCTTAGATTCAATCCGATTTTGAGAGCAAGATGGATAGATATGCCACTGTAACTAGAGTGCGTTTTGGATATACTCTCTATTGCATAATCTGTTCGATCAGAACAATGGCGTCTGAAATCAGCATAATAGAATTGTGTGGTTTCAATGCAACCTCGCATACACGACTTTTCCTTTCTGTACCCAGAGAATGAAATTAATATGCAGATGTACTTCTCTTACATGTTCGACACTCGAACACAAAGCGAAACCTTATCTTGTTTCCACTACTTTTAAAATAATAGAAGAAAATGGACCTTCACTGACAATCACAGATGCCACTATTTCCTTGTATGGAAAATCCCCAACCACCCAAATCCTCAAACCCTAAATTCTTGACACTTTTTAACGGCATTGCAGTACTGGCATTTGCTGCCCTCGTACCACGTCCAGTTCTGGTTAAAATATTGGTAGCTTTAAAATGTTTCTTCTCTCTGGAATGATGAAGTGAAGAAATAGATTAAATATATTTAAACAAATATCGCAGAAACGCAACCCCAAGCAATTTAGTTTTCTCTTAGTGTCTTTACGAAGCTGAAATCTCGTAGAACTGTCTGAGGTCAAAGGTCGAAATCATTTCAAAGCCCTTCTGGATATGCTTCACTTAAAAAAAAATAATACCGCGGCTGTAAATGAAAATATATAAATGCTACTTTGTTCTGTGTCTGTTGTTTATTTATTTTTGGGTTTTTCTTCTTCATGCAGTAAAGATATATTATATCGCGAGCCACTATGGAAGACAATATTATTGTTTGAAGTTGTCGTTCCATCAGCTAAAAAAATCCACACCATTAGCCTGACGCCCTCAGTGACGTCAGTATCTTGGAATGACTTATTGGAACTGTGCATATGTTTATCATCGTACTTCATTTCCCTGATATTGAAATGTGGATATGTGCTTTTACAGCTGCTGAAAATACTACTACTACTACTACTACTACTACTTCTACTATTAATAGTAATCCAAAGTTAAGAGAGAGTATGGAAAAAAGATAAAGTCCAAAGTTAAGGGAAGTATGTTAAACGGGTTAGATAAGACCTGAAGTCCAAACTAAATGGGCTAACAAAATACCTTAACGCATATGCAGTACATGTAGTCAGCTACACTGAAGATATCATAGACTGGACAACAAATGAAATAAATGAACTGGACAGAAAAACAAGTAAACTACTCACAATGCAGGAAAGCCTTACACCCCAAAACAAACGTAGACAGGCTCTGTGTAAGTGTATCTCGAAGAAAGGGAGGCCGAGGTCTCAAGAAAATAAAAGATGTCATTGAAGGAGAAGTCATTGGGCTTGAGGACTACATCTGGAATAACAACAAAGATGAGCCACTGATAGAAGCAGTAATAATGAATGGACTATACCAACACCACCACCACCACCACTACCCAAACAGACAAAGTAAACAACGAAGCAAGCAATAGCAAATATTAGGAGCCCAAAAGCTCTCTTTGACCATATGCATGACAAGCTGATGAAATATCATTCAAACAATCAAAATACAAATGGTTAAAAGAGGCAGGTTTGAAAGCAGAAACAGAAACACTCATAATAGCTTCACAAGATCAAGCACTAATCACCAAATCACACAAAAAGAAAATCATGAAAATGTCAAAGAATTCCAAATGCAGACTCTGCAAATCCATAGATGAAACAACAGAGTATATACTGTCTGGATGTCAGGTTCTCGCTGGAACAGAATACACCAAACGACACAATGAAGAGGAAAAACTCATACATAGAAATCTGTGTGAGAACTATGGCATAAAAAAAACCCACAAAGAGCATGGATGCAACAACCAAAAGCAGTCACCGAAACAGAAGTCAAAATAATGTGGGACTTCGAGATAAGAACAGATCGGGTGATTCCTGAACGAAGACCAGACATTGTAGTTCTCAATAAGTCCAACAAAACAGTAACAATCATTGATGTCGCTGTTCCAAGTGATAGAAGCATAAAAACAAAAGAAAGAGAAAAAATAAAGACCTCAGATTAGAAATTTAGAGACTGTGGAATGTAAAAGCAGAAGTGATACCTATAGTGATAGGAGCCTTGGGAAACATAACATCTGAGTTGGTAGGCTACCTGAATAAACTCCATGGAAACCACAGGCTCGCCCCACTACTCAAAGCAGCACTCCTAGAAAGTGCCCACATCCTCCGTAAAACCTTGGATCTCCCAGAATCTTGGTAAGACTCCGAGAATTGGATCAGAACCGACAGTCAAACAGAAGTCGTGGAATAATTATAATATAATAATAATAATAATAATAATAATAATAATAATAATGGTGATGATGATAATGATAATAATAATGATAATAATAATAATAATAATAATAATAATAATAATAATAATAATAATAATAATAATAATAATAATAATAATAATAATAATAATAATAATAATAATAATAATAAAAATGCATCAACCAGAAGCAGTCACCGAAACAAAAGAAGTCAAAATACTGTGGGACTTCGAGATAAGAACAGATCGGGTGATTCCTGCACGAAGACCAGACATTGTAGTTCTCAATAAGGCCAATAGAACAGTATCAATCATTGATGTCGCTGTTCCAAGTGATAGAAACATAAAAAACAAAAGAAAGAGAAAAAATAGAAAAATACCAAGACCTCAGATTAGAAATCCAGAGACTGTGGAATGTAAAAGCAGAAGTGATACCTATAGTGATAGGAGCCTTGGGGAACATAACATCTGAATTGGAAGGCTACCTGAATAAACTCCCTGGAAACCACAGAATCGCTCCACTACTCAAAGCAGCGCTCCTCGGAAGTGCCCACATCCTCCGTAAAACCTTGGATCTTCCAGAATCTTGGTAAGATTCCGAGACCTTGGATCACAACCGACAGTCAATCAAAAGTCGTGGAAAGAGGCTGAATAATAATAATAATAATAATAATAATAATAATAATAATAATGATGATAATAATAATATTCTTGATTGTGGAGAAGGCAGAAATTATATCTATAGTGATAGAAGCGACCGGGAACATAACATCTGAGTTGGAAGGCTATCTGACACATATTCGTCCTTGCTTCGTTCACAAAATGAGCACTTTGTGGGAACATTAAGTCCAAAATGTCGCCAGTCATCATTATGTAGAGAAACGAAGACTTTATTAGTTTTATTTCAACCCTGGTTTCCTGAGTGCTTGCGTTTGCTGCATTCACAGATGCATGATGAGAAGAAATTAAGTGGATGCGGCTGTACATGTGGGGCACGTTTTAAGCAAAACTCAAATTGCCCATTAGACATGTAATGTTCATATTTAATATTGATTTATTTTGTCCACATCCTCACGCCATGGACCGTTTTTATTTATTTATTTACTTTTCTTTGTTAATGTTTTTAGTGATCTTCAGCTTGGCGGAATGTGATATCCGGCCTTGGAGTTATAGCACATTATTTGCAGGGGCCGTATGCTTTATCTTTCGTTATTTTACTGAGAAGCAGCCTTGGACTTAGGTCTTTTGATATATATCAATAATTAAGCGTGAATCCGCAGGTACATAACAGTATGCCATTATTTTAGTCTGAAAACGTCATTAGTCTAACGCATTTTGTATTGTTGCTCAAACAGACCTTTATGTCACTAGGCATGGAACCAATATTACCTGTACGTCACTGATCATGACATAGACATATTTCTAGTTTTACTTAATTTTGAAATGATACTTCAGATGCCTTTCTTCATTTTGAATAAACATATCACTAGTCTTTTTTTTTTTACTTTACTGTGTATTAAACAAAATCACTGAAGATGCTTCATTCAGAGTGGAACATCACTAGTTGTTCATCAGGTACCATGGTCGTACTTTAATTTGTTTGCAGATATCACTAGCCGTGCGTCATACATAATAGACACATCAGTAGTCTTACTTTATTTAGCATGGACACTATTTTCATGGAACTATTTCATCTTGGTTGCATAACTAACATTACATAATCTATCGTGGACAAGTCATTATTCTTTTGGAAATATTTCATTATGGCTACTTCACTAGCATTACATCACTAGCATTACTTCACTGGCACTACATCACTAGTATTACTTCACTGGTCCTACATCACTAGCATTACTTCACTGGCCCTACATCACTAGCAGTACTTCACTGGCCCTACATCACTAGCAGTACTTCACTGGCCCTACATCACCAGCAGTACTTCACTGGCCCTACATCACTAGCAGTACTTCACTGGCCCTACATCACCAGCATTACATCACTGGCCCTACATCACCAGCATTACATCACTGGCCCTACATCACTAGCAGTACTTCACTGGCCCTACATCACTAGCAGTACTTCACTGGCCCTACATTACCAGCATTACTTCACTGGCCCTACATCACTAGCATTACTTCACTGGCACTACATCTCATAACACAAACACCGCATATAAAAAAGGACTTTAGTAAAACGTTTATTTGAGGACCACGTAATTTGGGAACAGTAAAATCACAAAAACGTGAAAACAGTAAAATCACAAAAACGTGAAGACGGTAAAATCACAATTATACGCGAGGACAAAAACAGCACATATTATTAACGCAAAAGAGTTTCGACAAACAATAACAGCAAACATCAGCATCACGGATATTAGTACCACACAGTCATTACTATCGTAATAACTCCATATATTAATGTGAGAACAATTATTTTTTGTATTACCACGAGGGCTTTACATCATATATTTCTTATGAGCGCAAATAACATTATACATTATTAGCTCGAGAACAATAAAATGAAATATTATAATGAGGACACAACGTCGTCTAAGATGACTAGGACAATAACATCAAATATTCACAAACAAGAAATACAACAAACGGATGTATATTGATTTTAATTTGTGATTCTTTTACAAATCATTTCATTGTCCCCTTCTCCTGATTGACACTTTTTCCAGTCTCCGTAGAGTTTCATCTACTATTTGGATATAACCACCCCCAACTACGAATTTAGAGTATTTTCCAGCTACATTATAAGTTCCAGAATGTAACGAAACAATAATGCTAACAGCTCCAGATTGCTGGTTGTTTATTTTGTATACCCTAAGACTGAGAAATCATGGACTAGTGACAGCTTCTTGCTCACCAAGCAGAGAGCATAAAAGACTACTGTCCATTTTTTCTTTGCACAATTGTAGACAAGTTAACAGACTCGTGACAAGTTTTACCTAAACAATCGGCACACGCCACTAATTACTGGTGACGTTTGGCCATCATGTAAATATTAATGGAGATAGGACTCCGTTTTTTCATTGGACATTCATGTTGCATGCAAATGGGACTAGCGAGTGTCATGCACAGCGTATAAAAGACGATTGGACTGTTGACGCATAGTAGAGCATTCATTGGGGACTCGTGATGATTTTGCCGGTCGTGTATAAATATCCTGGAGTCGTGTCTGCTTTTCTTGTTGTTATTCTCTTTAATCTAACATAATGCAAATATTAAACGCTATCAATCGAAAGCTTTTGCCTATCGTGTAAAATGGTTGCGAAGGAGTCATGACCTAGTTATTTAATTCCATTTCTTTTAAAAATTAGTACCTATTATATTATGCGCTGGAGAAGAGTGATCATTCGTGCATACCGTATGAAACAATGAGCACGGTTCTGTCCCCTTTTTCCCCGAAAAAAAATTCTTGTAACAAATATCACGAATGGACGGGGTTGTGTAATTTGTTCTCCCCAGTAGCTGCAGATTATTTGTTGTTGCTGTTGTTAAGGAATCAACGAAATCGTGACGTCGATTTTGTTCCGAATGTAACTAACCTGTTGATCACATGACAACATTCTCAATCTAGCGATGACGTCGATCTTGATCGTTAGCGAATGAAAAGTGCATTTGATGAGTCTCGTACAAGCGACATCAAACAAAATGGTTGCATGAAGCTAAATGTGTGTGTAGGGTGGGTGGATGAAGGTAATGAGGATATTATGGTAAATGCAAAGCCGTTTCTTCTACACAGTGAATTTACAAGTGCTATTTTGTTTTGGTATGTTTTTAATAATAGTTATCAAATGTCAGATATATTTCTCAATAAATGTGTAATATATATGATACATTTACATTTTAGTACACACACACACACACACACGTGCACAATCATATCAGTAGTCACACCAATTCTAACTTCTCTCTCCCTCTCTCTCACATACACGCACACACATATATACTATCACACACGCGATGTGCACTTCCAATCACTGTATTAAGCGGCGGGCTTTCTTCATTTCTTGAAAGCCGAAATAAATAGTAAATATCAGGCCCACACTAATTTCCTTCGTAATAACCTCTCCTTACTTCATCTCTCTGAGCGATTATTTTATATTAAAAAATTACCTCCCAGCCACGATGCCCCAAACCCTGCTCCTTCTCAGTGTATACATCGCTTTAATCGCACTGTGCTTCACGTCAAACAAAATGATATTAATAATTTGGCGCTTTGCGACCACAATCTCTTTCTGTCTGCGTGTCCATATGTGTATCTGTCTTTCTCTCTGTCCCCCTCCTTCTCTTTGTATCACTCTTTCTATCGCTCGCTCGCTCTCTCTCTTCTGTCTGTCCTTGTATGCCTGTCATTCTCTTTCTCTCTCTGTCCCTGTCTGTCTCTCTCTCTCTCTCTGTGTCACTGTCTGTCTCTTTCTCAATCTGTGTGTCACTGTCTGTAAGTCTCTTTCTCTCTGTCTATCCCTGTCTGTCTCTTTCTCTCTCTCTATGTCCCTGTCTGTCTCTTTCTCTCTCTGTGTGTCACTGTCTGTAAGCTTCTCCCTCTGTGTCCCTGTCTGTCTCTTTCTCTCTCTGCGTCACTGTCTGTCTCTTTCTCTCTGTGTCACTGTCTGTAAGTCTCTTTCTCTCTGTGTGACCTCCCTGTCTGTCTCTTTCTCTCTGTTTCACTTCTTCTATCTCTCTAGGGATCTCCACTTAATTCTCTCTCTCTCTGTGTCCATATCCCCGTCTTCACTTTGTATCTGTCTGTCTGTCTCTCACTCTGTTTCACTGGTTCTGTCTTTGTTTCTCACCCTCTCTCTGTTTCTGTCGCTTTCTCTATCTGTCTCCCCTCTCTTTCTGTCTCTCTCTGGACCCTCTCTCCCTCCCTGTGTCCTCTCTTTATACCTTTCTATGTACCTCTTTTCGTCTCTCTTTCTGACCCCGTGTGTTTAATCTCTCTGGTTTGTTTCAGTATGTCATTTTCTGTCTCTCTTCTTCCCTCATTATCTCTCCTTTTCTTATTCACTTTCTTTCTCTCATTCTCTTTATTCTCTCTCTTTCACTCTCTCTCTCTCTCTCTCTCTCTCTCTCTGATCCACTGCGCGTTAGTCTCTTTAGATGTTCCTGTCTCTGACATCCTTCCCTTTTCTTTCTTGATCTTTTCTCTCTGCTGTCTTCACTGTCTCAATCTTTCCACCATTCTCTATTTCTGTGTGTCTGTGTGAATTTTTCTCATTCTCTCTCACACTTTCAATCTCGATTCTATTCTTTCTATATTTATTTCTATCATTCTTTCTGTGTGTTGCTCTATATTTAGTCAGACTATATATATTTTTTCCTGACAGTTTCTTTCTGTCACTCATACTCTCCTCATCTACTTATTACTTTCTCTTTCTCTCGATTTCCCTGGCCTCATCTCATTTCTCATGAGGATAATTGAAAATTTGTTCTTGTGTTGCATGGCATGGTTAAAAGGGAAATATCAGCCTCCAGTGTGGGCCGTAATGATTGGAGAATTGATCGCTAAGAAGGACGACTTAACGCAGCGCTAGCCGGGTAGTGCTATGGATGGTCCGAGTGGTTTGGGCGAGGTTATCTTGCCGCCAGCTAAAAATTCCATTTCCGGTTGTCGAGCGCCCGCAGGGATAACTCTGTAATTATCCAAAGCTATTCTGACCCAATTTGCCCCCAGTGTTTACAAATTGCAACTTGAAGAAATAAACTTAATAAAAACAACCTCGAACCGAACACACTACAGTGAGCTCATCAAGCAGTTGTCTCCGAACCCAATGGGCCGTAAAACCCAGTTGGAGGTTTTCATTGTCAATGGAAACATTGTGGTTAAACTTTCGCCAGAACCATGCTGTATATAATGTATTATTATTATTACTTCATACTAAATTGAAATATTCCAAGATTTAAACCCAAATATTAGATTACTGACTTCAAGAAATGGTGTTAAAATATTTCCCAAAGTTGCAGATAACTTTCTTACCATTTTACTTATTTCATAATCGGCACTGCATAGCTATAACTATACTTTAGTTTTCTCCCAAAATGACGCCCGAACAGTTTTGGTTCGGATCTCTGACGTCATTTTAAACACGTCAGGCGATTGCGTTGCAAGCTTATTACAGAGGCAATGCTCACAAACTTAGATACTTTCAAATACAATAACAATCCAAATGTCATTGGTAAGTGCCTTTTACCTTCAAATACTATAACAATCCAAATGTCATTGGTAAGTGCCTTTTCTCAACACTAACAAATACTATAACAATCCAAATGTCATTGGTAAGTGCCTTTTCTCAACACTAACATGAAAAGTCCGTGATTAAAGTTACGAATATATTATCAACATATGTTCCTGTCTCTAAACGGATAAGATGGTTAAGAGTTCCTTAACTTTAGGAAGTGTTTTTCTCGGGATGAGTTCTGCTCATACTAGCTTCAAAATAAAGAAAGAAATAAGCAGAACCAAAATAAATCAAAAACAAGCAGATAAACGTAAACTTTGTTATTTTTCAAGAGGTTACATTTTATTAGCTTACATGCCTGAAACGTGATTAGCTGTAAGTTAGGTAAAGAGGTCGTTTTGCATATAGAAATATAAGCTTGATAGTATCCGATTTATATTTGATGACATTGAAAACAAAAGTCTTATTCAAATATGAAATTAACATCATGTATTATCCCTCTAACATTACATCATATATAACTTCATATATCGTCCATCTAAAGTTACATCATATATTGTCCATCTAAAGTTACATCATATATTGTCCATCTAAAGTTACATCATATATTGTCCATCTAACGTTACATCATATATTGTCCATCTAACGTTACATCATATATTGTCCATCTAACGTTACATCATATATTGTCCATCTAACGTTACATCATATATTGTCCATCTAAAGTTACATCATATATTGTCCATCTAACGTTACATCATATATTGTCCATCTAAAGTTACATCATATATTGTCCATCTAACGTTACATCATATATTGTCCATCTAACGTTACATCATATATTGTCCATCTAACGTTACATCATATATTGTCCATCTAACGTTACATCATATATTGTCCATCTAACGTTACATCATATATTGTCCATCTAAAGTTACATCATATATTGTCCATCTAACGTTACATCATATATTGTCCATCTAACGTTACATCATATATTGTCCATCTAACGTTACATCATATATTGTGTCTAATATTACATCACATTTAACTTCATGTATTGTCTAATTAGCATTATTTTCTTCTCCAACATAAGATTATCAATATGCATAAGAAGGTCAATACATTTATTAAATGAACAATCGAATATACATTATGACAATTACAATAAAATAGATTACTTGACATCAATATTCCATGAACTCATGTTCGGATAATTTTCGGTCTAGATAGTCTCTCTCTCTCTCTCTCTCTCTCTCTCTCTCTCTCTCTCTCTCTCTCTCTCTCTCTCTCTCTCTCTCTCTCTCTCTCTCAATTCAATAAAAGAGTCAAGACAAATTGAGGGTTAGTCCTATTAGAAAATAGAAAATGGAGTTATTAGAGGTAGGTTATAATCTTTAAATGACCAGGACTAAGCACTGGTTCAACAGTCTTTCACTTGCTTTTGCAACAATGTCACAATGTCTTTTAACACGTGTCTGCTGCATGGAAACCACTGGTGCACTGCATATTCTCGAGTGATCTTCAGCGCTCTCCTCACAGTGTCAGTTCCTTCAAGCAGAAGACAATGATTACAGTAATTCTGGAAACTTCAATGTACCAGAATTCTCCTGGTGTATCCAGAATATACATCAAAGTGTATATCATACTCCTTATGTTTACACAACACAACAGATGTTCCCTCACCTTCCTGGTCATTCAAATTTCTAACTGTTGAACACATGAAGGACAACTGGAAACTTGAAAGTGCTAGTGAAAGGCTACATGTTCACTGCAACATATAATTAAGAAGCAAACCTTTGTCCTTTGACACTCAAATTCAAAGTGATTAGGGAACAGAATTTTCTACAGCAAGTAACTTATTAATCTCAGCCCAATGGCTAGTTCCTTTGTCGTAAATAATAATAATTGGGTAATAGAAAAACTACTTACTCAATTTGCATTATGTCAGCAATCTAGAATGTTCTTGCCTCGAGCTGTTTACCTCAATTCAGACACTCAAAGGAGTGCCCAAGGTCGGATTACTCAATTTAGCAACCCATATAACAATTTAAATTTAAATATAGGGAGAGGAAAATTTACTCTGTAACACGCCCACATACCATCCTCAATAAAAGTAACGTGCACACTCCCATACACACAGGCACATGGTAGTTGGAGTTGCTGAGTGAGAGTTGAAGTTACTGAGTGAGAGTTGAAATTACTGAGTGAGAGTTGAAATTACTGAGTGAGAGTTGAACTTAGTGGAGGAGAGTTGAAGTTACTGAGTGAGAGTTGAAGTTACTGGAGGAGAGTTGAAGTTAGTAGAGAAGAGTTGAAGTTGCTGAGTGAGAGTTGAAGTTGTGAGTGAGAGCTGAAGTTGTGAGTGAGAGCTGAAGTTGTGAGTGAGAGTTGAAGTTATTCAGGAAGAGTTGAAGTTATTCAGGAAGAGTTCAAGTTATTCAGGAAGAGTTCAAGTTATTCAGGAAGAGTTGGGGGGGGGCGATCACGTAAAAACTGTTTGTTACATGCAGTAACACTAAATAAATACTGGGCTATTCTTTAAGGTGCGGCATTCAGTGGAACTTCATCGATCCATGTCAATTTTACCACAGACAGTCCAGTATTTGTCTTCCAATATTACACCGGTGTGCGCAAAACTGCAGGATGTAGAAATGTTGTTGTAAGAATCTTTTTACACTTCATAACCTTATTACGTCATTGGAAAGCGTTGTTCTTTTATTGCGTTTCAACAGGAGAAAAGATAATTTTGTACTTTTTATGATGTATATTTACCGTCTCCAAGACTTTTATAAAACAAACGGTCTGCATCTCAGGAAATCGTTTAGGGCGGGAAAGTGTGGAGATTTTTAAATTACTCAAGTAGTCAAGACCGCGCAGTTCACGAAATTGCGCATTTCCGGAAATATGTTTAGTTCCTTATTTTACGGGCAACGTCAAGCTATTATAGGAGAAAAACAAAAACAAAGAAATCTCTTGATCTTCACCTTTGTTTGATGTTCTGTGTAATTATTAAGAGTTCTGCGTAAGATATTTATTTATGTCATTATCGCTTCAGTCGGGTTACTACTGATCATGATGCATTTATTTCTATAATATTTTGCATTGACACATTAAGAGAAATATTCAATGTTTAAATGCTCTGATATCGTCTTTAAAAAAAAATATTTTATACAATAGATAGATAGATAGATAGATAGATAGATAGATAGATAGATAGATAGATAGATAGATAGATAGATAGATAGATAGATAGATAGATAGATAGATAGATAGATAGATAGATAGATAGATAGGAATATTTCATTATAACACAGCAAATGATTACCATCAGTTTTAACTGTTCTTTCAAATCGCTAACAGATACTGATTAACCTGAAACATGGAGAAGAATATGTGTAACAATAAAAAAAACCCATCATGATTGAGTTCTATAGCTCTATAGCTGGGGTCTCCAAACTACGGCCCGCGTGGCCCTCTCATGCGACCCTTGGAGACCTTTTTGTCTATGAAAAAAAAAATACGGAAATTTACGTGTATCCTGCCAAGAACAGCCGCCGCTTCCGTGGACGTTATGTTTTTACCGAATTTTACCGGCTGATGTCAATTAATTAATTTTAATATATTTATTTAATATTTTAATTATTTAATTACTTTTAACCATGTAAAGTAACTTCTAAATTTTTCTATCTCTAATCTCTGAGAGTTGAGAGGGAACAAACAATTCTGACCCAGATTAGGAATAAAGAAGCGTTATTGATATGGGTCACTGATTGTTAATACGTCGGACATATTCTTAGTATCCAGTCCACCCACACTGTAGTCACTTTCACAATCAGAGCTTAGCTCATGGCTGGAATGACGTCACAGTCGGGTGGACTTGGGTATGACGCCCACGATAATAGATCTGAACGTCCCAATCAAGCCAGGGACGAACTGGCTTAGGATGAACATGTTTTTCTAAGTCTTGTTAATTTTTCTTTTATTAAATTTCTTGTTATTATTTTAAACGCGTATTTGTTAGTGAGTAATTTCTATCGTTGATTTTGTAGTCCAAAGAGATAATCTAATGATTACGTCTTGTCCTCTGTTCGTCTATTTATAATCGTTATATATATATCCTTATTCATAAACTTTGATTCTCAGCTGAGATCTGAGGTGGAGGCGGAGCCAAATTGGCGACGTACCATTATATCGGTGCAGATATACATATCTAACCAGTGACCCATACTCTGCACTTCTGGATGTCTTGTATCATAACTAATTACACATATTTGATATAAGTCATTAAGTCATACAAAGTCACCTCAGGGCATAGTGGCGAAAGAAACACTCGTCAGTATTTTCAATGCATAAGGCAAAACACGCATGCTGTCATGCAGACATTTTGACACTATGACGTTGTTGCGAAGGCCAGTGAAAGACTGTTGAAGTAATGCTTAATCCAGGTCACATGAAAAGACATTAAATACTTAACTCTAATAACTCCATTTCTATTTTCTGATAGGACTAACTGTGATTTGTATTGACTCTATGGTTGAACTGTAAATATAATTTCATTATTATTATTATATGTAGAGAGAGACTGTAAACAATAGTTATCCGAATGTGAGTTCATGGAATATTGTGTTTAATCTTATATTTCATTGTAATTATTATATGTATAGTTGATTTTTCTTTTAATAAATTTATTGCTAATCTATTGACCTTCTTACAAATATTGATAATCTTATGTTGGAGAAGAAAGTGGGTGGGTGGGGGCTTGTTAAATATAGATTAAAGTAGAATCTATCTTCTCCAGTCACGGAAACCTTATGTGAATGTAAAGGTTGGTTGATGTCGTGGAATAGAAAAAAACGTTTATGATGCCACAATATAATCTTTTGGAGGATCATTAATAAAATGAAATTAATATTCTCATCACTAATGAAAGATTAATTAATAATCATAAATATCTTCATTAATTAAGTGGCGTGCTCGTATCACAAAACCTGAATTAGAAAGGTTTTTTACCATAATTCGAAACTAACACCTTCTGAGAGTTTATTTATTTAGAAAGATCGCCATAAACAAACGAAGCAAAATAGATTACATTTATTTGCTAACAAAGAAGTAACTGGTGGTGTCGGAAGTACTTTATATTTAAACAATATCGGACTTTTCGCACGCGTCGCTGTGTTAGATTACCACGAACAGTGCCATTCACATTTTCCGTATTCACTCGACTATCGCTCGAATAATTATGCACTGAAACTTAATAAGTGTATTTGTTCTCGGTCGATAAGATCTTGACACTGGAGGGACCATCGTCTGGTCGAGCGTTTATTGGCTATTGGAGATGTGGCACTTTCGTTTAATAAATAAGCATGTCGACCTAAGGGAGACAATACTATTTTGTGGGGCGTGTGAAGGTTATAGTTTGGGATCGATAAACGGACGTGTGGATGAGATGCAGTATTTATTTGAACTCTGAAGCCCTACTGGATGAAATGTGACGGTCTTTGTGTTGTTTGTGGTGGTGGTAATGGTGGTTGCAAATTACAAAGTTTAACATTTGATTGTTTCACCTGCATGGAATTGCAACCCGATTTGGCCAGAGTGGACTATTTGTTGTCAAGGCGACAGTGATTACATGGTAACATCAGCATTTTATTAGAAGGATGACAAAATATGGTGATAATTATTTAATATCACTTAATTTCAACGACTGCTCAGTAAATTGTATCATTAACCCTTTTACTCTTATTCTGATAATATGACATTTGAACATAATTATGATAAGTTACGAGCAGCAGAATAAAGGTTTTAGCTACACTGGCAGCCATTCACCATGTAATCAGCAAATATAGATTAATAATAGAGAGCCATCACCAGTGATGTGTGAACATACATATACACAGATCATTAAAAAGAGTAATTAGGGTTTGAGACAGCATTCAGGTACGATATGTGTTTATGCAAGCACACAGATATGGGGGTCGGGAGGCGGTATAGTAGAAGGCAGGTGCAATGGAAGGGTGGTAGGGTGGAAAGGAGGTGGGCTGTAGAGTAGATGGGAGGTAGGCGATAGAGTAGATGAGAGGTAGGCGGTAGAGTAGATGAGAGGTACAATTGATGGGAGGTATAGTGGATAGGAAGTAGAGTAACAAACTAACGCCATACCTATTTTGCTAAGGGTCAGCCCAGGATCGCAGATACAATGTTACGAATGCTAACAATTGTTTATGCGACATTAATGCTGTATAAGCACAGTGCACTTCAGTACTAACCATATTTTTTGTCTGTAAAATGCGTCCATACTTCTGCGGCAGAAATCTGGTTCTGTGCGTCCAAACTCTGCCGGTGTGAATATTTGGCTTGCAGCTCAGTTTCCCATGAAGCTAAATCCTCTTAACCACCTTTCGTCATTGAGTTAAATTATGCGTTATGAAAATATGATTTCCACTTTTAACACCAATGGGCTTAAATAAATAAAATGCCCCACGAGGATTGGTAATTCCACGTTAGGGCTAAAAAAAAATATTAATTACCTCAAACCATTAATAGCTTGCAAGGGCCTCTAGCTAATAACAACGTCTTGGCAGAAGGGCGGGTAGAAAGACTGGAAGCAGACGCCTTGGCTCTCGGCATTGACATTTAATGCTTTGTCTCCGTGCAATCTGTCCAGAACCACAGCCTGGACGTCTAGCACCTTTCTTGCACACCGCTTCATTAGCATCAAAGGCAAAGCTAATATAAGCCTTGGGTTCATCCACAGATTTTTTAAAAGAAAAACGTAATAAAAATAAAACAATTATTCGGTCTAGCACGGATTTTTCCGACTTTATGGGGAAAGGGCCTTGGTTCATGACAAGAATCCAGAATGAGTATAACGGTTTGTGGAGTTAATTGACGCAAGAGGGCGTGCATAGGGTAAAGATAAAAACAATGTTTAGGATTATTTTTTCTTTCCTTTTCTAAATTAAGTAAAGAAAGGAATGCAAAAGAAAAGAAAAAATAAGAAATGATTAGAATAACTAAAGAAAGTAACACAATTATAAAGCAAGTCTAAGTTTAGCCTTTAATAAATTAATCATCCTTTTTAACGACCGTGTACTTTGGATCGAATTATCTCCACTTGTTGACGATAAAAACAGTAGGGTTAGAAGAAAACAGCGTTTTATATTAATGAGTTACCTCCGGTTGTTAATGATACCACAGTAGGGCTAGCAGAAAACTGCGTTTTATGTTAATGAGTTACCTCCGGTTGTTAATGATACCACAGTAGGGCAAGAAGAAAACAACGTTTCATATTAAATGAAACTTGAGGCGCAAAGCAGTCCTGAAACCAGACTAGAAGAATGCTTGAAAGTTACACGAACAAGAAGGGCTATATCACAAAGGGCTACAACTCTTTCTAGACAAAATGCACACGGGGAAGCACTTTAAAATCATAATACTCACATGCACGCCACAATAAAAAAAAAACAAAAAAAACCCCAACAACCTAGTTTTAGCTTGAAGTTCTCTGAAACAAAGCCCATTTCACTTGGATGAGACCTAGTTGACGTCACTTGGGAAACAAGCAATTTCCCAAAGATTTGACCTCTACCAATCACGCTGCTGTAATCGAATTTAACTTACGGTGAATGATGTCGCGTTTCTCACTTCAGCACCCTCATCATGACTGAGTGGTAGGGTTCCTAAAAAGGAATCAGTATGGAAACCTTTTGCCCTGACTCTCGACTTTTGCCCTAAATGGATGCCTCGCCTTGACAGAAACGCTACTTTTGCGGGCCTCCCTAGCGTCACGTGTCAATTACAGGGTAGAGAGACGCCTAAAGACAAAACGAAAGGGTTATGGAGCGCTACGGTCAATCGTGTATGAAGTCTGACTCAAAGCACAGCTCTGAAAGGTGTGCTTGTGTGTGTGTGTGTGTGTGTGTGTGTGTGTGTGTGTGTAGCGCAAACTACTAGATTCTCTTTATCAGGTTTGGGGCAACAAATAACGAGACTAGAGTGTCGTTCGGGCAGCATGTTGCAAACTGTCAGGGTTTTTTCTTGGTTTTTTTTTTTTTAGGGGAAAGGAGTGAATTTGAGAAGTGATTAGAGTAGTTAGAGATTTGAGAAAATTCCCCAGTTTACATTTTCATTTTTGTGTTTGTAAATTATCAGAAGAAAGACATGGATATTATCATTTCAGATGAAATGTTATCCTCATCATTGCTTAAAGAAAGAAATAAACGAATTGCAAATAAAATATATAAAGAGGAAGAACTAAACGAATTGTATAAAGCAAGCAAATAAACGAGAATAACTAAATGAATTATTTGTATAAAGCAAGCAAATAAACGAGAATAACTAAATGAATTATTTGTATAAAGCAAGCAAATAAACGAGAAGAACTAAATGAATTATTTGTATAAAGCAAGCAAATAAACGAGAAGAACTAAATGAATTATTTGTATAAAGCAAGCAAATAAACGAGAAGAACTAAATGAATTATTTGTATAAAGGAAGCAAATGAAATATTTAAACAATAAGAAACGAAGGAATTTTTAATTTCAAAGAACGTTGCTTTATGAAAATTGATCTGCAATTGATTTTTGAAATGTCAATCTGCTAGGAGTGACTCGGAGGGAGACATGGCCAACAGATGTAAACAATTTGTAATATGTGAGAAAATAATTGATGGAAGTTAAAATCGTCAGGTTCTTGGGATTGATTAGTTTCATTCTCAATCACGCGTTTTTATGTCATTGTTATGGAATTTACATCTTCCACACAAGCTATTGAAGAATGACATAAATATAGAGTGTCACAGAAATAAAGTATCATGTAGACAAGAAATGTCGGGACATTAATTGTCATCATTGTTTTCCTATAAGGGATCATCGCCAATGTAAATAATTAATCCATTGTCAAGAATGGGGAGACTCAGAACCATAATTAAATAAATATATCACGTGATCTTCAAAGGGAACCCGAATGCACTTAATCGCGAAGTCTTTAAAAGTAACTTCTAATGCATGCTATAAATAGAACACAGTGCCGTCCGTTCCCAAAAAGCTGTTGTTTGTAGACTTCCTGTGTTTAAATGTATTGTAGTGGGGGGGGGGGGGCAAGATAGATCGGAGGTGGGAGGTCCTCGGTAGGAGAGTGTCATTCAAAGCATTTGATTGACAGACCGGCAAACGTAACCCTTAAATAATAAATAAAAATAAAAAATCGTTTTTATTTTCAAAAGCGCAAAGATGATTACTCACTCAGCCATGACATGTCCATGACGCCGCGGCTGAGCGGAAATGCCGTTGGAAGCGAATTTTCGCGCTTCGGCGGGGGGGAAAGCCGACAATTGGTGTAAAAATTTGTTTTCCGATTTCCCCTGAGATCCCCGCCATGAAGTGATAACTTCCACGCATTAAAGCGCTTCTGCTTGACTGCTCATCAGGACTTTTCCGCTTGGCTGCACTTCAGACTCGGCAGTGGCCAGCCAAAAGTATTCAGTGTCGGATGCAAACTTTAGGCTAGCGAAAAGCTTTAAGACATTAAGTACCCACTTGGTGAAGTAAATTGCAGGTGGATGCGCGTGCTCATATGCTAGAGACAGACAGACAGACAGACGGACGGACAGACGGACGGACGGAGTAGCGATGATCAAAGATGGCAGAATGAGAGAGAATGAGAGTGTCGAAGAAATAAAACAAAATTAGATTAAATGGAGATGGCGAAACGAACGAGAAAAATGGACAAACACAACATAACGAACGAGAAAAGAGGACAAACACAACATAACGAACGAGAAAAGAGGACAAACACAACAGAACGAAGGAGATAAGAGGACAAACACAACATAACGAAGGAGATAAGAGGACAAACACAACATAACGAAGCAAAAGTAACGTAACGACACAGAAACGAAAACGAGACGGGAGATGACACACGAAATGTAACGAATCGAAAAGGAAGGGAATGATTTGATAAAAGCCATAAACTCATTTTATTACCTCTGTAAAATCATTATTATATAGAGACACATTGCACAATAGTTTTATTTCTATATTATCTAATGAAAGAAATGTTGTGGATTAAATGCAAATTTTCCGTTAAATGAATATACTAAAGGTAACTGTACGTTATTTTATTAAAACTAATCAATTAAAAAATGTGTGTATAAATAAAATGTATGCAAATACTGCAAGCAGTACTGAAATACAGAAAGAAAGAAAATAAAGTGATTTGAACAAAAATGATTAATGATCCAAGATATTCCAAAACATATGACCCATGTAATAGTGGCTAAGTAAGTGATATAAAATAGATAAACATACAGTGAATGATAATTAATTGCATAGTCCATATGCCCCATTCAATTAAGACACTTTAAATATTCGTATAAATTTAAATCATACGCACACACACGTATCAATATAGAGAGAGAAAGAGAGAGGATGCATAGATACTACATAAGCAAACGGATTCCGTTGATTACTGAATTATCTTACATGCCGTAGTTGATTCATGCATATGAGAGAGAGAGAGAGAGAGAGAGAGAGAGAGAGAGAGAGAGAGAGAGAGAGAGTTTAAACTTATCCGAATATCTAAATGTGTCTTAATTAAATGCGGCATGTGGTCTTAACTATGTAATTCTCATATATAATTGGACTAATCAATAAATTCTTAGGCCTATGAACAACACACCAATAAACAAATAGTACTAACAAATAATTAGGCCTATCAACACCAAACCAATAATTAAATAGCAATAACAAATAATTAGGCCTATCAACAACAAACCAATAATTAATTAAATAGCAATAACAAATATTTTGGCCTATCAACAACAAACCAATAATTAAATAGCAATAACAAATAATTAGGCCTATCAACAACAAACCAATAATTAATTAAATAGCAATAACAAATATTTTGGCCTATCAACAACAAACCAATAATTAAATAGCAATAACAAATAATTAGGCCTATCAACAACAAACCAATAATTAATTAAATAGCAATAACAAATATTTTGGCCTATCAACAACAAACCAATAATTAAATAGCAATAACAAATAATTAGGCCTATCAACAACAAACCAATAATTAATTAAATAGCAATAACAAATATTTTGGCCTATCAACAACAAACCAATAATTAAATAGCAATAACAAATAATTAGGCCTATCAACAACAAACCAATAATTAATTAAATAGCAATAACAAATATTTTGGCCTATCAACAACAAACCAATAATTAAATAGCAATAACAAATAATTAGGCCTATCAACAACAAACCAATAATTAATTAAATAGCAATAACAAATATTTTGGCCTATCAACAACAAACCAATAATTAAATAGCAATAACAAATAATTAGGCCTATCAACAACAAACCAATAATTAATTAAATAACAATAACAAATATTTTGGCCTATCAACATCAAACCAATAATTAAATAGTACTAACAAATACGCCTATCCTTTACAGAAAGGATTAAGCAATTCGTTGGCCTATCAATTAACAATAAGGAGAGAAGCATTAAAAGTTAATAACAAATACTTAGGCCTAACAAGAAACAAGAAACAAGACATTGAAGTGCTAATAACATTTACTTTACCTATCAAACGAAAACAGGAAAGCATTAAAAAGTAATAAAATACTTAAAATCTAATAGCAAATAAGAGAAAAAAATCTTATATAAGTACTAAAAGCAATGTTTAGCCTATCAAAATCAAGAGAGAGAGAGAGAGAGAGAGAGAGAGAGAGAGAGAGAGAGATCAGTGCTAATTAAAAATACTAAGGCCTATCGAAAAAGGATTAAGTAGTACTAACACTTATTTAGGCCTTATATAAAAAGATACAAGAAATAACTGGGCTACATATAGTACTAACACTTATTTAGGTCTTAGATAAAAAGATACAAGAGCTAAGAAGGCTACATACAGTAATAGCAAATAAATTTCTCTTTTATTCTACATTTCTGGACATTAATTTAATAGGAATTTAAAAGGGGAGCCGTAAATAAATACAAATTAAAACTATAATTATTTGCCCCTTACTTTCAACAATACTGCTGCTACTACCACAACTTTTATCAGTTTGAATATGATATAACAATTTTCAGCACTTATATCGGTTGTCTGATAAAATTATTATAAACGCACTAACGACAGTGATGACGGTAGAAGGTAAATAAGAGGTCACGACAGGAGCTATACTCCAGTTCAAGGCCCTTTCAGGTTGCATTCAATGTCTGAATACATAAAGCAGTTTGTTATGTTTGTTCACATCTCTTTTCTACTTTTAGTTTCCAAATTTAAGTGTACATTAGAAGTTGTGCTTTTCCATCTTTTATTTAAGAGGAAAAGTGGTCACGTGTCATGTTGAAAAATATCTCACAGGGCTTACAGAGTTCACACACACACACACACACACACACACACACACACACACACACACACACACACACACACACACACACACACACACACACATATATATATATATATAAACGTGTGCGCGTGTGTGTGTGTGTGTGTGTGTGTGTGTGAGTGTGTGTATGTGTTGTGCACTTGTGTGTGAGAGAGATTTTTGTCACACTTTTCTAACCGAAGAAGATAAAAAGTTATACACACGCACACACATCACCAAGACATCACCATACATACACACATATTTATGTATATATAAAGATGTGTGTCAGGTGCATGCATGCGTGCGTGTGTATGTGTGTGTGCGTGTGTATGTGTGTGTGTAATTTTTTTGGTCTTCTTCGGTTAGAAAAATGTGACAAAATCTTTGATTCGATATTTACAATATATTCGTAATGATAGAATTATTTTTAATTGGGCAGTTAATTATAAATCGATACAATGGAAAAGTTGAACATCTCCAGAATCTTGGAGAGCTGACATCAATGACAATTCAAAAGAACATAACCTCTGATTCGCTCTCGATAGCAAACGCCGTACGTCAGTTCCAGTCACCCTCTTGGTCAATATTCTCGCCTTGATTAACTTTACCAGCTAGAAATTAATAAATAAATAAATGGAAGGCATGTAAATACTCGGCGTCGGGTTTATATTTTTGTGCTGCCTTGCGTAGAACTCCACAAGACGGGACAATCTTGAGATGCGAGGAGTCCAGGACGCGGTGATCCGAGAGAAACTGATTATTTTCATTTGGCGCCAGTGTCTTCCTCAATATTCCTCGGCAGGGAGAAAGGGAGTCATTTTTTCCGAGCCACAAGGCGTCACCAAGAGCATTGGAAATATGAAGTGTTAGAGACCAAGTGAAATGGAATCTAGGTCAAACATAGTTGTGAACGAGAGTTGCCCCGTTACTAAGATACACAATCAAAAATCAAAGGGGTAAAAGCAAGCAGATGACGTCAGGCATGAGGTCAAATGGCTGCCAATGTTATTTTCTTATGGTACTTCATGTACGTTTGATCCAATTCGTACTGATGACAGTGAAAGTTCAACTGTTAGTAGTTCGCATACCATTTCTAATGATGTTGGAGATACTGAGGAAACGATGACAAATAAAGTCCATGTCTGGTACGTTATTTTTCTAATATAGTCAACGTACTACATGGGCCTACCGTACGTTTTTAGTCAACGATAAGTTCATAGACATAATTCCAAATATTATTAAAATGAGTTGTGTATTATTTTATATGAATGACGAAAGCTTTTTAAGTACAGTTTTGTACTCGTCATTATATATATTACATTTACTAGCAATATTTATTACTATTAGTGATAGTATTAACGATGTATAATAACATTTAGAAAACAGCAGTATATGTATGTTTTAAATAAGTGATTATCATTCTGTATATAATTTTAAATTACTAACGATGAGCAATATAGAGAATAGCAGTAGTCATGTTTTTAAATGAGTGATTATTATTCGTATTATAAATAAATAAATATTTTTAAATTACTTTACTTAGTAGTGGAGTACATTCATTTTCATATATTTTATATTTGCAATGTTTATGCAGGAATGAGTGTCTTTATATTTTGTTTAATGTACTATTTTATTTATTTATTTAGTGTTATAAATCAGAAGCTTTCAAAAATAACAATTAATGGCCAGTGCTATATTTATTTAGTAGCTGAGTCTCATTAAGCTTAAATATATGCATATGATCTTATTAATATTACAAGTATTATTAGTTTATTGTATACATCCGATCTAACAATCAAGTACTGTTAAAAAAATAAAAATGGCTAGAATTATATGGAAAATATTCCAGTTTTGCCATCGTACTAATGATGGTATAATTAGTGCAACAAAAGTTTATAACTTTTCTGTATTATGAAACCATAATCTGTAATGTAAAATATGTAATTATGATCAAGTTATTCAACTAATCATTTGTACACAGGTAGTTATAGCAGATGCATACTAATATGAAATGCCTTCTAATAGATTTACCAACTAAAGTTAACAGCAGAAAGTAAAGACCAGGTTTTTTCCTGGTAGTGGCTAGAGTAATAAGACGATCTGTTCAAGAAAATTTGTCATATTTATTTATGTTATGAATAGTGTTAAAAGTAATGCCACAGTAAATAAATATAAAAATGTAATTAACACACAAGCAACTGATGACGTAATAAAATGCATTCCTACAAATTCAGAATAAAGATGACGATAAGGGTTCGATAAATACATAATTAACATATGAAACATCTTATTCAGTTGACATTTTAAATATTAAATCAGATATTGGAAAGTAATTAAACAACAACAATCTGTTTGTACCAGATTTTCAGTGACAGTTGATAGTTAATTAATCATACTAATAATCATGTTACCAATATATATCAAGTTAAAACTGCAAGAAGTGTCTGTTTTAATAATTCATTACAACTGTTTATAGGCATTTACGAATTAAAATTCATTATTAATTTACCAAGAATGTTTTAATTATTGCATGAATACTATTTTCTGTTTTGTGATTGAGATGCAAATATGAAAAATGTATAATTCCGCCTTCGAAAAAAAGAGTACAAGTGTTGTCATGAAGATGACAAAACACACACACACACACACACACACACACACACACACACACACACACACACACACACACACACACACACACACACACACACACACACACACACACACACACCATATCACTGATCTAGTTCCTACCCTGATAAGCTGGATAAACAGCGGACGAACTAAAAATATTAACTTTTTTACATTTCCCAAAGATCACAAATTACGAATAAAGTGGACTACAAAGATAAAAACAAGAAATTTTTCATCCGAAAGCACATACGGTATTGTGTAGTGAGCATGTTCAATTGTCTGAATCTGTTTTGTCTTCATGTTACTTTATCGTTACAAACACTCATTTTCTAAATCTGTTTTCTGTCTTCATGTTACTGTATCGTTACAAACACTCATTTTCTAAATCTGTTTTCTGTCTTCATGTTACTTTGAGTTAGCAAACAAGCTTCTTCCTCCATCCCCCACCAACCGCAAGCTTACAAAAAGGTATAGATTTAATTATTTACCAGTTCCACAAATTAACCCCTACCATTCCCACCTCACTCAATTCCATTTTAAGGCGCCTTTTTTTATCCACGATCTAACGCCCTCCACTATTCCTGATGACGTATCAAGACACCTAGATATAAAGGTAGTTGTCATTGTGTAGGTATATGTGTAAAGGCACTAATCATTTTGGGGCTATACCTGCAAACTTGCTAATGATTATGGGATATACCTGCAAAGGTGGTAATCATCTTTGAGTGACATATTGTATCTGGTACAATTTTTCAAGAAAAAAAGAAAATATGCAAAGTAATGTCTTATATTTTCTTTCTTTCAATTGTATTTTTTTAATTCCTTGTAGTCTCCCCCCCACCCAACAGAAGTTGTTCCTTACACTTTGCTATAATCTTCGTCAATATTATCAGCATAATCGTCGAATATATAATCATCACGACGGTGATTAAAATTACATTTATTATCATCAGTACCACTGTTATATCAACTGTTTAATTATATTTTTATTATTGATGCACATCGCACATTTCTCTCTACTTTTTTCACACTGATGAATGGAAATTGTCTTTTAATGTGTCACTTCCAGCGTCAGCATTCAGAGAAGTCTTAGAGACGAGGCAAGACGCCCTGGCTTTAAGGAAGAGTCATTACATTAACAAGAGAATTTGACATGATTCATGGCTCAGACGACCTCACCCCAAGAAAAGATATTTGTTTGTTGAAGGGTTCGAGAAAACCTTGCTTCCCACGAGAGTTGCCCGCGCAATGATTTGTTTGCTGCGATTTGTATTCTATCTTCCAACCATCGCTTCCACAAACTTTCAGCCTCTCAAATTGATTATCTCTCCATCCATCAGTTTTCTCTTTCTCTCTCCTTCCAGTGGTACTCTATCTATCTGTCTGTCTGTCTGTCTATCTATCTATCTATCTATCTATCTATCTATCTATCTATCTATCTATCCGTCCGTCCGTCTGTCTCTCTGTCTATTCATCCATTCATCCATCCATCCATCCATCCATCCATCCATCCATCCATCTATCCATCTATCTATCTATCTATCTATCTATCTATCTATCTATCTATCTATCTATCTATCTATCTATCTATCTATCTATCTATCTGTGACAGAGTAAATTTGCTTCTCCCTATTTTTACATTTAAATTGTTTTATAAATTGTTAATTGTCAAAGTAACCCGACCTTGGGCGCTCAATATTGTGTTATTTTTGAAAGTGTCTGAGTTGAAGTAAACAGTTTGGGGCAAGAATATTCTAGATTACTGATGTAATGCAAGCTGAGTGAGTAGTTTTCTGTTATCCAATCATTATGAAAGGCTCTCTTATTAACTGTTTATAATAGTGTTTCTGAAATGTATCTCTAGCTCACCCCAGAAACACACATAGAGTGACAGTTTTCCTTAACAAAGTTACTTCAGACAATGACACTATACAACACAAATATACACACCACAGAGCTAGGAGAGTGGCAGTGTGTTTATAAAAAAATGTTTCACGTGACTTTCTAGCCGATGCTCTTCCCTGGGTATATGTGACGTCAGAGGCAAGGCAGAAATTGTCTGGCTCATGGTAAGTAGGATGAAAACAGACTTCAATATGGAGGGGTATGTGTACTTGCGAAATCAGACAAAAACTCACAGACGGATTTTCAGGAGGTGCCCCAAAACACAGGAGTGCCCCAAAACAAGATTACAACAAAGACACTGCCAATCCTTTCTCAATGGCCTTGACCATGCACTTGCACTCTTCCAAAAAATATGCATTTCTGTACCAATGCTTTGAAACAAGTAAAGAAACGAGGGGTTTGTTTCCACTGTCATTTCCGCCATAATTCCTTTAGAGTTACAGTCGACCATTAGACAGTCAATGGTTAGCTATAGCTGGCCAGTAGGTGGCCACTGCCCAGCCCTAACAGGCTAGCTTCTCATCCAACAGGATGAGATATTCAGCTGATCTGTTTGACTTAGTCTTCTCAGTAGGAATAGAACAGACAACACACACACACACACACACACACACACACACACACACACACACACACACACACACACACACACAGACAGACACACACACACACACACACACATTTTAACAAAGGTTATTAATGGACTATGGGGATATAAGATTCTAAACATAAGTAAATTAATTTGTGTACTCTTTAGAAGTAATGATTATAACTGTTTGTGACGTGATGTTAACTCGCTTGAGTATTGTTGTATTTTGATGACGTGATGTTAACTCGCTTGAGTTTTGTTGTGTTTGATGACGTAATGTTAACTCGCTTGAATATTGTTATAATTTACGTTAGAATAGGAATGTTTGACCACCACGAATAATTATTTGTCTTATTTTGATCCATTCATTGTCTTGGTTTGAATAATCTTTTTATCTTATTTTGATTCATTCTTAGTCCTAGTTTGATTCACTCATTGTTTAAGTTTGAATCATTCTTTGTCTTAATTTGTTTTGTTCGTCTTCTTTCTGAGGTGCATTTTATTTGTCTTAATATTTCATTGATGCGTTGCTTTTATTCCCTCAATGTATTGCCTTTACTCTTGTTCCCTACTTGGAGATTTTCTTGGCTAATATTCATAATGATAAATGACAATTGTAAATAAATGTGCTATTTATTAACACAAATTTCTCATTGTTTTATTCAGTTTTAAAGTGGAAACATTTGTTAATATGCAAAGTGACCAATAACTTTTAACGGACTTTAATGGTGAAAAGCGGTCTAAAGTATAAAAGCGGTCTAAAGTATAAAAGCGGTCTAAAGTATAAAAGCGGTCTAAAGTATAAAAGCGGTCTAAAGTATAAAAGCGGTCTAAAGTATAAAAGCGGTCTAAAGTATAAAAGCGGTCTAAAGTATAAAAGCGGTCTAAAGTATAAAAGCGGTCTAAAGTATAAAAGCGGTCGGTTCACTGCCAAGAATCAGTATTTATTATGGATTGTTATAGTGTGATAATACAAAGAGATTAATATCTACCTATCGATCTATCTATCTATCTATCAATCTATCTATCTACCTATCAATCTATCTATCTATCTATCTATCTATCTATCTATCTATCTATTTGGATTTTAGATTTGATCAAGAATTATTTTATATAATTGCATGATGGTACATTTCTTTTCTCATTTAATACTTCCTTCATATTTTCCAGTTTCTTTGTAGTTTTTTTTTTCTCTCTCTCATTTTTTCTTCAATAATACTTTCCTTTCTTTTATGATATCGTTAAACTGTCTTCTCCTTCTACCATCTCCGTAATATGCTGACACTATGATTAACTTGAATTAAGAAGAAAGAAGACAGAAATGGCTTTTGATGTGAACTGTATTGGCTCGAGACGCGACAATCACCTGGGAATGAAAGCGCTTCTTGGTCGCGTTAATTGGTGATATGAAAAATGGTTCGTCAGTCTTGCGCAAAGAATTCTTTCGAAAGGATTGATTTTTCTCTCTCGAGTGCTTTCATTAAAGGTGAACAGTGTAAAAGAAAGAAAATTATTGTGGTTTAGCTTCGAAAATTTCAATAGAATGAATTCGAATGCTGACGACAGAGAGAGAGAGTAAAAAGTAAAAGAATTTTAGAAATAAAGAATGATGGCAAAAATTCTAATATAATCTTTACTAAATGAATAGCAGTGAAAAATTAAAAAGGATATAGTTCAAATATATAGCAAGAATTTATTTAAAGTAACACTCTAAAATCTTCTACACAATATTTTGAATAACTAAGTAGAGAAAAGAAAATTAGCAAAAATAAAGGTCTATTACATATTCTTCCATTTTTATTCGCCAAAGAATATGATTTAAAATATTAATACAAAATATTAAATAATACGTAAGTATCAGATAAAATTAATATATAATTGCAACACAGATAGACAGATATAGACCTAGAGACTGATATATAAAGATAGATTGATAGATAGAAAAAATATTACCATATGGGTGTGCGCGCGCGCATGCATACGTGCTTTTGTGTTTGGGTGTGTGTGTGTACGTGTATGTGTAAGAGAGAGGGGGGAGGAGAGACAGAGAGAGAAAGAGAGAGTCACGAAAGAAAAGAACTGATATCCTTGCTCTCTTTTTATTGGCTGTCGCGAAATTATTTGTTTTTCGCTTTATTTAATTTTCGGTATTGAACATTTATTGTTTGTTTTAGTCTATATTTTAATATACGGTATTGGACATAGAGATATACGGTATTGGACAGATATACACGGTATTGGACATAGAGATACACGGTATTGGACATAGAGATACACGGTATTGGACAATGGACATAGAGATACACGGTATTGGACATAGAGATACACGGTTTTGGACATAGAGATACACGGTATTGGACATAGAGATACACGGTATTGGACATAGAGATATACAGTATTGGACATAAAGATATACAGTATTGGACACAGAGATATAAATATTGGACACATAGAGACGCTTATCAGTCGTTGTACTTTAATATTTGTATGAATCTGGGTTAATCATACTTCTTTTAGGCACAATATAAACACGAGAACTCTAGCATAGTACCTCACCATTAATTAACCATTAGTTTTCTTCGCTAATCTGTAATTGAGCGAATGACTTCATACTGGCGTGCTGCGAAATGCGAAGCTTACACTAACCAGTAGTAGTGAAAATGTGTAAAGATAAAAGTTCATTGACACAATATGCATTTGGTTTTCGTAATAATGTGCGTGTGTGTGTGTGTGTGTGTGTGTGTGTGTGTGTGTGTGTGTGTGTGTGTGTGTGTGTGTGTTCAGAGGATCGCGCATAAAGCTTGTGGGCATGACAATATGCAACAAGCTTCACTGGTTTTTAAAGTGCAAGGGGAATTAATTTATGTGCGCCGAGAATCATTGTTAACACGAGTTATGTCCCATCGTAGAGACGCATAACTTTTACTCTAATTACAAAGCTTTTCGCGATTTTGTCTAGTACCTAATAAAATCTTAAACTGATTCTCTGAACATTCCATGGAAAGATATGTCTTTCAAGCTAGAGAGAAACACAATCTGTACTTTCTAAATACCGATTAGTAATTTTTATGTGAATGTGTTTATTCTCTGCTTCTGATTTCTATTGCAGAAGTTGTTAATGACTGTAAGTATCTGCTGAAAGCATGCTGAAGCTGTTATTTACTGTAAGTGCCAACTCAATGCTTGCTGAGGATGTTAGTGACTGTAAGTGCCAGCACAGTGCTTGCTGAGGGTGTTGATGAAAGTGCCAGCTCAATGCTTGCTGAGGATGTTAATGACTGTAAGTACCAGCTCAGTGTTTGCTGAGGATGTTAATGACTGTAAGTGCCAGCTCAGTGCTTGCTGAGGATGTTAATGACTGTAAGTGCCAGCTCAGTGCTTGCTGAGGGTGTTGATAACTGTAAGTGCCAGCTCAAAGCTTGCTGAAGATGTTGATGACTGAAAGTGCCAACACAATGCTTGCTGGGGATGTTGATGATTTAAGTGACATCTCTAAGCTCTCTGCGCTAAACTACATAACTAAATCGGCAAGCAACTTGCTTTCACCATTCATCTAAGCATTAACACAAAACGATGTGAGGATTTTAATATAAGACTTTAATATGATGATTTCAAGACAATAGCAAATGGAAAATAATATCAACTTATTGTACTGTTCAATCGTTTCGTAACATACAACATAAAACATCAATAGAAAAAATCATGAAACTCATTATTTTTAGCTAACTAGGTATGTAGATAGTTAGTTAGATAGATAGATAGATAGATAGATAGATAGATAGATAGATAGATAGATAGATAGATAGATAGATAGATAGATAGATAGATAGATAGATAGATAGATAGATAGATAGATAGATAGATAGATAGATAGATAGATAGATAGATAGATAGATAGATAGATAGATAGATAGATAGATAGATAGATAGATAGATAGATAGATAGATAGATAGATAGACAGATAGATAGATAGACTTCATAAACATTCAATTGTTAGGATACATATTTTTTTATAACATGTTCACAGAAAAAATTCACACTAAATGAATGAATGTATTTTTTCTTATTTGTTTGTTGTTTTTAAATTGTAAGATTAACAATACAAATATAGAAAACACATGCAGAGATCAAATGATGTTGATTATTTCTCAAAAACATCCGAGGAGCCGGACAACAATATAGAAAAATGATGATAAATCACTATTGGCATTTGTCAGAAATTAGCATTACACTAATTTATGATTTTCTTATTTAAAATACGTGAAAACGTTTTCTTTTGAAAAGTTCAGTATTGTGGATAAGACCGTAAATTTAAATGTTATCCTGTAGGACATTTCAAAAGCACAGTTTTATATGAAAATAATGCAAAAAAGAAAGAGAAAGACAGATTCCATCTAGCCTCATTAAAGTTCTTTACAATATTTGATCTATATTCATTTTTTATCTATAGAAAGTTGTAGATTTTATATATTCTTTACAATGTTTCATTTTGTAAGAATAATTGTCATTGTACACACTTTAGTAGCAATAGATTCAGCCATTTAATAAAGCATAACTATAAAATCAATCTGAATTAACACAAGAAATATAGACACATTACATCAATCAAACTTATTTATTTTACAATATGAATCTGCACGAAAATTATTTAAATTGAAATTAATTTCAATCACATGCAGTTTTAAGCACAGACATATTACATCAATCAAACTTATTTAATTTACAATATGAATCTGTATGAAAACTATTTAAATTGAAATTAATTTCAATCACATGCAGTTTTAACACTGACACATTACATCAATCAAACTTATTTAATTTACAATATGAATCTGCACGAAAACTATTTAAATTAGAATTAATTTCGATCATATATGCAGTTGTAACTTAGAAATTGCAGTCACACACTCTCGATACAGTCAAAGTGTAACCGCAAAGACAATATGATATGGAGAACTGTTTCATATTCTTTAAAATATTTTGTAATTGAAAGTAGATTTATTGTGATGTGTGGTAATGTGCCTGAATGCAATTATTTTAAAATTATAATTAATCCTTTTATTAATAAAATAAGCCCTTTAATTATTATAATTAAGTTAATGACCTAGTTCTATTATTTGAATGGAGAAGGACGCCTACCCATCCCCATACAATTAATTATTCGTTCACCTCTGTGTCCCAGCTAAAGGTTGTACTTATCTGTATCAATTCTAATTAAGCAAATTAGTGTTCTATGTGTCGAAACTCTTAAAAATGATTTTTGATTTTTTTGTCTTAAGAAGTCTTCTGTCATTTATAATCAACTCTTCAAAAAGAAGACCAAACTCCATTACCCCTTGAAAATCAGTTGCAGTCGACATGAAAGGTCACAAGTTCACCCGGTACTTGATTAGCTATAACGGTTATTCGATTATTAATGTTTTTATCGAATACTTACTTAATTCCAGAATTAATAGAAGAAAGCGTAGATTTGTATCAATAAATAACATCGTGTTCATTATTTTATAACCCTGCAAAAAGAGTTCATGTTTGTATTTCATTTATTCTCTCTAGTATGAGCATGGGAGTGTAAATGCCTCAAAGTTCACCTGTTGTACATTACTTCATATCAGTGTGAATGAAGAAAAATGACTGACACAAAGACCAGTACATTATATCATATCAATTCAATGAAGAAAATGAGTAGGTGACTGGTCCGAAAGAACAGTACTTTACGTCATATCAGTGTCAAATAACAAATAAAGTAATTGACTGGCACGAAGACCAGTACAGTGGATATCTATGTAAACTTTAAACATGTTTACAATAAATACACTGCCTTAGATAGTGGATATCTAAATAAATTTTAAACCATATTGCTTTGCTACTGTGATGTTTGTTTCGTGATTAAAAAAAAAGTTTTGTAAGTTATTGTATACCGACCTTTGTATATTAGCAGAATTCTTTCGTCATTAGTCTGAACCAGTTAGCTTTAACATTCCATAAATATTCCCCCTGACAAAAGCATTTAGTAACAAAGACTGATTTCAAGACAAAGGACCGGTATTATCACCATAGGTTTCGATTTTGAAGCATCAGTGCGAGACGTAGGTATTGGAGACAACCTTTGTCACGACCTACAGCGACGAAGCTCATCCGCAACTTACTTTAGGGTATGACGTCAGCACTCGTAATCGAAGACCAGATAAACAGGTGTTTATCTTTTGTTTTTATACGAATCTCATCTAAACTAATATTTTTGCTATGTATTCCTTTTAAATTTTAACTAAAGATTCGTGTCTTGTTCATTTTGATGGTTGTTGTACTGCTTGGAACGATTTGATAATTTATATTATCTTTCCTTTAAGAAATAGTACACTCAGTAGTCGAAATTTATTTGCAACAGAATTATAGGATACATCGTTAGTTAATAAGAGCAAAGGCTATACGATAAACACAACAATGGAATATAATCCACAACAAGTAATTACTTTTACAAGCACAATGACACGTGGTCTCCTAGACCGTGTTCAGAAGTTTGTCGGTGTCAATGTGTAACAGGGCGTTGGAAAACAAGCTTTCTAAAGGAGAAAATATTTTGTGGTGTAAAATGGAATCGTTATTTCTGTTTTATTTTGACTGTCAATTGCAATTTAGGATTGCGATAATTAATTTTCTTTCTTTTCTTTTCCAAAACCTTAACGGAGACGCAGAGAGATTAGGGCAGCTGTCTGAAGCATTTTCTTCCGGTCACCAATGCAAGTTTTAGGGTGTGACTTTACCTTCTGACTGTCTTAACACGACAAAAATAACTTAGTGATGGCGACTTTACCTTCTGACTGTCTTAACACGATAAAAATAACTTAGTGATGGCGACTTTACCTACTGACTGTCACTTAAATCACGACAAAAATAATTTAAAGTTGGCAGATGCAATTTTTCAAGTAGATATAATAATTATTAAAACACTTAAGAGACTAATAGAGCATAAGATCTTGTAGGTGAAAAAAATATTTTAATCAATGTGTGCCAAAATTACTACTACTACTATTACAACAAAAAATACTACTACTACTACTACTATTACAACAACAATTAATACTACTACTATTACAACAACAATTACTACTACTACTATTACAACAACAATTAATACTACTACTATTACAACAACAATTACTACTACTACTATTACAACAACAATTACTACTACTACTACTATTACAACAACAATTACTACTACTACTACTATTACAACAACAATTACTACTACTACTACTATTACAACAACAATTACTACTACTACTATTACAACAACAATTACTACTACTACAATTACAACAACAATTACTACTACTACTACTATTACAACAAAAATTACTACTACTACTATTACAACAACAATTACTACTACTACTATTACAACAACAATTACTACTACTACTATTACAACAAAAATTACTACTACTACTATTACAACAACAATTACTACTACTACAATTAAAACAAAAATTACTACTACTACTATTACAACAACAATTACTACTACTACAATTACAACAAAAAATTACTACTACTACTATTACAACAACAATTACTACTACTACTATTACAACAACAATTAATACTATACTATTACAATAACAATTACTACTACTACTATTACAACAACAATTACTACTAGTAGTAGTAATATTCTCTCTTAGACTCGAGAGTTTTTTTCGCCCACTGTGTAAGTGCACACTGCACTCTGTTGATGTATAGTGGCAAAGTATGCTGACGTGGAATTACGAGTACAAGGAAGTTATTGGAAAGTGCTACATTGTTCTCCTACTTGAGGGTGCTAATGCGGCAGAGCGCCTAGACTAACCTTGAGAGAATAACAGCTCATCAATGTTTTAAATAACAATTTCCTTGTGGCAATAAACTTGTGTCTTTGATAGGAAAGCACGTGAAAGACTATTGTAGCTTCGCCTAGACAAGGTTATCAAACTGTTATCACTATAATCCCTATCACTCTATTTCTATTTTCTGATAAGAACTATCCTGTGATTTATATTGACACTAATCTGTTGAATTATGGTTAGGATATAATACTGTATAAATATTGAAATTATTTGAACATGGATCATGGAAATATTGATGTCAAGTAATCCTTTCATTGTATTTGCTATATGTATATTTGATTGTTGATTTAATAAATTTATTGTTAAATTTATTGACTTCTTGCACATATTCATAACCATATATAGGAGAAGAAAGAGGGTGGATAAATATAGATCGAAAGACGGATTTATCTTCCCTTTTGGTAAGAAGTTTTCCACCTACAGAAATATTGTTTGACGATAAATGTGTTTAATGTTAGGGAAGAGAGAAAACGTTCACAACGCCCGCATATCTCGCAAGTGAGAGACGAGTGGTATCTTGTGGACAATTATTGATAACATAAATTAAGATTCTTATCACTTGTAATTAGTTATGGACAATTCATAATAATACTCATAATCATAACTAGGTTGGCGTAAGCATTACAAGGAGTTTCCAAAACCAAGCAAAGAATGTGCCAGTGTCGGATTTTATCAGGAAGATTATGCGAGAGTAAAGCGCACGGGATAAATACACACACACACACACACACACACACACACACACACACACACACACACACACACACACACACACACACACACAAAACACAACACACACACACACACAAACACACACACACAAAACACACACACACACACACACACAAAACACACACACACACAAACACACACACTATTTTTACTACTACATGTGGACAAATTGCCACTTAAGTGACTATTCCTGTAAAAAAGCAAAAACAAAGAAACGGTAAGCAACGTACATTTTACCCACAAGATTTTGTGGGTTTCTGGTTTGAGCAGCAATGAAACAGTTCTCTAAACGTCTCCCTGTATTTGGATCCAGAAGAGTAGTACACGAAGAAATGAAACGAAGTGTTGACGTAAGTGGCGAGCACACCACAAGTCGTGAGAAATTTCATCGTGTTGTGCAAGCGGCCGCCAAGACGTATTTCCGGGAACGCCCTCCTGGCGTTCAGGGTTAAGAAAGCCGCCGAGTGGCAGACGATAAACAAGACTGACAGAGCGACCAGAGTGCGCGTGAGTGACATGTCTCGAGCGGTCATGACGGCGGACTTGGGATTTGAACTCCTTCGCCAGGTTCCCATTTTGCGCAGGTACACGGACGTGATGATGGTCGTGACCGTGACAGTGGTGATGCAAAAACCCGGTATTATCGTCCCGAAAACTGTTCCTTGCAAAGTCTCTACGAGATCCATGTTCTCCAGGTATTCCTTGCTCGGGTACATGATAGTCGACGTGGTGTTGGTCACTGGATCATACATACAGGTCACGCTCCACTGCAAGACAGCTATATAGTCCAGTCCCAGAATAACCACGAGCAAGACCCCGAAAATGATGATCATGGTTTTGTTTTTCAGAAATCTCCGCGAGTGGAACGGACTGACGACACAAAAACACCTCTCCCAGGCAATGATGGTGGTGTTGGAAGCGGACACCCAGCACAAGCCTGTCAGAAATAGAAGTCGGTTCCGCGAATAAAACTGTAGAATCACACCATGTCTTTCCAGTGTCCGAAATGCGACATGCATGGTGTCCGCGTGGAGCAAATATATTTGGATAATATTCACACAGTCGACGAAAGATCGCCAAAATAAACACAGGTTGATCCTTTCCTTGAGGCCTTGTTTGTAAAACACGGCCATGTTGATGATGTTGGTTGGCACGCTGACAACAACGAGGATTGGGATCAGGACCCCGGTAATCGCCAGTCCGAAAATCTTCTCGCTGTTTTGGCTGATGGGATCGTCCGGACTATCCCAAGAGTCGGTATAGTTAATCACAATACAACCCTCGGGTACTGCACTCGGAGGACTTTTGGAATAGTACTTTAATCTGGTTGTAACCTGCACGCTCAGGCCACTATCAGTATTACTTGACAAAGTGGTTTCCAGGACAACATGCGTTACCTCACTGGATGACATAATGCTATAGTTACAAGAGAAGCAATTTGTCTTTTTGGTGGACAGGAAGTGATGTTTCTTTTTGTGTGATCATTCAAAGTATTTTCTTCATGCAGCTCTGTAGAGAGGTATTTAAAAAATTTTAAATGTAGTTTTTTTATACTTCATCATTTAGCTATCTAGATAAGTATTAAAACGTGAAAAATAATACAGTTCTCTATACTTCAAGAGATTATACAGTCTAACGCAGAAACTATTCTATGCATAAATATAATCAAAATATCCGAATCTATCTATCTATCTATCTATCTATCTATCTATCTATCTATCTATCTATCTATCTATCTATCTATCTATCTATCTATCTATCTCATCCATCCATTCATCTATCTATCTATCTATATATCTATCTCATCCATCCATCCATCCTTCCATCCATCTATCTATCTATCTATCTATCCATCCATCTATCTATCTATCTATCTCTCTCTCTCTCTCTCTCTCTCTGTCTATCTATCTATCTATTCGTCTAATAATATGCTTGACTAATTAATGAATATGTGCCAATCTAACTCTCAGTAAATTCCTCTCTCTATTATTCCTATTTGCACAAGAACTGCCCTACCTTCTCGGGTCGTGTTTGTTGTGACGTGTACACGGTAAATTTGTTTAGCGAGAGACGCTTTATATTACACAATATCTCGGTACCCGACCACAAGGCTGGGGCTCTTGCAGTCATGGCAGTGTGTATTGAATCGAATTCCAAATAGTCTCAATGCCATGAATGAAAATCTTAGATTTACAGATGTAATACTGAAAGAATTCTTTTTAATAAGAAATAATGCAAATTACGTTTGAAAAGTAAATAAAACTTGCAGACATTTCTTTCACACAATAAACTTCGTTAAATCGAAAATGATGCACAATAATTAAATTTTCTTGCCGCTGCTTTTTTTAAAAACATTTTTAAATGTTTATTTTTTTTAATGTTTATTTTGCTTTTCTGAGCTTTATCTGTGTATATGTCTAGTTTTCATGAATGGTTTTGAAAACGGAATTTTACAATTTATGTCTTTTATATTTTTATTTTAAAAGTGTTTGACATTTGCCATTCACGTTGTTTCTTTAAGAAAAGCCGCAAGACAAAACTAAAATTGATGGACGATAATTTGTATGACACAATCCATGTGGTTAGTACATCTCAAATGTTTTAAAGCAACACTTTATTCTTCATGCATTCTTATTGCAATAAGGAATAAACGTTTTTGCTGTTCTTTTCTATAACTATATTTATGATGTAAATAATATTTTATAATATTTCCATTCTAGGTAAGAATATATTTAATTGATGAATAGTGATATAACAATTATTTAGACTTTTCCCCGTGGATGCATTTGTTTAGAATTATTTAATTCTTTACAGTCTGCAAGAAAGAGATGAATAGAAATTAAAATTGATTAGCAGTAAAAAAAAAATCTTTTTATATCTTTTGGTGGGTCCTTTTAGCTTTCTGCAACAAAAAAGTAAATTTGAGTGATTCAGAAAATTAGTAAAATGACAAACTGTGGAGAAAACATATTGATTTGTTGAAACGAAGACATATAAAAATAAACAACTCCTTTTACATTTTAAAAACTTGTGTCTTAAACATTCACATGGTTTCCTTAGTTTCTTTATTATGCATGTCTCGATGACGTCAGGCTATGTCAATAATTTATAAATAAAATAGTCGAAATAACTGTAGAACGTAGAACGAAAAACTTCGCAGTCTGCATCTGTCATTGTTTTATTTTTTTTTTTTAAATAACCATTCTGTTTTTAATTTATTATGTTTCCCTTATACATACTTACACACATGTGCTAACACACATACAAATATACTTTGCAGGCGTGATCGATCACAAGTAAAAGAAATGAAGTTAACGGTGATCTAGCCTGCTACTTCTGTTAACTTTTGCTTTTGCTTTATATATCATATTCTCCGAAGATTTCTTTTTAAGGAGACCGACTGATTTTTCGGGTACAAATCCCTTTGAAATCACTTATAAATAGACCTACTGATTTTTCGGGTACAAATCCGTTTGAAATCACTTATAAATAGACCTTCTGACATTTCGTGCACAAAGCGCGTTGGCTTAATGTGGGAGTTAGTGTTCTTCGCTACAGCAGACCATGATGCAATTGGTTCCTGACTTTGTCGCAATGTATCTTAAGAATGTACTGACAAGAGTTATACTACAGTGTGGCAGTGTATCTTAAGAATGTACTGACAAGAGTTATACTACAGTGTCGCAGTGTGTCTTAAGAATGTACTGACAAGAGTTATACTTGTCAAGCTCTATATCATTGAATGGGTTTCTTTGTTCATTGCTTGTGTATTATGTCAATGCCTATATCACGCAGGCAAAAAGAACAGGAGGCTCTAGATTTGTAGCAGGCTGTAACCAAGAGCCAAAACGAACAGGAGGCTCTAGATTTGTAGCAGGCTGTAACCAAGAACCAAAACGAACAGGAGGCTCTAGATTTGTAGCAGGCTGTAACCAAGAACCAAAACGAACAGGAGGCTCTAGATTTGTAGCAGGCTGTAACCAAGAACCAAAACGAACAGGAGGCTCTAGATTTCTAGCAGGCTGTAACCAAGAACCAAAACGAACAGGAGGCTGTAGATTTCTAGCAGGCTGTAACCAAGAACCAAAAACGAATAGGAGGCTATAGATTTCTAGTAGGCTGTAACTGAGAACCATAAAGAATAGGAGACTGTAGTTTTTTGTAATAATCTGTAACCAAGAACCATAACGAACAGGAGGCTATAAATTTGTAGTAGGTTGTACAAGAACCATAAATAACAAGAGACTGTAGTTTTTGTAGTAGTCTGCAACCAAAAACCATAAAGAACAGGAGACTATATATTTGTAGTAGTCTGTAACCAAAACCCATAAAGGACAGAAGGCTATAGAAAGCACCAAGACAGATGGCTATAGAATTATTTGCAACCAACTTCTGAAATTAATTGATCTTCATCACATCCATTGACTTCATTTCATTATTTGAATCTTAAAGGATTATTATTGCTTCCAAATATATATATTTTTGCAAAATGTTAAAAACTAAATTAATATTTCGATGAAACCTAGCCGTTCTTTTATGAATGAACGATAAATACACTTTGCAAATTAAAATATTTTTTCCTTTACGGACTTTGCCGAACACAATTTGTCGGCCGTCTCCGGAAATGAATAAGCTGGCGACCTTAAATAAAATGTCAGCAATGTCGTGAGGAGCAGCGCGTGTAAGGTGAAGGTGTCAGCAATAGCGAGGAGATATATCGATTTTATTTTAAAAAATGATTAGCTCTTTATCAGTTTGAGTGATGAAATACAGAGTGAAAATGATTCAGAAGTGTACATTTGCACACGTTATTGTCCCTATTGCATGTAAAGTTGTTGTCCTTAATATGTAGTGTTATATTCCCTTCGACAAATGGTAATGTTATTGTCCCTATGATATATTATAACGTTATTATTATTAATATTATTACCAAAGATCACAGTGTTACTGTTATTTGTATTTATGATGCATATTTTAAAAAAGTTCTTCTGAATGAAAATTTATTTTGTACACATTTCATGTAATGCTAAAATTGTCCTGCTGTTTCATGTTCTCAGTTGACACAAGTAATAGGGGAGAAAATCTATCCATTCTGTTCGCACCAAATAGATTTATCTCTCTTGAGTGATGTTTGTCATTCTTTATTTTTCAAAACAAATTCTGGGGAATAAAGTGTTGGTACATTAATTGTGTGAGCCTGATTTATGCATTGCAGTTGCGTACGAGAATAAACATAGATAATGGTAAATGAAACAAACCACGAGAAAGAACATTTTAGCCATTGATAAAACTGTTCGGTATGAGTGCAATTTAACCAATTTCGTGGACAAAAATGATTAAATAGAAAAAAACTAAAGAGGAAGTAACAAAAGAAATGAAAGCATGAACAAGAGAAAGAGATAAAAAACTAATGGACAAAGAAGATGATAAGCCAGTTGGGGAGAGAAAGAAAGATGATATTAAGACACTAAATTAATCAGAATGGATATATGTTTATTTGAATTTAAATTGATACAATTGGAAATTTATACATTTTTTATTAACAAAAACTTCATAAAGGAAAAAAAGAGTTTATTATGTTTAACAAATTCAATGTAACCATCATGTGACAAATATTCTCCATTCCATACTGTATGGAAACCCTGTTTATTTCTTAAAAAAAAAGCCTGTTTATTTTGTTAAAATAAAGTACACTTTAAAGGGTGCAGTTGTGCTGTGAAATGTAAACTGTGAGAAAGCCCTGTTTATTTCGTAAAAAGGTACACTTTAAAAACTGCAGTTGTGCTGTGAAATGTAAACTGTGAGAATGTCTTGCTTATTTTGTAAGACGTACACTTTAAAGGGTGGAGTTGTAATTATACGTATACTGCGAGAATGCAGGATATACACTGTGAAAATGGCGATTTTGTATTGTGGGATGTTTAGAGTGACGATGTAGCAAAATGCATGAAATATTTCTAAGTCCATTCTCTCTCTATCAGTCAGTCACCATCAAGCTAATGCCTGCTTTTCAAGACTGGACTTCTTTGCCTCTTCAAATTCAAGTGATCAGAGAATAAAATGTTCTACAGCAGGTAATCTTTTTTTTATCTCAGCCCATTGGTTGGTCTCATTCTCATAAATCCTAACCATTGGATAATAAAAACTACTCACCCAGTTGGGATAGTTTGCATTACATCAGCAATATCTAGAATATTCTCAATCTGAAATCAAATTGAAAAATACCATCATAAGGACTGCCCAAGGTTGGATTATCCTGATATAATTTAACAAATTATATAACAATTAATTTTTTTTTAAATAGGGAGAGGCAAATTTACTCAGCCACAAGACTTAACAATGTTTAAAGAATATGGCGCCTCACAACTCGTGCTATCTACAAGTGTATCTTTAATGGTCAACAGTGTATTGTTGTTTAAAGGTAAACTGGTCCGCATTGTATTGTTGTTCGAAGGTAAATTGGTCAGCAATGTAATAATGTTTGAAAGTAATTTGGTGGTGTTCTGGAGGTGTTAGGTATTAGGCGTGTAGATCATGCTACTCAATTCCACAACCTGATATTTTAAAAGTGCTTTCAAAGGTGCCTTCATCCGGTCATCTGTCTTGCAGAGCAGTCATTTGAACAGTTGTCTGAACATTATCAGAAAAAGTTGTCTGAACATCATCAGAACAGTTGTCTGAACATCACCAGAACAGTTGTCTGAGCAGTCACCTGAACAGTCATTAGAACAGTCTTCTTAACCGCCATTAGAAGAGTAAGCAGAACTATCATCTGAGCAATCAGAACAGTCATCTGAATATTCATTAAGACAGTCATCTGAACAGTCATTAGAAAAGTCGTTGGAACAGACATTAGAATAGTCATCTGAACAGTCATCTGAATATTCATTAAGACAGTCATCTGAACAGTCATTAGAAAAGTCGTTGGAACAGACATTAGAATAGTCATCTGAACAGCCATTAGAACAGTTGTCAGAACAGCTATTTGAACATTCATTACAACAATTATGACAGTCATCTAAGCAATCAGAATAGTCATCTGAATAGTCATTAGAACAGTTATGAGAGCAGTCATGTGAACAGTCACCTGAACATTCGTCTGAGTAGACGTCTGAAAAGTCGTCTATGGCAATGAGTGTTTTATGACACGCTGTCAGTTATCAGACCAGGGACAATAATGATTGTCTGTCGTAGTGGTGTCGTACCATGCCTATTCGATCCCATAAGCGAACAGATCCATCTATCTTTCCAGAGACTAGAGCTATCTGGAACCGCTTGTACTCTTGGAGGGGCTTTGGATTAGTTATCTGGAACCGTTTCTACTCCTGGAGTGACTGTGGATGAGTTGTCTGGAACCGTTTCTACTCCTGGAGTGACTGTGGATGAGTTGTCTGGAACCGTTTCTACTCCTGGAGTGACTGTGGATGAGTTGTCTGGAACCGTTTCTACTCCTGGAGTGACTGTGGATGAGTTGTCTGGAACCGTTTCTACTCCTGGAGTGACTGTGGATGAGTTGTCTGGAACCGTTTCTACTCCTGGAGTGACTGTGGATGAGTTGTCTGGAACCGTTTCTACTCCTGGAGTGACTGTGGATGAGTTGTCTGGGGCCGTTTCTACTCCTGGCGGGTTTTTGCATGCGTTGTGTCGAACCGTTTCTAATTCTTGCGGGACTTTGGATAAGCTGTCTGAAACCGTTTCTACTCCTGGCGGGATTTTGGATGAGTTGTCTGGAACTATTTCTACTCCTGCCGGGATTTTGGATGAGCTGTCTGGAACCTTTACAAATTCTAGCGGGGCTTTTGAACGAACTGCGCGATGAACCGGATTAGAACTGACAATTGTGAAGCCGGCCTACATTTTGCGTCAGTTCATTGCATGAATGACTATAAGGTCTGTGCCCTCAGCTGCTTTTGACAGGCATCCCCTTACTGTAGTTCCTATGAGTGTCGACTTCCTGTACCACGATTATGCTGTATTCTGCGTGGGAGGTACGTTTTCATGCGCTCGGGCATCGGCGCTTACTTTTACTGCAATTTTGCAGAAACTCTACCAGGTGCGAATGCAGCTTCATTTTAGATTAAGTATTACGAAGATAGGTAGTGTATGATTGGGACATTATAGTCATTGACATGACATTACCGAATGGTGGTTTAGTACTAAATATACAATGGAATAGTGTTTTACTTTGTTAATTTACTAATTTGTGTCATTGACATGACATTACCAAATGATGGTTTAGTACTAAACATACAATGGAACAGTGTTTTACTTTGTTTATTTACTAATTTGTGTCATTGACATGACATTACCAAATGATGGTTTAGTACTAAATATACAATGGAACAGTGTTTTACTTTGTTAATTTACTAATTTGGGTCATTGACATGACATTAACATATCATGGTTTAGTTCGTGTACATAGTAGAATGGGATTGTTAATTTTTAAAATGTTAGTTTATTAGTAAATTGCTGCATGATTGTGTGAATATTGCAGTTTGTTCCTGGAGTATTTTTATGAGATCGGCATTGGCAAGGAGTGTTTGTTTTATTTTGTTGGCCTTGAAATTCACATTCCTTGTGAAAGTAAAATTAACTTAATTTTACATTTTAATAAATGTATTTGCTTCTTTCATTTTCTACACTGCATGTGTTGTTGTTTATGTTTATGTGTATATATATGTGTATGTATATGTGTGTATGTGTGTGTATGTATGTGTGTATGTATGTGTGTGTGTGGTTGTGTGTGTGTGTATGTGTGTGTATGTGTGTGTGTGTGTGTGTGTGTGTGTGTGTGTGTGTGTGTGTGTGTGTGTGTGTGTATTATATTTAGGTTCCTTCAGTCTCTGCATGCACATGTTCCGTTGTCCTCCCAAAACCTCCAGCAAGCACTAAATACCCCCAAATGCACCAAGCATCCCACAGTGCACAAAGCACCCCAACCAATTACCAAAACGCCCCCAACACACATCAACATCCTTAACATACACCAGACACGATCAAGATGCACCAGAGACCACCATCATGCTTCCAGACATCGCCAGAATGAACCAGACACCACCAACATGCATCTAAGCACCACATGAAAGAACCAGACACCATCATAATGTGCCAAACACCAACAACATACACCAAACGCTGCCACCTGCAGACCATCGCATGCACATGACAATCCGTTTGGCGAAACATACGTCACATTGACGAAACATTTCACTAGGTAAGTTATCTAATTCATAGATAGAGAGACAGACAGACAGATAGATAGATAGATAGAGAGAGAGAGAGAGAGAGAGAGAGAGAGAGAGAGAGAGAGAGAGAGATATGAAAAAAACATGTTCTGGTATATTCCTATTTAAATTATTTTATAAATTTATTAGTATTGTTCAGAAATTTGTGTCGATAATTTTTTCACCGCAGATTTCCATATTTGATTTTCTAATTGGAGTGTGTTCTCTCATCATTATATCACACACTATCTAAAACACTTCATTATATTTTACGTGTTGTTCGTTATATCACACACTATCTAAAACACTTCATTATATTTCACGTGTTGCATGGAGCTGTTCGTTATATCGCATTCTATCTAAAGAATTGCTCCTTACATCACATGCTATCTACAGAGCTATTCCTATTGTATCATTGTATCACTTGCTAACTAAAGCTGTTCAATCAATCATAAATTAATCGTTCTAAAGAAAAATGTAAAACAAATGAAATATATATTATAATCCAGCTGTTATCTTTTTCTTCATGATAAAACTCCGAAGTCCATGTTGTACGCTTCATAATGTTTTCCATTGTAGACTTTAAATTATGTTTGTTCGTCTGACATCACTTAGATTTACACTGTTGTGGCGAGTTTAGTTTTTTACCCTACGCCCGTCAGTGATAGTTGTTTTAGTGTCGAATAGACATTTTTTTAAAAATTAATATCTTGAATCTCTGACCAGAGAAGAAAATTCCGTGATAGCATATTATATTGCAGAGGAGAAATTCAGTTGTGAGTAGACAATGCTAGTAGACAGGAAAATCTCTACTTTCAAAAGAGACATTACTTCTTGATAATAAAAACTCTTCATTCAGAACAGAAAGTGTTACTGGACACTACAAGCTCTTCTTTCAAACAATGTTACTGGACACAACAAACTTTTCTTTCAGTAAGACAATATTACTGGACACGACAAATTCTTCTTTCAGACAGACAATATTACTGGACACGACAAACTCTTCTTTCAGACAGACAATATTACTGGACACGACAAATTCTTCTTTCAGACAGACAATGTTACTGGACACGACAAGTTTTTCTTTCAGACAGACAATGCTCATCAAATAATCCACTCCTTTTTATTCTAAATCAGAAAAGTCCACAAGACATTTGTAACAGCTCGGAATAGCAGTTTGTGATTCAAGCATTGGTTGTCAAAGAAATATATTGCTCTTAGAAATTGCTCAACAAATTATCAAAGTGACAAAAAATAACGATATAAATAGAAACAATGAAAGAAAGATATACAAGTCATGTGCAGACAATCGCTGAAAAGTTAAAGCGATTATGCGATTTCAAGTGTTTCGAAAACCCAGAACAAGAAAATTATTACAGAAATATTCGAAAATAGCGAAAATAAATCATTCTGATTCTATAAATAGTTATTCAGGAATTCATAAAGAGATCAGTTTCTCACTCGGACGCTCACGATACAAAGATGCATGCACATACATACAAATACGTCATTAGCAATAAACAAAATAGCTACACAAATCAAATTAGTTCCTATGCATACAAATACGACATCAGCAATAAAACAAAATAGCTACACAATCAAATTAGTTCGTATGCTTACAAATACGTCATCAGCAATAAAACAGAATTGCTACACAAATCAGATTAGTTCCTATGCATACAAATACGTCATCAGCAATAAAACAGAATTACTACACAAAACATAACACGTACATGACATTTCGTACTGTAAAATTTTAAAAGAAACATCATACACCTCAACAGGTCGATACAAAAGTTACCTACTCTGACTCGTTCTTTGAGAAATTTGTTGTGGCACTATTTTTAGACTTGGCCATAGAACACCGGAATAGTTCTCTACACACTGCCCTGTATTTGGATCCTGAGGAGTAATAGAAGAAGAAATGGAAAGATGCATTTACGTAAGATGTAAGCATGCTGTAAGTTGTCAAAAATCTAAAAGTATTGTGGTATCGGCCGCCAAGACGAACTTCAGGCACAATACGCCCGGCATTTAGCGATATGCAACCTGAAGATTTACACACTAGGAACAAAACAGAAAGAGTCACCAGGGTGCGCGTCAACGACTCGTCTCGAGCATTCATGGGAGAAGCGGCTGTAGATGAATGCTCGCGCCAAATCCTGAACTTGCGCAAATAAATTGACGTAATAACGGTGCTAAGTGTAACAACACTGATGCAAAAGATCGGAAATATCGTCCCGAAAACAGTTCCTTGCAAAGTGTCCACAAGATATTTTATCTTCAAGTACTCTTCGCTCGGGTAGATAATGTTCACTGTGCTGTTCGTCCTTGGGTCATACATGCATGTAATATTCCACTGCATGACAGCTATATAATGCAGACCAAGAATAAGCAAGAATAACAACAAGAAAATTACAATCATTGTTCTTGTCTTCAGAAATCTTCTCGAGTAGAGTGGACTGACGACACAGAAGCACCTCTCGAGAGCGATGATGGTGGTGGTGAATGAGGACACCCAGGTGAGGCCGGTCAGGAACAGAAGTCGTGACCGAATGTAAAACTGAAGAATGACGCCCTGTCTCTCAGATGTCGTAAGTAGCGCATGGATGGTATCGGAATTCAATAAATAGTTTTGGGATATATCCAAAAAATCAACGCAGGATCGCCAGAACAGACAGAGATTGATCCTTTCCTTAAGGCCTTGTTTGTAGAACACCGCCATGTTGATGATGTTGGTCGGGGTGCTAATGAGAAAGAAAAGTGGCAATAAGACCCCCGTAACAACTAGTCCAAAATAAATGTCCGCATTATGACTGATCGGGTCATCCGGATTTTCCCAAGAGGCATTAAAGTTTATCACAATGCATCCTTCAGGAACTGCCGAATAGCTATTTGTAAAACTACTTTCTATATTGGTTGAAGTTCGATAACTCATGCCATGTCTTACTAAATTCGACTCAGTGGTTTCAGGTGTGTCTTTTGTTATTGATGCAACTGACGCCATTAACCGATTTTGAGAAAGTCAACATCAAATGGATTTTGTTTATTCGTCAAGATTTTCTAACGAATTCTGTCCTGAAGAAGATAATTATTTTTTCTTCAATTTTAAATTGAGTGTTTAGAACAATTTTCTAAATATTACTTGAGTCTATTTTGTTTGTTTTGAGAGTGATTACCTTTAAAAATCTGTTTTAAAAGTTTTTTGTAGCAAGTACATTGTATTTGTATTAATTTCTTAATTACAAATCTTTTATTTTCTTAATATATCCCTTTTTTTCCACTTTATCTATCTATCTATCTATCTATATCTATCTATCTATCTATTTATCTTTCTATCTTTCTTTCTATCTATCTATCTATCTATCTCTATCTATTTATCTATCTATCTATCTATCTATCAATCTATCTATCTATCTATCTATGAATATGTCGATGTATACACCTGCCGGCTTACGACTGTTTTTGTTGTATTTTGCTCGTGAACACTTCTGTCTATATGATTTGTATATATTTGTCCTTCCTTTTAATACTTGAAGTAACACTTTGCCAAAATGCCCACTTTTTTTACTGAGAGAAAACACATCACATTTAGACTTCCAATGCTCGCACAATCACGCCTTGTCTCCCTTACCGTTACACAGACTTCTCGCTCTCTTACAACAGTTTACAATAATCATCACTGAAGGCCACAATTTATAGTCGGTTAAACCACTCTTTTTCTTTTATTGACATCCGATATTTAATATATTACAAAAATAAAAATATTCCTGCTTAAATGATAATTTTTATTTCAGAAATATTTCTTATTCTTTTCTCTCTGATTTTCACTGGTTTCATTTTATTAAATTGTAAAATGAATCAGTCTACTGTATTTGAAATTTCAGAAATCACTGGAAACGTATTAACTTATTATCTTCTTACTTTTTTCCCCTCTCTAATTTAATTTTGAAAGTTACTTCCTGGTTAAACTGGCGGTGGTGTATTATAATCTAATTCCAGTCATTGTCAATATTTGCTGAAGCTGTTTAAGATGTATACTTCATGTTTCATGCTAGGGCGACTATCTTGGGATAAATGAAAAAAACGCACAAATTATTACAAATTCCCACATATATCATTCAGAATGTATATGCGTGATTTGTGAGAAGTGCGAAATATATTTTGCAAATATATTTTTTATATATATATGTATGTATCTCTGTATGTATGTTGTGTGCTTGCGTTCAAGCATAAATAGTAGATGCGTATATGCGTGCACGCATGCGAGAATGCGTGTGCTTGTGTTGTATACTTAAATGTGATTTTAAAAATATTTTGCTTTCGTAAGTATATTCATAATTTTGTTAATAGTTATTGAACACGGCGAGCGCCAGAAATAAATCATTATTATATTCTTACTACATATTATCTTATAATATTACCTGTAATTTCCTCTCCTAACACCTTTAGACGCCCTTATGAAAATTGTTAAGTACTCACTTTGATCGATGAGGGCACAAAGTTTATAAGTAATTAAGAGAACATTTTCTTCAAAGTCATTACTGTACGCTGAATGAAAGTTATATGTATTTGTTTTGTTCTCTAAAATATAATTCTACTGGTAACAATAATGTTATCGGCAAAAGTAAATATATTTGTGTTGCTTTCAAGAATTCTCAAAATAAAGTGACATTTTAAAGTTACAGTACAATACTTGTATTTCTTATCTTCAATAGATAACTGTTCTCAACGTCAACTTTTATTCAAATTAGTTTTGCAAACCAAACGGCCATCGGCCACATTTATTTGTTTGTTTACTATTACTCCTTCAACGACTCAACCAGAAGTTAACTTAAAATAAATATATATTTGTTTAAATCTTAAAAAATTATATCAATGTGACATTTCTTAGAGTTCCTCTTTCGGAATCCTCGATGTAGACATATTGTTAAGTACGATAAATAAATATAATTAACTAAAAGTGAATAAATAAACGTAAACATTTAGTAAAGTACGATCATTACTTAAGTAAAAGCGAAGAAATTACTGTTCGTTGTTAATTACGATGATTAATTATGTAAACGTAAATAATGTAAACATTTTTTTTTAAAGTACGATGATTAATGAAGTAAAATTTATTAAATAATTTCAGTTCATAACTAAGTGTAGTGTAAACAGAAAAATATCGTATTTTTCTAGTTAATGTTTTATTTCATGTTTTAAGTTGAAGGCTTTCCCTGTAAACGTGGAGTTCAACAAACATAATTTTATTTGGAAACCTAAGACTACAGCAGGAGTCGAGATCAAGTTGAGGTGTCATAAAGTCGCCAGTGTATGGAGATGACGACATTTCTCCAGTTGGCTAAGTTGTGGACGTACGTCAAGTAGTCTCTCTGTACCGTTGTTCACTGTGACATTGATTTCTCGAGACACAATTTCCATTTCTAATATAGCCTCACTCTACCGTTGTTCACTGTGACATTGATTTCTCGAGACACAATTTCCATTTCTAATATAGCCTCACTCTACCGTTGTTCACTGTGACATTGATTTCTCGAGACACAATTTCCATTTCTAATATAGCCTCACTCTACCATTGGTCACTGTGACATTGATTTCTCGAGACACAATTTCCATTTCTAATATAGCCTCACTCTACCATTGGTCACTGTGACATTGATTTCTCGAGACACAATTTCCATTTCTAATATAGCCTCACTCTACCATTGGTCACTGTGACATTGATTTCTCGAAACACAATTTCCATTTCTAATATAGCCTCACTCTACCATTGGTCACTGTGACATTGATTTCTCGAGACACAATTTCCATTTCTAATATAGCCTCACTCTACCATTGGTCACTGTGATGTTGATTTCTCGAGACACAATTTCCATTTCTAATATAGCCTCACTCTACCATTGGTCACTGTGACATTGATTTCTCGAAACACAATTTCCATTTCTAATATAGCCTCACTCTACCATTGGTCACTGTGACATTGATTTCTCGAGACACCATTTCCATTTCTAATATAGCCTCATGGTTTCACATTAAATATGATATCCATTTCTCGTGGTAACTTGGGCACTCCATATGACGGTATTTTTGTAATTGTCAGAGTTGGAGTAAACAACTCGAGTTGAGAATTTGCTAGAAATTGCTGATGCAATCCAAATCAATTCCAAATGGATGAGAAGTTTTTATTTATTCAATGGTTAAAAATGAGACCAGCCAGTGGGCTGAGATCAAACGTTTACCTACTGTAGAGAATTCTATTGTCTAATCACTTGAATTTGGTGTGGCAATAAGTCCAGTCATGAAAGGCGGCCGTTAAATTAATGGTGATTTAACTGGATCTTTTGATAAGAGAATGGAATGAAATATTTTGCGCTATTTTGCTATTGAATGTTATACTTGTGTTTTACATGTATTATGTGAGTAGACTATTATTTCTACAAATGTTTGAATTAAGATGCACATATATAATCTCTTTAACACTAAACATTGAATGTTATACTTGTGTTTTACATGTATTATGTGAGTAGACTATTATTTCTACAAATGTTTGAACTAAGATGCTCATATATAGTATGCTAAACACTTGACATTGAATGTTATACTTGTGTTTTACATGTATTATGTGAGTAGACTATTATTTCTACAAATGTTTGAACTATGATGCTCATATATAGTATGCTAAACACTTGACATTGTTTCTAGTGAACCTGTAAATAAAACTATTATGCTGTATGCATGTATCGGGCTAATAAATACTGTTGCAGGAAACTTAAGTTGAGACCTGAATGTAATAAAGAATGGAGTTAGTGATGAATATACTGGAAACACAGTGTTTGTTCCTTGATTATAATCTACAGGGGAAAAAATCAGCCTATCCTTGTTTTATCTGAATCTGGTGGTTTACTGATTTACTGTGGGCACTATGTGTACTGTAAGCACTGTGCATTGGAATATGTAACTCGTCATTATTTCACATGCTTTTTAAAACACTTCACGATGTTTTACATCCTACATGCAGCAAACTATCTAAAGAATTGCTCATTACATCATACGTCATATACAGAGCTGTACATTACATCATACATCATTCACAGAGCTGTACATTATATCATATGTCATATACAGAGCTGTACGTTATATCAAGTGCTAACTAAAACTTTTCAATCCATCATAAAATACTCATTCTAAAGTGAACATTTATAACAAATGCAACTCTTATTATTAGCCGCCTGTTTCCTATTTCTTTCACTACAAGACCCTAAAGCTCATTTTACACAGTTCTCATTGTTTTTCTTTGTATACTTTCTTAATATTGTTAGTCTGAGATCACTTAGATTTACGGTATCAGTCATTACGAGGGCAATATTTTACCATAAGATTGTTATTGTTGAATCTTTTTTATTTTCGAACGGACATTAGTTTTTAATATATTGAATCTCTGACCAGATAAGACCATTCCATGGCAGCTTATTATGTTACAGATGATGAAATCAGCTGTGAGCAGACAATGCTAGTGGACACGATAAATGCTTCTTTCAGGACAGACATATTTCTTCTTTCGCTATTTGCAGTAGTAAGGCAAGATTAACGCTATACACCTTGTATTTCGCTATTTGCAGTAGTAAGGTAAGATTAAAGCTATACAATTCGTGTTTTGCTGTGTGCAGTAGTAAGGCCAGATTAAAGCTATACAATTCGTGTTTTGCTGTGTGCAGTAGTAAGGCAAGATTAAAGCCATACAATTCGTGTTTTGCTGTGTGCAGTAGTAAGGCAAGATTAAAGCTATACAATTCGTGTTTTGCTGTGTGCAGTAGTAAGGCCAGATTAAAGCTATACAATTCGTGTTTTGCTGTGTGCAGTAGTAAGGCAAGATTAAAGCTATACAATTCGTGTTTTGCTGTGTGCAGTAGTAAGGCAAGATTAAAGCTATACAACTTGTATTTCAATATTTGCAGTAGTAAGGCAAGATTAAAGCTATACAACTTGTATTTCGCTGTGTGCAGTAGTAAGGCCAGATTAAAGCTATACAATTCGTGTTTCGCTGTGTGCAGTAGTAAGGCCAGATTAAAGCTATACAACTTGTATTTCGATGTGTGCAGTAGTAAGGCAAGATAAAAGCTATACAACTTGTATTTCGTTGTGTGCAGTAGTAAGGCCAGAATAACGCTATACAACTTGTATTTCAATATCTGCAGTCATTCTTTGTCGGCACACAACCCATAGTAAAGACACCGAGTCAATGTTCTCTTAGAAATTCACAGACCAATGTGCATTCTATATTGAAAAGTATATCTTTTAGATGTTTACTTTTCAGAATCAATGGATAGGCTGAATTCAATTATCGACTAGTCATACCAAACCGTTTAGTGATTTCAATACAAATCTCGTTTAGAAAATTGATGTTTGTCTCTGAATCGTGGTCACCCCTTTGGGGTTAGTGCCTCATTAACCTGACTAAAAAATAAATTTTAAAAATTAAAAAAACAACCTCTCCATCGCCCCACCTTTTAGTGATTTACATTTCGTAGGTAAATTCTTCAAGGGAACTAACTCCTACTTCTTGTAGGAGTTGTTAAATGATCACTTTCTTACATGTCATGTAAAGAACAAAATGCTAGATGATGGACGAGCCATAGATAGATAGATAGATAGATAGATAGATAGATAGATAGATAGATAGATAGATAGATAGGTGGATGGATGGATGGATGGATGGATGGATGGATGGATGGATGGATGGATAGATAGATAGATAGATAGATAGATAGATAGATAGATAGATAGATAGATAGATAGATAGATAGATAGATAGATAGATAGATAGATAGATAGATAGATAGATAGATAGATAGATAGATAGATAGATAGATAAATAGGTAGGTAGGTAGATAGATAGATATGAAAAGAACATGTTCTGGTATATTCCTATTTAAATTATTTAAATTTATTAGTATTGTTCAGAAATTTGTGTCGATAATTTTTTCCCCGCAGATTTCCATATTTGATTTTCTAATTGGAGTGTGTTCTCTCATCATTATATCACACACTATCTAAAACACTTCTTTATATTTTACGTGTTGCATGAAGCTGTTGGTTATATCGCATTCTATCTAAAGAATTGCTCCTTACATCACATGCTATCTACAGAGCTATTTCTATTGTATCATTGTATCACTTGCTAACTACAGCTGTTCAATCAATCATAAACTAATCGTTCTAAAGAAAAATGTAAAACAAATAAAATATATATTATAATCCAGCTGTTATCTTTTTCCTTCATGATAAAACTCCGAAGTCCATGTTGTACGCTTCATAATGTTTTCCATTGTAGACTTTAAATTATGTTTGTTCGTCTGACATCACTTAGATTTACACTGTCTGATGTGGCTAGTTTAGTTTTTTACCCTACGCCCGTTATTGATAGTTGTTTTAGTGTCGAATAGACATTTTTTATTAATATCTTGAATCTCTGACCAGTGAAGAAAATTCCGTGATAGCATATTATATTGCAGAGGAGAAATTCAGTTGTGAGTAGACAATGCTAGAAGACAGGAAAATCTCTTCTTTCAAAAGAGACATTACTTCTTGATAATAAAAACTCTTCATTCAGAACAGAAAATGTTACTGGACACTACAAGCTCTTCTTTCAGACAATGTTACTGGACACACCAAACTCTTCTTTCAGACAGACAATATTACTGGACACGACAAACTTCTTTCAGACAGACAATATTACTGGACACGAAAAGTTTTTCTTTCAGACAGACAATGTTACTGGAAACTACAAGTTCTTCTTTCAGACAATATTACTGAACACGACAAACTCTTCTTTCAGACAGACAATATTACTGGACACGACAAACTCTTCTTTCAGACAAACAATATTACTGGACACGACAAGCTCTTCTTTCAGACAGACAATATTACTGGACAAGACAAACTCTCAGACTGACAATGTTACTGGACACGACAAGTTTTTCTTTCAGACAGACAATATTACTGGACACGACAAACTCTTCTTTCAGACAGACAATGATACTGGACATGACAAACTCTTCTTTCAGACTGACAATGTTACTGGACACGACAAGTTTTTCTTTCAGACAGACAATATTACTGGACACGACAAACTCTTCTTTCAGACAGACAATGATACTGGACACGACAAGTTTTTCTTTCAGACAGACAATGCTCATCATATAATCCACTCCGTTTTATTCTAAATCAGAAAAGTCCACAAGACATTTGTAACAGCTCGGAATAGCAGTTTGTGATTCAAGCATTGGTTGTCAAAGAAATATATTGCTCTTAGAAATGCTCAACAAATTATCTAAGTGACAAAAATAACGATATAAATAGTGTTTTGCCGCAATATATCAGCATTATTTTAACACACAACAAACTCTTGTCTCATGCACTAGTGAGATATTTCCAGTCCAAATATTTAATTCATCGCATTTCTGGAATTATCCCTGACCAGTACAAGACAATGATGGCATCGAAATAAACATACCTTGTAATACTTCAATGACGACCCAGACCGGTACAGGACAATGATGGCATTGAAATAAACATACCTTGTGATTAATATTTACCACCGTGCGAGTAAAGTGACATCTGTGCAGATAATTTAGGAACTATTTAAGAGAGACAGATATGCAGACAGAAACAAAGACAAATTAGGAACTATATAAGAGAGACAAACATGCAGACAGAAACAAAGACAAATTAGGAACTATTTAAGAGAGATACACATGCAGACAGAAACAAAGACAAAGATAGATAGGGAAATGTTCTAAGCTTGATTGCCACTAAAATAATAATATCGAAAATAATGTACCTCGGATTTAACAAATGTCTTAAAAATCAGAGGTTACTTAGAAGAGACTTCACTTGCTTCCTCTCTATGAGTTGGTAGTAAGTACAAAGCTAACGTAAGCTTATGAAATGAGAAATGAGTTGTCGGACGTTTTTACCTGAAAGGAACACCCATTGGTCACTATCACATTAGACTATCGGAACACGATAGGGCTAATCGTAGTTAGGATCCAGTCTTTGATAGGTGCATGGTTCGAGAACCAATGATTTTGAAGTATGCAGAATCGTAAGGTTGGGCAGAGATCAGAAAACACGTCAAACTATTCACCTTGACAAAGATCAGAAGACAACACGTCAGTCCATTCAATTGGTGAAGGATAGAAGATTACACATCAATCTATTGACCATGGACAGAGGTCAGAAGACTACACAACAATCTCTTGACCTTGACAGAGATCAGAAGACAACCCGTCACTTTATTCACCTTGGACAGAGGTCAGGTAAAGCTTTTCGAATTCCCCTTATGTTCGAAAAGACAAGTGAATGATTTCTGAAAAACTCTTTAAGAGAGAGATAATGTAAGTAATTATTATGCTATGGATCTTCTGACGTCAAAAAGACAAATGGATAGCGCAATCTTTGATTTTAAACAAGAACGTTAAGATGAGCAGATAATAATCTTAAACCTACATGTCTATACAAACGAATATGTAGGACAAACAGAAGGATGACAAAAGAGTTAAAAGTCTCCCCAAGAAATATAAAGATTGAACAGAACTAAAATGCTAATGAAGTTGTTCAGAGTGAGAGATGAAGGAAGGGAGGAAGAGCGAAGAACAGGAAAATCGAACAAACACAAATGTAACCTGTGTACACTGCAAACACATGTAAATTGTGTGCACTGCAAACACATGTCGTCTGTGTGCACCGCAAACACATACAGCCTGTGTGCACCGCAAACACATGTATCCTGTATACACCGCAAACACACCTAGCCTGTGTGCACCACAAACACACGTAGCCTGTGTGCACTACAAACACACGTAGCCGGTGTGCACTACAAACACACGTAGCCTGTGTGCACTACAAACACACGTAGCCTGTGTGCACTACAAACACACAGGCTACTGTGTATATTACAAACACAGGTAGCCTCTGTGCACTACAAACGTAATGGTACAAGGCATATAGCGGACGGGTGTCCCAGTTAACAGGAAGACAGAAGGAGTAATAAAGACATTACTGTAAGCAACAAGTTACAGAGGGAGAGTGGTAGGGCACACGACTGAATCAGTGACACGTTGGTAAACTGAAAACATGAGAAACTGCCATAACAAACAGACAAAAAATGGGTCAAGCTTCATCATCAGTGTGCTCATCAGATACCAGAAAAAAAATGCACTGTGGGCACATTAGTCGGTTGCCAATATAAATCTTTCAGCTTATCGTGGCCTTAAACATACACACAGAAATATAAGTGAACATGTTGGGCATGTCTGCTAGTTCTAAACATGAAAGGAAACAGTTCGTGATACGGTGTTCCGCAACACGACCATACCGGTAGACAACCCGTTGCCAAGAGAACGCATTTTTAGCAGGAAGATAACGTGTTGCTAAGAGGATTTTGAGCAGGAAGACAAAGCATTAAATGATTGCATGAATTTATAAAGGTTGCCTTTGTGGAAGAAAGAGAAAGGCTGATTTTGATCCCTGTAAAATAAGAATGAATTGAGACAACTGTTAAAGGGAACTCAAGTGACTGTTGAGTAAAATATAAAGCGAAATACATGCACACCAGGATAACACACACACACACGCACACACACACACACATTCACACACAAAAAAAACCATTGACCATAAGATAACCAAAAGCACTCAATGGTACTAACCACTAGAAAAACAGAAGCACGCAAAGCTGTTAACCACAAGATAAATAGACGCTGTTAAAGCTGTTAACCACAAGATAACCAGAAGCACGCAAAGACGTTAACCACTAAATAAATAGAAGCTGTCAAAGATAGCAGTTAAGGCTACTAAATGAGTAGGAACCGGAAAGAAATTTTAAACTTTCAATATATTCAAAATAATTAGAGCTTCTGAAGAACATTAGTATCTAGAACAGACCAGACATGTAAGCAGAAACAAAGAAAGATGTATACACTCACTAGGCGATTAGAAATAAAGAAGGATGTATACACTCAATAGTGATTAGAAACAAAAAAGTATGTATACATTCACTAGGCGATTAGAAACAAAGAATGGTGTATACACATCACGTGAACTGAAACAAAGAATGGGTGTATGTACATTACTAGGCGACTAGACACAAATAAGGATATATACACATCACTAGGCGAGTATAAAGAAAGAATGGTGTATACACGTTACTAGACGAGTAGAAACATTGATAAAAAGATATACACGTCATTAGACGAGTAGAAACAATGAAAGAAAGATATACACGTCATTAGGTGAGTAGAAACAATGAAAGAAAGATATACACGTCATTAGGTGAGGAGAAACAATGAAAGAAAGATATACACGTCATTAGGTGAGTAGAAACAATGAAAGAAAGATATACACGTCATTAGGTGAGAAGAAACAATGAAAGAAAGATATACACGTCATTAGGTGAGGAGAAACAATGAAAGAAAGATATACACGTCATTAGGTGAGAAGAAACAATGAAAGAAAGATATACACGTCATTAGGTGAGGAGAAACAATGAAAGAAAGATATACACGTCATTAGGTGAGGAGAAACAATGAAAGAAAGATATACACGTCATTAGGTGAGGAGAAACAATGAAAGAAAGATATACACGTCATGTGCAGACAATCGCTGAAAAGTTAAAGCGATGGTGCGATTTCAATTGTTTCGAAAACCCGGAATAAGAGAATTATTACAGAAATACTCGAAAATAGCGAAAATCAAGCATTCTGATTCTATAAATAGTTAATTCAGGAATTCATAAAGAGATCAGTTTCACACTCGGACGCTCACGATACAAATACGTCATCAGCAATAAAACAAAATAGCTACACAAATCAGATTAGTTCCTATGCATACAAATACGACATCAGTAATAAAACAAAATAGCTACACAAATCAGATTAGTTCCTATGCATACAAATACGTCATCAGCAATAAAACAAAATAGCTACACAAATCAGATTAGTTCCTATGCATACAAATACGACATCAGTAATAAAACAAAATAGCTACACAAATCAGATTAGTTCCTATGCATACAAATACGTCATCAGCAATAAAACAAAATTGCTACACAAATCAGATTAGTTCCTGTGCATACAAATACCTCATCAGCAATAAAACAAAATTGCTACACAAATCAGATTAGTTCCTGTGCATACAAATACCTCATCAGCAATAAAACAAAATTGCTACACAAAACATAGCACGTACATGACACTTCGTACTGTAAAATTTTAAAAGAAACATCATACACCTCAACAGGTCGATACAAAAGTTACCTATTCTGACTCGTTCTTTGAGAACTTTGGCGTGGCACTATTTTTAGACTTGGCCATAGAACACCGGAATAGTTCTCTACATACTGCCCTGTATTTGGATCCTGAGGAGTAATAGAAGAAGAAATGGAAAGATGCGTTTACGTAAGTTGTAAGCATGCTGTAAGTTGTCAAAAATCTAAAAGTATTGTGATATCGGCCGCCAATACGAACTTCAGGCACAATAAGCCCGGCATTTAGTGATATGGAACCTGAAGATTTACACACTAGGAACAAAACAGAAAGAGCCACAAGGGTGCGTGTCAACGACTCGTCTCGAGCATTCATGGGAGAAATGGCTGTAGTTGAATGCTCGCGCCAAATCCTGAACTTGCGCAAATAAATTGACGTAATAACGGTGCTAAGTGTAACAACACTGATGCATAAGGTCGGAAATGTCGTCCCGAAAACAGTTCCTAGCAAAGTGTCCACAAGATATTTCATCTTGACGTACTCTTCGCTCGGGTAGATAATGTTCACTGTGCTGTTCGTCCTTTGGTCATACATACAGGTAATATTCCACTGCATGACAGCTATATACTGCAGACCAAGAATAAGCAAGAATAACAACAAGAAAATTACAATCATTGTTCTTGTCTTCAGAAATTTTCTCGAGTAGAGTGGACTGACGACACAGAAGCACCTCTCGAGAGCGATGATGGTAGTATTAAATGAGGACACCCAGCACAGGCCGGTCAGGAACAGAAGTCGTGACCGAATGTAAACCTGAAGCATCACGCCCTCTCTCTCAGATGTCGTAAATAGCGCATGGATAGTATCTGAATTTAATATATAGGTTAGAGATATATCCCAAAAATCAACGCAGGATCTCCAGAACAGACATAGATTGATCCTTTCCTTAAGGCCTAGCTTGTAGAACACCGCCATGTTGATGATGTTGGTCGGGGCGCTAATCAAAAAGAAAAGTGGCAATAAGACCCCCATAACAACTAGTCCAAAATAAATGTCCGCATTATGACTGATCGGGTCATCCGGATTTTCCCAAGAGACATTAACATTTATCACAATACATCCTTCAGGAACTGCCGAATAGCTATTTGTAAAACTACTTTCTATATTGGTTGAAGTCTGATAACTCATGCCATGTCTGACTGAATTTGACACAGTGGTTTCAGGTATATCTTTTGTTATTGATGCAACTGACGCCATTAACCGATTTTGAGAAAGTCAACATCAAATGGATTTTGTTTATTCGTCAAGATTTTCTAACGAATTCTGTCCTGAAGAGGATAATTAGTTTTTCGTCAACTTCAAATTGAGTGTTTAGAATAATTTTCTTGAGTCTCTTTTGTTTGTTTTGAGAGTGATTACTTTTTTAAAAAAAATGTTTTAAAAGTTTTTGTATGAAGCAGCAAGTACATATGCTTGTATTTGTATTAATTTCTTGATTACAAATCTTTTATTTTCGTAATATATCCCTTCCTCCCACTCTATCTACCTATCTATCTATCTATCTATCTATCTATCTATCTATCTATCTATCTATCTATCTATCTATCTATCTATCTATCTATTTATCTATCTATCTATCTATCTATCTACTTATCTATCTATCTTTCTTTCTTTCTATCTCTCTCTCTCTCTCTATTTATCTTTCTATCTATCTGTCTATCTATCTATCTATCAATCTATCTATCTATCTATTTATCTCTCTCTCTCTATCTGTCTATCTATCTATTTATCTATCTATCTATCTCTATCTATCTCTATCTCTATCTATCTATCTATCTCTTATCTATCTTTCTTTCTTTCTTTCTCTCTCTCTCTCTCTCTCTCTCTCTCTCTCTCTCTCTCTATCTATCTATCTATCTATCTATCTATCTATCTATCTTATCTATCTATATGTCGATGTATACACCTGCCGGCTTACGACTGTTTTTGTTGTATTTTGCTCGTGAGCTCATCTGTCTATATGATTTGTATATATATATATATTTCTGTCCTCCCTTTTAGTACTTGTAGTAATTCTTTGCAAAATGCCCACCTCTTTTACTGAGAGAAAACGCATCACATTTAGACTTCCAATGCTCGCACAATCACGCCTTGTCTCCCTTACCGTTACACAGACTTCTCGCTCTCTTACAACAGTTTACTATAATCATCAATGAAGGCCTCAATTTATGGACGGTTAAACCACTCTTTTTCTTTTATTGACATCCGGTATTTAATATATTACCAAAATAAAAATATTCCTGCGTAAATGATAATTTGTATTTCAGAATTATTTCTTATTTTTTCTCTCTGATTTTCACTGGTTTCATTTTATTACATTGTAAAATGAATCAGTCTACTGTATTTGAAATTTCAGAAATCACTGGAAACGTATTAACTTATTATCTCCTTACTTTTTTCCCCTATCTAATTTAATTTTGAATGTTATTTCCTGGTTAAACTGGCGGTAGTGTATTATAATCTAATTCCAGTCATTGTCAATATTTGCTGAAGCTGTTTAAGATGTATACTTCATGTTTCATGCAAGGGCGACTATCTTGGGATAAATGAAAAAAACGCACAAATTATTACAAATTCCCACAAATATCATTCAGAATGTATATGCGTGATTTGTGAGAAGTGCGAAATATATTTTGCAAATATATTTTTCACTGTGTACATATGCTTGTATTTATTATATATACATATATATATATATGTATCTCTGTATGTGTGTTGTGTGCTTGCGTTCATGCATAAATAGTATATGCGAGAATGCGTGAGCTTGTGTTGTATACTTAAATGTGATTTTAAAAATATTTTGCTTTCGTAAGTATATTCATAATTTTGTTAATAGTTATTGAACACGGCGAGCGCCAGAAATAAATCATTATTATATTCTTACTACATATTATCTTATAATATTACCTGTAATTTCCTCTCCTAACACCTTTAGACGCCCTTATGAAAATTGTTAAGTACTCACTTTGATCGATGAGGACACATAGTTTATAAGTAATTAAGAGAGCATTTTCTTCAAAGTCATTACTGTACGCTGAATGAAAGTTACATGTATTTGTTTTGTTCTCTAAAATATAATTCTACCGGTAACAATAATGTTATCGGCAAAAGTAAATATATTTGTGTTGATTTCAAGAATTCTGAAAATAAAGTGACATTTTAAAGTTACAGTACAATACTAGTATTTCTTATCTTCAATAGATAACTGTTCTCAACGTCAACTTTTATTCAAATTAGTTTTGCAAACCAAAAGGCCATCGGCCACATTTTATTTGTTTGTTTACTATTACTCCTTCAAAGACTCAACCAGAAGTTAACTTAAAATAAATATATATTTGTTTAAATCTTAAAAAATTATATCAATGTGACATTTCTTAGAGTTCCTCTTATCGGATTCCTCGATGTAGACATATTGTTAAGTAAGATAAATAAATATAATTAACTAAAAGTGAATAAATAAACGTAAACATTTAGTAAATTACGATCATAACTTAAATAAAAGCGAAGAAATTACTGTTCGTTGTTAATTACGATGATTAATTATGTAAACGTAAATAATGTAAACATTTTTTTTAAAGTACGATGATTAATGAAGTAAAACTTATTAAATAATTTCAGTTCATAACTAAGTGTAGTGTAAACAGAAAAATATCGTATTTTTCTAGTTAATGTTTTATTTGATGTTTTAAGTTGAAGGCTTTCCCTGTAAACGTGGAGTTCAACACACAATTTTATTTGGAAACCTAAGACTACAGCAGGAGTCGAGATCTAGATGAGGTGTCATAAAGTCGCCAGTGTAAATGTGAAGTTCAACAAACACAATTTTATTTGGAAACCTAAGACTACATCAGGAGTCGAGATCAAGATGAGGTGTCATAAAATCGCCAGTGTATGGAGATGACGACATTTCTCCAGTTGGCTAAGTTGTGGACGTACGTCAAGTAGTCTCTCTGTACCGTTGTTCACTGTGACATTGATTTCTCGAGACACAATTTCCATTTCTAATATAGCCTCACTCTACCATTGGTCACTGTGACATTGATTTCTCGAGACACAATTTCCATTTCTAATATAGCCTCACTCTACCATTGGTCACTGTGATATTGATTTCTCGAGACACAATTTCCATTTCTAATATAGCCTCACTCTACCATTGGTCACTGTGACATTGATTTCTCGAGACACAATTTCCATTTCTAATATAGCCTCACTCTACCATTGGTCACTGTGACATTGATTTCTCGAGACACAATTTCCATTTCTAATATAGCCTCATGGTTTCATATTAAATATGATATCCATTTCTCGTGGTACCTTGGGCACTCCATATGACGGTATTTTTGTAATTGTCAGAGTTGGAGTAAACAACTCGAGTTGAGAATATGCTAGAAATTGCTGATGCAATCCAAATCAATTCCAAATGGATGAGTAGTTTTTATTAGTCAATGGTTAAGAATGAGACCAGCCAGTGGGCTGAGATCAAACGTTTACCTACTGTAGAGAATTCTATTGTCTAATCACTTGAATTTTGTGTGGCAATAAGTCCAGTCATGAAAGGCGGCCGTTAAATTAATGCTCAATTAACTGGATTTTTTTGATAGAGAATGGACTGAGAAATATTTTGCGCTATTTTGCTATTGAATGTTATACTTGCGTTTTACCTGTATTACGTGACCAGACTATTATTTCTACAAATGTTTGATGCTCATATATAATCTGTCTGTTGTATGATGGGGAAATGTTCCCACATATAATATTTTATAATATAAATTTTCATTTTGTTCAATGAGTGCGTATTGCGTCCTGTTTACTGAGAAGGGAAGCCCTGAAACGAATGAGAGAGCATTGGGGGGGGGGGGAGAGAGATTTATGGACCGGTGTTTGATGTCTGCGGTGTTTGATGTCTGTGAGCACGGCGGTCAGCATGTGGTCAGCGTGTACGGTCAGCGGGTGCGTTAGAGTTGTTAGAGGGCCATAAATCATCTTAGAGCTAATGAATTGAACAGGTCAGAAACTGGTCTAAGCAGGGTAATAAAAACCACAGTGAAAATGTTATCTTCACTACTTCCTGAAAATCGTCTGAGGGTGAAGACTGGAAAAGTGTAGTCCGCCCCAAAACAACACTGGATCGTATATGAGAGAAGAAAACCTGGCTATATAGGTAAAAACGTCTTTGTATTTGTGTGAATGGTTAGGTTTTATTAGGATGTTATATACTATGTTTTTATTTTGAACATGTTAATATTCTTCCTTTCAGAGGCCTATACCAAACTTAGTAATTATTTATTAATCGAGCACCGGACTGGACACTTAGGCTTTGCAATTGTTTGTGTTGCAGGGTTTTTTCTTTTTACTGTGTATTCTCGGCTGCTCGTTTATAGCTGCCTGTTGTTTGCCTGTGTGGCCGTTCTACTTGTCCCGGCTGAATTGGGACGTGTCGATCTATTGACTGCAAAAATTCAAGTCTACAAGACTGACGTCATTTCTGTGCTTAAGCTAAATGCCTATCCGGAAAGTGACTCCAGTGATATGAACTGGCTTAGGATGAACTGAATTTTCTAAATCTTGTTAACTTTCTTTTATTAAATTTCTTGTTATTATTTTAAAACGCGTGTTTGTTAGTTCTATCGTTATTTTCGTAGTTCAAGTGATAATGTAATGAGTACGTCTTGTCCTCTGTTCGTTAACTATAATCATTATATATTTCCTTCACTACAAGACCCTTAAAGCTCATTTTACACAGTTCTCATTGTTTTTCCTTGTATACTTTACTTAACATTATTCGTCTGTGTGACAGACTCTGACCAGATTCTGTGTCACGAACTTCTGACCCACATCCGAGGCTCGAGTGTCGTGTTTGAATTGAATTCCTTTATTAGAGCCCTCCCGTCGTGCACCAGCTTGAGGAAAAACAACAGTGAGTTCGACCCTGTTATGTAACTTTAGACGTCAGTCGAGAAAGTTCGAATCAACAAACATACCTCGTGATCTAGTCACGTGATGCATTCATGCACTACAATAAATACTCTTGATGCGATAATATACTTCACTCGCACACAAGACTGGCCGGACACACACATCTGCTCACGTAGCATCTTAGTCGCCGAATTGCTGAGTCGGAAAGGAACATAGGACCCGTTGCTTTTATGTAAAGTCTACTTAAGAAGGTAACACGTCTACTTCTTACAATATTATTGCATTTGCTATTGTATTTTTGTATATGAATTCATGTATGTATTTTGTGCGGATTATTGCAATTCTCTTCCGAACACAAGTGATTCGATAGAATGACTAAGCCTAGAAGTTTCATTGTATATAAATTAATTGTAACCTTTTAATTATTAATTTGTATAAACTTTAATTCTCTTGTGCCGCAGGAACGTCTGTGCACATTGCGAATTTTTATGTAATTCAAATGATTCTCTTGCATGTAATTTCATTGTTAAATTGTAAAGCGCTCATGCTTAATTTGAATTATATTTTGTTCTCCTTGTATGAAATCCATTTTCGATGAAGTAAATGTTCGGAAATTCATACGTTCATGTAATGTTAAAAATAACACACATGTGAATTATATTGTATCTTTTATGAATATAAAAATATTGTAAAAGATGTGATAGTCGAAGATCTAAGCTATGTGCATTGTTATCAGTCACGTGCTTTGGAGGATTTGCGAATGTAAGCGCAAATCGCTCATAGAGATTGAACACTCATTTCAGAGCGGGTTCTTCTTCTTCTTCTTCTCTACCTTATTCTACGTTCAACCCTGGACGGACAATGTTCAATACCGTGCCGCCATCGTTGATGATGTATGCTTTGACAGACCTCTAGCGTGACAGTTGAGAGACAACTAGTTACTGGGAGCTACCGACCGTACAACGCAACATCGCTTGATGTGGAAGGATCGAACCGACCTTAGTCCACATTAATCAAGAGATAGATAAGGAACTGAACTGAACTCTGAATCAGCGGAATGTGCTGGAAAAAATAACTTTCTCGAACATTAACTTTCAAGGATTAATTAAGCACCTTAACTTGCCTTAGTTTAGACCTGAAGCTGTGTCTTCGTAATTGTTAAATCTTAACTATTAAATTCTTTTATTGTTAATACCTCTTTCGTAGTGATTTTTATGCATATAGACCTAATCGTGGTTTGGATGGGGGATCGATTGAGCTAAATGTAACATTTTGAGTGCATAAAGATTTAAGAGAGTGTTAACGGTTTCCAAGCCGGCTATTGTACACAAGTTGTTTGTTCGTGAATCTGTTTGTCTGTACTACAAAGGCGCATTTTCATACGAGACGAAAGATAACTTGAGCAACCAGTCTGTTTAGGGAAAGAGGAGAAACTAATTTATCTAATTAAATTAAGGTTCTGTAAAATTCCTAAGCAGGGTCTCTAAATAAAAACTGGATATGTAACAGTCTGAGATCACTTAGATTTATGGTATCACTCATTACGAGGGCAATATTTTACCGTAAGATTGTTTTGTTGAATCTTTTTTACTTTTGAATGGACATTAGTTTTTAATATATTGAATCTCTGACCAGATAAGACCATTCCATGGCAGCTTATTATGTTACAGAAGATGAAATCTGTTGTGGGCAGACAATGCTAGTGGACACGATAAATGCTTCTTTCAGGACAGACATATTTCTTCTTTCGCTGTGTGCAGTAGTAAGGCAAGATTAACGCTTTACAACTTGTATTTCGCTATTTGCAGTAGTAAGGCAAGATTAAAGCTATACAACTTGTATTTCGATGTGTGCAGTAGTAAGGCAAGATTAACGCTATACAACTTGTATTTGCTGTGTGCAGTAGTAAGGCAAGATTAACGCTATACAACTTGTATTTCAATATCTGCAGTCATTCTTTGTCGGCACACAACCCAGAGTAAAGGCACAGAATCAGTGTTCTCTTAGAAATTCACAGACCAATATGCATTCTATATTGAAAAGTATATCTTTATAGATGTTTACCTTTCAGAATCAATGGATAGGCTGAATGCAATTATCGATTAGTCATGCCAAACCGTTTAGTGATTTTAATACAAATCTCTTTTAGAAAATTGATGTTTGTCTCTGAATCGGGGTCACACCTTTGGGGGTAGTGCCTCATTAACCTGACTAAAAAATAAATTTAAAAAAATTATTTAAAAAAACCTCTCCACCGCCCCACCTTTTAGTGATTTACATCTGGCAGTAAATTCTTCAAGGGAACTAACTCGTTTCCTTCGTGTAGGAGTTGTTAAATGACCACTTTCCTACATGTCATGTAAAGAACAAAATGCTAGATGATGGACAACCCGTCCGAAATTAACTGTGGGTGTTACAATTATCTTTCCTGTCAGACAACAGGAGCGATATGGGAGAGGGGGCTGGGTATATAGTAAAAGTAAACTATTCAGAAGGAAAAATCGTGGTGGTACAATTCTGATGGATTAGTTTTGTGTCCATTTTGAAAGAAGCCCATTGGTCCACGTTATTTAAAGCTCTCGACTGACCAATAAAAGCTTAAAACCAGGCACAAATAAATTCTTCCGTTTTTTCCACTCCGAGGAGTCGCGGCGTCTTGCACCCACAACCCTGACGCCAGCTCTGTGTTTGACAGAAGCAGCTCGTGTTTCAGAGCTAGACTGCGCATTTTATTTTTTACGGTGGGGCATATGCAAAGCATATTACAGTTATTCACTCTTGTTTATTCATCCGGCTTAGCTGACCTGACAGATAGTGTTTTGCCGTTTCTTTTTCCTGAAGAATTTCGTCTTTTCTCCAAAAAGATTTATTCATTCAGAGAGTGTTTACAAATTCACAAGAACAAGGTTGGTAGAGGAATACGTATTTACTTTCGCTACAGCGTTTGTGATGTATTTGTGAGAAGATAGGTAGAGCTACTACAAATGCCTGTGTTATAGAGTTAAAAATGTATCTGTGTGACGAAGCTACAGTTGCATTTGTATGATAAGCGTTGCAAATACATGAATGAGCTACAAAATGTGCGACAGACCTGCATCGCCTATCTTTGTGATAGATTTAAAAGTACTGTGTTGTATGTGTGGCCTATCTCTGTGATAGATTTAAAAGTACTGTGTTGTATACGTGGCAGAGGTAAATACTGAATACATGATGATGGAGATAGAAAGGCGTTTGGAATGAGCTAGTGACGTACTGACGTTTCTGTCATGAGTGAGGAAGAAAGGCAAGAATAAAAGTACTGCACATTTATAATGTAAACATACAGTGTACGCTGGCAGGTCTCGTATAGATGACGTTCTGTTTTATCGCTTCCCTTATAATTTTTCTTTCTTTCTTTCTTGGTCCTTTCTTTTTCTATTTCCTTCTTGATATTGTTTTCTTCTTTCTTTCTTTCTTATTTCATTCATTTTCTCTATCCTTTCTTCCTTCCTTTTTTCCTCCCTCGTCTCTTTCTTTCTTCGACATTTTTTCTTCCTTGTCTTTTTTTTCCTTTGCTTCTTTCTTTCATTCCTGTGTAGGCGATCACAGTGCCACGTTGATTAAACCGTCATCTGTCATCATTGTCTGTAAGTGTCAAGAAGATGATATTGTAAGGTTTTATATCGAGTTTCGCGGTCGGAACGATCGGTCAATAGCTGCACGTGCTTAAGGTTATTTACCAATATGTTCTGCGCACACGCTGTTTGGGTGCGGTGGGGGTGGGTGGGGCTAGAATAGAGAGAAGGCTATAGAACCCCCACCCCCACCCCGCCGTTTAATCCACTCTTTAGATTGTAACATCTCCAATCGCTGCAAGGTATATTGATTTGTTTACAAGCGCGAGGAACAGACGTCACAAGCGTACAGGGTCGTACGTGCGGCAATGTTCTATTTTTAACTGAAGCAATAAACACTGGTTTCTCACGTGTCAGACTTGCGGACAACGAGTAATGTTCTTGTGCGCAGTCATTTTCTCTTGCTCAATCCTGTATGTGCGCGTGTAGAGTGCTTTGTATTCTCTCCATGTATGCGCACACACACACGCACGCACACACACACACACACACACACACACACACACACACACACACACACACTCGATAGATAGATAGATAGATAGATAGATAGATAGATAGATAGATAGATAGATAGATAGATAGATAGATAGATACATAGTGTTGTGGAGTAAATTTACCTATTACTATTTCTAGACTTAATTGTGATATAAATTGTTAAATTGTCGAAGTGACCCAACCTTGGATACTCTTTATGATTGTATTTTTATGTCATAGTTGGAGTAAACAAATCGAGTTGGGAATATGCTAGAAATTGCTGATGCAATCCAAGCCAGTTCCAACTGGATGAGTAGTTTTTATTATCCAATAGTTATGATTTACGGGAATGAGACCCAGAATTCTATTGTCTACTCACTTTGAATTTAGAGTGGCAAGAAGTCCGGTCATGAAAGGCGATCGTTAGCTTAATGACTGATTGAATACAGTTACCTCTAGCCAAAAAGTGTGCCATGTGCCCTCCTATCATAATTAGATCCCACCCGATAGTGTGCTAGCAACCTCCACAATAATTACACCCCACACCCACGTGCACCATCTGCCATCCATAATAACTGGATTAGTGAGAGACTTAAGAAAAAACTAGTAATGAAAGATTTCTCGTGCACAACAGTAGTCATCAGTTCACTCATTCTCGTGCACAATAATTGTCATCAGTTCATTCTCGTGCACAACAGTAGTCATCAGTTCATTCTCGTGCACAACAGTTGTCATCAGTTCATTCTCTGCACAACAGTTGTCATCAGTTCATTCTCGTGCACAACAGTAGTCATCAGTTCACTCATTCTCGTGCACAATAATTGTCATCAGTTCATTCTCGTGCACAACAGTTGTCATCAGTTCATTCTCGTGCACAACAGTTGTCATCAGTTCACTCATTCTTAATCACAAGATAGTCATCAATTCACTCATTCTCGTTCACAACGATAGTCATCCATTCACTGCACAGCAGGCGTCATCATTTCACTCTTTCTTCTTTCCCACTTAAAATATATCTAGTGAGCTATAAAAATAAATATTAATTTTAATTTAATAATTACTAGAGTCAGGGCAATGTGTTCAAGTCTTTAACTAAAAACCACATCAAAATAATATTACCGTCACTGGCGTTCTTTGCGTTTGTCTATTAACATATAGGCTGTGAAATTAAAATAATATATTTAAAAATATTTAAAGAATGAGGTCAAAGTAGATCTGTACAATGCTCAGTTTCTATTTATCTATTTTTTTTCATCATAAATCTATAGATAATATACTATCGTCAGTGAACGGCTTAACAACCAGGAAGTGAAACAAAACATACATCGAATCATCAGTGGCAGAAACTGTGAGGAGACCCTTTATAGGCTGTCTTTTTCTAGGTATGATGAACAAACACTCCACAGATAATTTATGTTATGCTGTCACTGACGTAATAACCACAGCTTTCAGGACTTATGTACACAGTCTTCGCATGGTGTCCCCGATAGACAATCACAGTTTTCAGGACTTATGTAAACAGTCTTCGCCTGGTGTCCCCGATAGACAACCACAGCTTTCAGGACTTATGTAAACAGTCTTCGCATGGTGTCCCCGATAGACAACCACAGCTTTCAGGACTTATGTACACAGTCTTCGCATGGTGTCCCCGATAGACAATCACTCTTGGCATTAGTGACGCAGGTAGACAATCAACCTTTGCCTGGTGTCTCCGATAGACACTCAGTCCTGACACTGGTGACACAGATTGAGAGTCAGTCTTCATGCTAGTGCCTCAGGCAATAGGTCAGTCATGTGCTCAGCACTGAGGTTCCCTCACCCACACCGAAAGTTTGAAGTTTTGAATCGTAAATTCCTTCACATTGAAGACCACAGCAAGATCGCGCACAGTGAGTCCTTGTGTAGTTCTAATTTTAGTATTTATGACATACTATTTTTAGTATTTATGACGTCGTACTATTTTAATAATTATGACAATGACAGGTCATATTCCGCAGACTGATGGCACCACTGGCATACATTTTCGTGTCCAACGCCATGGACCGGATCCTGTTGAGCCTCTTGGGCTTGCTGGTGTCCTCCTACTCTCTGCACGTGGAGATTCAGAAAGAGTTGAACCCTAGTTACAGGGCAGCCTGCGACTTCAGTGAAAGGATGAGCTGCTCCAAGGTACTGACCTCCAGGTGAGTTTCTCACTATGTACACTTGATACTGCTGACCTCCAGGTGAGTTTCTAACTATGTAGACTTGATTCTGCTGACCTCCAGATGAATTTGTCATTATGTGCACTTGATATTGCTGACCTCCAGGTGAATTTGTCATTATGTGCACTTGATACTGCTGACCTCCAGGTGAATTTTTAATGCTGTAAACTTGATACTGATGACCTCCAGGTGAGTTTGTCACTGTGTACACTTGATACTGCTGACCTCCATGTGAAGTTGTCACTATATAGACTTGATACTGCTGACCTCCAGATGAATTTGTCACTGTGTACACTTGATACTGCTGACCTCCAGGTGATTTTGTCACTGTGTAGACTTGATACTGCTGACCTCCAGTCATATTTAATAATTCTTTTGCACTTATACATTTTTTTAACGATTTTACTTCCACCATCTATATGTTCTTAATGTGTACGTCATGTTTAATAATTCTTTTGCACTTGTACATTTCCTTTCTTATATTTTACTTCCACATGCTCCTTAGGTACAGTCGCGGCTTCGGAGTGTTGGGAAAACTTTTTGGAAACGACAACTTGCTGAATGCTCGTAACTGCAACTTTGGAATCATCTTTTACGTCATGCACGCTGCAATAGGTAACAGGATTCCTTGGTACTCATGCCTGTAATTATGGTTACCCACTCTAGTAATGCCCGCCGCAGTAGTTAAGGATTTCTTGATTCTCGCAGTTGTTGCTATGGCTTTGCTTATATAATGCACGCGGCAGTCTCTTATCTATTGCTATGATAACTACGTAACACATTAATACTACCAATAATAAAATAAAATATAAAATTTGTCGTTACGGGTGTAACGACAAAGCAAATTAACACTACCAAAGGAATAATAAGTTTATACGGGTGTAATGATTGCAAATTATCACTGCTAAGGAAAATGTAGTTTATATGGGGGTAATGACTAAGCAAATTAACACTACCAAAAGAAAAATTAGTTTATACTGGTGTAATGACTAAGCAAATTAACACTACCAAAAGAAAAAAAAATAGTTTATACTGGTGTAATGACTAAACGAATTACAAGACGACAAAGAGTGGTAAGTGCATGTCTACAACAGCACGCTAGAAAATTAATAATCAGCAGAATTGTCTGCACTTGAAAGCCAACTCATTCGGCATGCAGATATAATACTGCATAGTCTCTTAACTTTTTGTCAATGTATATAGCGCACGACCTCTAAACCTTTTGTCCGTGTATATAGCGCACGACCTCTAAACCTTTTGTCCGTGTATATAGCGCACGACCTCTAAACCTTTTGTCCGTGTATATAGCGCACGACCTCTAAACCTTTTGTCCGTGTATATAGCGCACGACCTCTAAACCTTTTGTCCGTGTATATAGTGCACGATCTCTAAACCTTTTGTCCGTGTATATAGCGCACGACCTCTAAACCTTTTGTCCGTGTATATAGCGCACGACCTCTAAACCTTTTGTCCGTGTATATAGCGCACGACCTCTAAACCTTTTGTACATAAAGAAACAAGAACGATATTTGTATGTTGTTTCAAATTATTTTTCTTAGAGATGGCAATTAACATTTCCTTGGCTTGCTTATAACTCATCTGTCGAAAGAATTCATTCAACGACGCGTTCACTGACATAACTGACAGATAACTGTCACTAAGAAACCATTTCAGGTCACTCGACCGAAAACGGAGTTTTAATCAGCACGTTTTCGATCAGGATAATTTATCATACCGGCAGTGAAAATGACGCCAAACAAACTCACAAATATTTTGAGTTGTGCATGTATATTCTTTACTCCTTTTAAAAACGTGTTTGAGTTTGGTTTCGTTTTTGTTTGAGTGGGTGTTTTTGTTTTTGTTGTTTTTTTTTTTAATGAAGAGTGTATATATTCTTATATTCGTAAATTATAGCATAAAGTTTTCTGCGCTACAGTATTTTTAAGCCAGACACTCATACAATCAATACGGTAATTGTTTTACACTTTAGAAGTTTGTGGGTCAGAAAATTTAATAGATTTAGTACGGTCTCTGCTTTGCACACGATACTTAAGACCCCCATTCATGGTCTGAAAATATGACTCAGAATGTAACTATGGCGTTCGCATGTCACTGAATATTTAAAATGCAAGTGTATTTATAAATTAGTAAACAACACCTAGGCCTACAGCTTAAGACAAATTACAATTTATAACCATAGGTAGGCCTACGCTAATGAGTTTGCACCCGACACTTAACCATTCGCATGCCAGAGTACACAGTTTATTCGATTTGTAGAGATCACATACTGGATCACATTAAATACTTAAAACTTCATTGCACACAGAATTCACAGTTTACCTTTAAGCAATGTAAATTTGTATGTCTGTCTATCTGATCGTCCGTCCGTCCGTCCTTTCGTTCTTTCGTACGTTCTTTCTTTCTTTCTTTCTTTCTTTCTTTCTTTCTTTGTAAAGCACTCTAATTAACGATTGTTGATAGCACTTTAATAACGAGAGTCGATAATCAGGGGACTTGACAGCACTTTGTACCCCATTACGAGTCTGACCTAATTACTGGGCAGCTAATCCAAGCAGGACCATTCAGCAGGTAGGGGATATGATATGAAAACAAGTTAAAATTATCACTATGCCCTGGGGTTACAATTAGCCTGACACGTTTGGGGATATTTTCAGTTAGTGTCAAAGCCCCGTTCATAATTTCGATATAATTTGCACACACACCCTCCAAAACACCATGATGTACACTACATTAATACAAGACGCAGGGCGATAATTAACAGGTGACTCAGCGTCCATCTTGTTTAAATATTCCAATGATTCGTAGCACGGCAAATATTCTAAAACATGCAGTATTAACCCTTTCTAATCATTATACAAAACTGCTAATTTGCATACATATCTTATTTACTGAAATATTTTTTAATTCAATCGAACACTACTAAAATAAAAATTAAAAAAATATGCACAAACACAATTATGGCATCTCTCCGCCCATGACATCAAGGCTACTAATGGTAGTGGTCAATTAAAATTCAGGGATACATACTTGTCCTTTAAATTCGTCCATTTAACAGTAGAGGACACTAAAAATAAATAAAGACAGATATGTAACATTCATCTAATTAGTCAATGAGAATAGATTTTATAGAACAGAGCGAGAGTTAGTGGTAGCAAATATTGTTCCATTTTGAAACAGTTATCTTCTCCTGAATCTGTATATCTTGCATCAACCAGCTCGTCTCATGCCCAGCAGGAGGGTAGTTGGTCTATTGGAACATGTCCTGGAGACGCATTAACCAGTCTCTGGACTTAACCGAAACTATATTTAACAATAATATATACTAAAGAAAAAAAGAACAACAAAAACTATTGAGATTAAATTCCACTGACTTGTCCCTGTTACATTAGAAAGAGACAGCACTATATTTTTATGTTAAACAATTTTTAACGTACATCATATATAATTTATCATATATCTTCACTTGCTAGAATATGAAAATGCATATATAAAAACAAAGTCAAAATCTTCATTCATGTCATACTTTTAGAGGTTTTTCAAGGGTTTTGTGTGTACAGTCTCTGGGGGAATAATCTACCTAAAAGGATTGCATCTGAACTATTCACATTTTTAAGTGATGCACTGGGATATAAATATATATCTACATACCATAATAGTAGTGTATCTGGTCTATTCAATTTTCTTTTTAAAGTGTGGCTATGGGATATAAATACATCTCTACTTCTGGCCAGGAATTTGGCGTGGCGTCGGCTTGGAAGTAATAGCTACTGACACACTGTCTGTTTGAATATACTACCCTTCACACCTTTGTCACATACATTCATCCAGTCAACAACTAATTAGTTCATTGAGTAGAATGCTTTCTTCTTGTTTCTCCCACTCATGCTTCCCTTTTCTCTTTCACACGCAGTACACATCGGCCTCAGTTGGTTCACACGTAATAAGCGTCGGCCTCCGTTGGTTCACACGTAATACGCTTCGGCCTCAGTTGGTTCACATGTAATACGCTTTGGCCTCAGTTGGTTCACACGTAATACGCTTTGGCCTCAGTTGGTTCACACGTAATACGCTTTGGCCTCAGTTGGTTCACACGTAATACGCTTTGGCCTCAGTTGGTTCACACGTAATACGCTTCGGCCTCCGTTGGTTCACACGTAATACGCTTTGGCCTCAGTTGGTTCACACGTCGGTACTTATTCCCGGTGTTTCAGTCGCACGCATAATCATTAACCTACTATCCCTTACACTCATTTTCCATGGTTGAGTTAAACAGTCCACCCAGACAAACTTCATATGACCTTGACCTAGAAGCAAAAGTATAACAATGAACTTAAATAATGATACAAAGTAATATTTTAAAATTGCAGCATATTAACAAGCTGAACTTATTGCTGACGCACTATAAATTATTATAGGAGTTGACAGCACATTTGGTTTTCTTTTTCTGCATAGCACTCTAAATAACGGAATTGACAGCACTCTGGTTTTCGTTTCCTAAATTCCTGTTCGTTGTTTCAGCCTTGCTGTTGGAGCCGTCCACTGCAGCACCTCTTCTCTTTTATATGTCCATTGCTAGCGTGTTCATGTCGTTCTACCTCGGCTTCATCCTCTTCTTCGTTCTCCACGACGTGTGTGTCGTCTGCATCACAACGTACGTTATCAACGGACTTCTGTGTTACATTAATTATTCCTTTTATATTGAAATGAACTGATCAGCGTAACTGCTAACTAATATGTTTATTTATTTTAATTTTATTATTTATCTTCATGACAAGGTTGGTAGCAGTTAAGGAGGGCAAAATTATGCGTAATATGTAATTGGAAATATTTTATAAATATTTTTATTGTAATATTTATCTCTATAATCTACAATTTTGCCTGCTGTTTCTCTTCTGTGAAGTGTGGTTATTAAATAAGAGTGTTGTCAGATAAAAGAAAATGAACGAAAATTCCATTCAAAGAGTTGTCCTCCTTTGTTTTGTAATTATGTGATAATGAAGAGTTAGACTTTGCATAAGTCTCCCTGCATTGTATCTGTTTTCTCAATTCATGCAGCTGTATTAGTCTAGGTGCCATTTTATTGCTTTGTATTCTTTGGCAAAACTTTAATTAAATTGAATTATATGTATCCTAGACAACTATCATTAATCTATTAATTTAAGGTTTAAGTATTTTTTCCCCTTTTTGTTGATGTTTTCTTTAAAAATGTCTTCGTTACATGTACTGAATGATGAAAACGTCTTCGCTACATTTATCCAGCATGATGAAAACGTCCTCGCTACACATAATTAAAGGGTAGTGAAAAAACGTCTTCGCTGAATTTATCCAGGGTGGTGAAAACGTCTTTGCAATACGTATACATGTTAACATGAAAACGTCTTCACTACACATATCTAGGATAATAAAACATCTTTACCACACATTAAAGGGTGATGAAAACGTTTAGTTATCTGTATATCTGTTAGCTATGCAAGTTTGTGGGTGTCTGTCAGTTTGTTTAGTCTCCATCGACATGTCTCTGTGTTTTCTGTCAGAATTTGTCCATATATACAATAAGTGTTACTCATATCAGTAGATTTGTGTTCTGTGCTCAGGAATGTCAGTATGTTTGTGTTCTGTGTAGGAAAGTAATTATTTATGCTTACATGTATATCTGTCAGTATGTTTGTGTGCAGGAATGTCTGTATTTGTGCTTATATGCATATCTCTCAGTATGTTTGTATCTCTGAGGTTTGTCTATGGTCTGTGTTTGGTGTTATGTCTGTATTCGTACTTGTCTGCTTTGGCTACTGTCATGATCTGTTACCGTGTGTATGTCCTAAAATCTTTCGGTGTGTTTGTGTCTCTGTAAGTAGTTCTCTGTTAATGTCTCTGAATGGATGGGTGTCATTATATGTATGTGTGTCTGTATGCTTGATTTGCAGTAGGCAACAGAGTAAGCAGCTGTCGGGGAGTCTCTTTTGGTGTAGATGTTACACTCAACGAAATCTTTGCGTAAACCTTTAAATATTCAAGTGTTGTCACACTAAGGAATTAGCTATCCGTCTGCTAATAAACGTTTGCACATGCAGATTTGCGAAAAGACCAAATTCTGGTTTGTTTATAAAACAACGGTTTTATTCAAATGTATCAAAAATATAAAACATAACAGATACGGTAATATTTACACATATTTTACAAAACATTCGTTCTAGAAAAAAATTCACACTTTATTCTGTTGAAAGAAAGGTTTACACGGCCTAGCCCTGCACAATACATGTTGTTTGCTTACAAAACTGTAGCACATTACATGTTGTTTGCTTACAAAACTGTAGCACATTACATGTTGTTTGCTTACATAACTGTAGCACATTACATGTTGTTTGCTTACATAACTGTAGCACATATTCCTTTTTTACTAATGCAAATGGTAGCACGCCAAGTCAAGGTCTGCAGATCTGGGACCGTTTATTTTTACTCCAAGGACCTTGTACTGCTACAAAATTTATTTAAATGTTGAAATAATAGAAATCACAATTTGAACACAAATCGTTCAGCAACTACTATAGAAATTTTAGAAAAATATTAATACGATGTTTTATTAATGAAATACATGAGGTGATTGCTTTATTACTCTCGTTGTGCAAGAAATGTGTGTGTGTGTGTGTGTGTGTGTGTGTGTGTGTGTGTGTGTGTGTGTCCCTTCCAACTGCTTTTCTTCCTGTATGCAGTAGTTTTATTTTTAACTTTTATTCAATTTAGTTATATTTTGCTAAGAGAACTATTTATTTCACATGAAACAGAATTGCAGATCAATGTTTCCTTGAAAATTTACACCACACGTCGTTAGAAGGTGTAAATAAGCATATGTCACAATAATATGAATATATTTTAATTGAATTTAATTACCATTCGCTAATTTGCGAAATAAATAATTGTTTGTTCGTTTGTTTGACCATGAAATGCAAATAAATAGGCATTGCAAAGGAATGACTCGTCAATATCCATTTGTCAATGTTCAAACATCAAGCTTGTATTCTTATACACAACTGTATCAAGCCAACAAACGTCAATCTTGTATTCTTATACACAACTGTATCAAACCAACAAACGTATGCGTAGTTGGGAATGCTTTCTTCTTTAGTCATCCTCTGGAGAAGTCAAGGCAACGCGCTTTTGTGTTAATATTAGAACATCAATTTGCAACATACTCCAAACACAGTAGCAACAGAATGTCATACCTGTTCAATTACGTCATCTAACTTTGGGTACTTATTCTGATGACGTAGTTGGTTTGAGCCATGCCATCACCAGCTGACGCGTAAAAAAGTCGAATTTTGGTAGCATTAGTGATATCTGTTGTCAAACAAACATGTGACTTGCATTTAGCCGTGTTTCAGAAAGGAAACAGGTGGCACGACACTACTTGTCAATGCGTACACACAGGACGTCAGAGTCGCACGTCATGGTCTGTCTGTTGTATAGCAGATCGGAAGGACACGTTAGCACAACCGGCCTATCACGTGAGCAGTAAACGAACTTCCGGCACGATGATGGATGTGGGAAAAGGCCATCGCTCTTGGGACACATCTTGGAAGAGGTAAAATCGGCTGCAACAGATAATGGACGTCAGTTAGGTGTCAATGCACGTTTGAGCAGTTTTGTACACGTGCATTGCAAAGACACGACACAATCAGAGACACTGTAAAGACAATGTACACATTAATGAAGTACATACGTAATGGAAAGATAATACATACTATAGTATAAACAGAGTACACTTTAATGAAATAGATATTGGTTAAACATAATACTTTACTATGTTGTAAACTGTCAGTATCCAGTTTTAAGTAATTTCCCCTTTCAAAGGTATGATAATTGGTTAATTATGTGTTTAATTGTTTTTGGGGGGCATAATTGCTTTATTAAGTAAGGGGGAAGCTGCTAGCTTTGGAGTAGGGGTGGGCGAGAAGTTCCTCGACTTACTGATGGGATGGATGCTATGTTTCTGTGCCATACCCATCTCTCAAACACCCTCAAAACCTTCAGCCAAACCTCATAATTAAGTTGAAGATGTTTCTATGCGTGCAAACAGGTCAGACTACTGCACTGAGTTGTTAAGTATATGTGTTTGAAAACTCCTGCTTTATAGGGATTATTAATACTTTTTTTAATATTTGTATATTTTATTAGTCCTTTGTGTATTGGATATGTTTGGATTTTAAAATTATCCTTATTGTAGTTGAATTACTTGCGAATAATTCTTTTTCTAAACACTAGGAGATGTTTTATATATTTCTTAATAAACTGAATTTTTAGATATTTTCAAATGCTCTCTTTCGTAAAAGCTCTAATGTATTTGAAAGAAAATAATCGCTGTAATAAATACAGAGGAATGCTTGGACTCTCCAGAAATAAACAAAACAATTGTAATTGCATAAGATAATAGGTTCTTTTATTATTAAAAGTGCAAAAAAAAAACAAACATGGGAAATAATCTGGGTTCTTTACTTTAGGAAATAATTGCTATTTTTCAAATTCCTATATAAATATTTTGAAAATTTCTATTAGAAAAATTGTAGTGTGTGAATGTATGTGTGTGTGTGAGAAAGAGAGAATGGGTATGTGTGTGTGTGTGTGTGTGTGTGTGTGTGTGTGTGTGTGTGTGTGTGTGTGTGTGTGTGTGTGTGTGTGTGTGTGTGTGTGTAGTACATCGACCAGGAGATATCTATTTGTGGCCTGAGAATTACGAGACCAAAGTGTTGCGTAATCCGTCACACACCTTAAGAATTTGGTCTGACTTTGCAAGCCATTGTTACACCTGTAGCGTAACAGGGGTTGTGGTGGGGAATCAAAACTTACCTGGCGCTGGCTCTGACTGCGATTCGCCGCTTATTGGAAACGTTCCCGGGAAAAGTACTGTCAACAGAAAAAATAAAAACCCAGTAATAATATCCCCTTTCCTTTGCCATTAAATCCTGACGGGCATAATATGGACAACAACACAGTCTCGTACACAATCATAATAATAGGAACGTCAAATTCAGACATAAGAACTGCAAACATTTTACTAAATTCCATGGCGTAGGTTAGATATTACTCGCACACCCATACGTCTCAGTACTTATACATCAATTATGTAACTCGCACACCCGTACGTCTCAGTACTCATGCATCAATTATGTAACTCGCACACCCGTACGTCTCAGTACTCATACATCAATTATGTAACTCGCACACCCGTACATCTCCATAAGAACTCAGTGCTCATACATCAGTTATCTATTTTGTCTTCTGAAATAAATAGTATATCTCTTTATTCTTTTCACTTTCAAATATTTATTTATTCAATAATTTGTTACTGTGTATTTTGAACACCTACGTTTGATGTGTGGCCGTGCGATTATAACATACGTATTCAATTATTAGGTGTCCTTGAAAATAAAATACAATTCGTTTACACGTTTACATGCCTGGTTGGATTTGCTCTATCCTTAAAATTTAAACTTGCAATCAAACAACCGTTCACTTACCGGGAGTGTAAATACCCGTATGTTCTCGGTCAACCCCGAGTCGCCTCCCTTCGCGATCGCAGTCTGGAACCTTCTCCTGGAAGTCGCAGATGCTGTAGACTGGTTCAAAGAAAGTTCCTTTGGGACAGTCGAAGGAAAAGCGCGTGCCTTTCACACAGCGATAAAATCGCGTGCAGTCGAGAGGATCACGAAAATATTGGTCGAAAATGAACGGAGGGCACACAAACTGGCTGCTGGTTTGCGTGAGACCTGTGTGTGGTGGAGGAATTAAAGTAAATGTGAATAACTGCTTCCGCTGCCCAATTATATAAGTAATAAATCGACTGAGGAGAGATTGACTGTGTGAGAGAGTGAATTAATGAGCAGTTTGTAGACTGGTGGGGGGTGAGTAAATAAGTGACGAGTGACATATTGCTAATTAATTTTATGTGTGTATTTGTTTTGTGTATATGTGTGTGTGTGTGTGTGTGTGTGTGTGTGTGTGTGTGTGCGTGCGTGTGTGTGTAAATTTAAAATGAAAAATATCCCAAATCTACATAAATATAATCCTAGATAGGTCATTATAAATATAATATAATGATTAAAGGGTTGCATGCAATAGAGTTCGTTCCATTCGTGAAGAAAATTTATAACAATAGTTCTGATGGTGCTTGTTCAAGATATACAAAAGGCGATTAGTTACATATTCTCATCCATTCCAGTTTTTAAAATATGGTATCGCAAATGGTGCCCCATTTCTAAATTGATTGCACTTTAAATGATGGAGGTGTTGTCTGTATCTGCGACATTTTACCCAGAGCTTTGCTGTCTTCACTAGGAGATGGTGCTTCCAGGACGAAAACATTCGTACCATCTGACGTCATATCTGGCACGTGCGCCTCAGCCAAATCGTAATCAAACACCTTCGATTCGGGGTTAGCATCTTTGGTAGGTGTGTCTCCCTTTTTGTCCAAGGTATTGTAGGGAATTTCATCGCCTAATGTTTTCCAGTCTCCGGGTTCGTCTTCCTTTAATTCGCTGACGTAATCGTCCGCAACAGTGGGTGCTGAGTGGGTGCCAACTTCGGGTGAAGATTCTGGAGCTTCGGTCTGAAAATAAAATGAAGGAATAAGGTCTTTCAGCTTTAACGATATTTTAAGGCTGATGTCGTCGATACCATTGTATTATGACAACAATACATTTCTTACTGCCCAGCAAAAGTACATAAATGTACCAAAGTACTTTACACAGACCCAATGTTTGTGGCTGTATAAGTATGCATCAAAAATACCACAGTTCTTTACATTGACCCAATGTATTACCAGTATGTTAACATAACCTACTAATAAGATCGACAAATAGAAAACACGCTCACTAAAGCCTACATTTTGAAATATAAAACGTGGTGAACAGACAAATTTAAAATATCTTATTTTTGTAGCAAACGCTGTATCAGATACAATACAAATTCACACCCCAACTCCCTTCCGATCTGTATGGCAAATGTGTCAAATTCGTCAACAAATATAGCACTCTTTGTGACAATTTCCTCTTTGAAACTTTTGGCGTATAGAAGATACCTAAAGTGACTGAATAATTTCGCTCGTCGCCTTTAACGATATGGAAGATGTGGCTTTTGTTTTTTTTTCTGTTCAATGATATTAAGAAGTAGTTATTATATACTTCTGTTTAACATGTTCACGCCTTTGGCAAAGTAAGGAAGGAGGTTTTGTATCTAAACTTTTCACGATCAGAATTCTAGTTCACACACCACTCAATGGTTTGTGTCTCAAGTGCGTTTAAAACAATCACTTTGGATGCCTTCAAGACGTCAGACAGACCAAATTTTAATTGTTTTTCTTCGCAGTGCTAGTCACTTACCCAAGACGATGTACCAAACGATATTTGTTGAAACTCTTGAGACGTATTCTGACACTCTGGAACGAGGTTTGGCCAAGTGCAGAGACTTTTCTCGGTGCTAAACACTGTGTCCGCACTACAGACTTGTCTGAAGGCGTGTCCGTAGTAACATTGATAAAACACTCGACAGTCACTCGGGTCTCGGTACGTTCCATGAGGTGAAGGGCACTCAAAAGTTGCATCTGAAATCGAGGTCAATAAAGAGTTCAAGCTAATTAGGTCAGTAAAAATTATCTCCATTTGTTTCCTTTACTTAATTTCTAAAGCCTTGTTTATCATCGGCTGGTATTTTGGAGTATTATTAATTTAAACAAATATAATTAGTGTCTCTGGTTTAATATACTTTTATGATTTTAATGATTTTTTTTCTCACAAGGTTTCCACAACCATTTAAAATTTTTAACGATTGCCTTTTCTTGTTGACCAGTCAATCTTACCATTTGACGCTGGTGCATGGTGTGTCTCTTCAGGGTAGGGTTTTTCGTCCTCCAAAATCTTCACGGTTGTGTCTTCTGGGGTGGTGTCTCTAACTGTAGACACCACCTGTTGCTGCTTCTCCTGAGTAGCGCCGCATACGGGTACTTCGTTACGTGGCTTACACTTCATGACGTCAGCGTCGAAAGCTTTGCCCTTCCTGCATTCGCCTTTGTAAGGTATGTCATGCAGACAGTGGTAAAATACACGGCAGTTCTTGGGGTCGGCAAAATGTCCGTTTGGCAAGGGGCAGACGAAGGAAGACAGAGGCACTAAAACATTTTAGAAAAAAAAAATGAAAGCATAATAAATAAACGGGTGACATTTTTAATTTGATTCTTTCATGTACAGAAAGCATAATGGACCTAGGCAGTTTTGTTAAACTTTTGTGAGTATCTCTCATGTTAAATATGTGGAAATGTTTACCATATAAATTCAAATGCGTTGGCTCGAGTTAAATTACAAGTCGATGTGGTTTATTTGAGCTAGAAATTTTTTTGGTGATATTTCTACAAATACGTAAATTGATGCATCGAAAAGGGGGTCATACGAATACGTAAAGTGTGATCATGTATTTGAAAGTGGGTCATACAGAATACGTAAAGTGTGATCATGTATTTAAAAGTGGGTCATACAGAATACGTAAAGTGTGATCATGTATTTAAAAACGGGTCATACAGAATACGTAAAGTGTGTGCATGTATTTAAAAGTGGGTCATACGAATACGTAAAGTGTGTGCATGTATTTAAAAGTGGGTCATACGAATACGTAAAGTGTGTGCATGTATTTAAAAGTGGGTCATACGAATACGTAAAGAGTGAGCATGTATTTAAAAGTGGGTCATACGAATACGTAAAGAGTGAGCATATATTTAAAAGTGGGTCACTACGAATACGTAAAAGAGTGACAGCTTTTGCGTACGAATCCAATATGTGGTAATAGAGAGAATGAATAAATACAAATACGTAATCACACAACACACCAGACTGCTTACGAGCCGAAGATACCTATATTATGTCAGAAACCAAGAACTTCTTAAATATTTGAGTCTCATGCGATTTTACATTTGTTTCAAGTAATAATGACGTTTTACTTCCAACTTCCCAAGATAAGGGAGATTTATCGAATCACAGATCTCCGAATCTAGGAAATTAAGGATTTGTCTCATGAGATATCAACAACATATGAACTTCGGTTGAGAATATGGAAATTTGCCAATTCTATAGGAGATGTGGAAATGAATAAATAATAACGTGATTTGGAATTTGTCAAGAGTTAAGGGTTTGGCAATATTAAAGCCGACATAAGACTTGGAATTACTTAATTTCTAATGAGATGTGAATTGTTTTCTTTTCACAGGAGATCTGGAATTTGTCAGAGACGCATTTGATTTGAATATCTTGATTTAGAAGAGAGGTTCAATGATTTTGTCTGGTTCCAAAGGATGAATAGTGTTAAAATCCAAAATCTCTCTGTGAATAGAGATTTGGGAAGAAAATATTAGTTATAGTCTGCAAATCACACTTCGTGCTTGAGTAGCCATTTCATTCTGCGTGTGGAAACATTTAGAAATTGTCAGATAAATATTTTAATAAATTTTACCTGAGAAAAATATTTCTCTCTCTCTGTATGTTTTTGTATTTTCATTCTTTCATCGAAGTATGTGCATATGTATGTGCGTGTGTGTTGATTGAAGTAAACAAGAAGGAACACTTGTGTATATGCCCGTGCGTGTGTGTTGACTGAAGTAAACAAGAATGAACACCTGTGTACTAACATTTTTCGACAAAGCTAGGTTTTCCAAAATTGTCGCAATCCCTCACTAACGACGCCAGGCGGCAGGTACTGGTGTGCAGGTCAAAGAACAGGTTCGGATCGCACTTCCGGAGAAGGGGTTTACTATCAATGCAGTGGATGTACAAGGTGCACGACTGCCGATGACGATAATACCCGTCTGGTGTAGGGCACTCGAACGTCAGTGGTTCTGAAACTGATTCGGTACAAAGAAACCTGTTGATTAGATAAGTTCAAAATAATGAAATTAATTAGTTTTCTTGCTATTTCAAGAATGAGGTACAAAGAAACCTGTTGATTAGATAAGTTCAAAATAATGAAATTAATTACAGTTTTCTTGCTATTTCAAGAATGAGGTACAAAGAAACCTGTTAATTAGGTCAGTTCAAAATAATGAAAGTAATTACAGTTTTCTTGCTATTTCAGGAATGAGGTTTGTTTCACCTTTAATTTAAAAAAATCACTCATTCTTTCTTTTCTTCTTGTTTTTATATTATCTTTTGGTGCTAGTGTTTTGTTCGTCAAACTTTTAAATTCATTGATATAATGGTTATTTATTTCTTCTCCTTTATTTAGGTTGGTTTGTTTTTTTATCTGCTTACTTCTTTTAGTTTAGTTTTTGTTTTTGTTTTTGTTGTGTTTTTGTTTTGTTTGGAGCATAAATGTTCAAGTGTTTAAAAGTGGAGAGGGCGTGTATTTCTACTTGATTTTAAGTACACAATTTGGATTTTGGTCCAAATTATTACCAATATTTTAAAAATCACATTTATGTGCGTGTATATACCCTGTACATATTTCTTTAAACTTGCCTGATCGTGCTTTGGTAAATCTATTTTAAATTATTTATATATCTGTTCACTGAATGATATACATATTGGCCAGTATAATCACATATACTGCATATAAAGATTATAAATTTGTATGAGTAATACTTTCTCAACAGCATGAAGACTGCATTAGTTAGATTATTTTAATTGTGCGCAATATCGAATACTGAACATACGTAGATTCTCAGACTCAGGGTGAATCACCCCAGCAGCCATTCTGCACTCAGATACGAGACTCTGCCAAGTGCATTTCCGTCGCTTGGCATCGTAAACCGTTCCCGGCATGCATCTGTGCTTGTAAGCCACGCCATTGACACATTCGATGTAAAGACTGCAGTCCGTAGGATGCGAAAAAAATCCATTCACTGGGTAGCATTGAAAGCTGTCTAGCACATCTAATGAGAAAGACAAATTTGGAACAATATAAAACTAGCACAGTTAGTTAACTTGCAAAAGTATTTTAGTTAATATATAAAATGCACGCAGAAACCACTGAACACTGCAAGGAGTGTATACCATGAGCTTCATGACCGTGAAGGAAACGAAATAAATCAGGGACAAGGGGTACCAAGGGAGGTAATGCTAAAGGCGAGAACAAGAAATTCAACAAAATACTTCGATTGAAGGTTATCTTGCATTTAAGTGAATATATTGTTCTAGCCTGTAAATTATGTTTAACAGAATTTGTGTCATCTAAATAATAAGGAACTAAAAGAAAAAATATTAACAGCAAATTAAAAATTAAAATAAATGGGTGTAGAAAATTAGTTCCCATCTATCTATCTATCTATCTATCTATCTATCTATCTATCTATCTATCAATCTGTATGTCTATCTATCTGTATGTCTGTCTGTCTATCTATCTTCTATCTATCTGTATGTCTGTCTGTCTATCTATCTATCTATCTGTCTATCTATCTGTCTGTCTGTCTGTCTGTCTATCCTTCCATCCATCTAACCATGCATTCATCCCTCCCTCCCCTTCCCGCCAATATGCCATGTCAGAAAAAAATATTAAAAAATATTAGAGGAATCAGTAGAGCAAACTCTTAAATTACACTAGTACATCAAGATTTTACTATTATTTTATTTAAAGTTCTGGTTCAGCACAAATATTCATGAAGAAAACAAATGATCGTACCTTTCTTCCCAGGGTAGCTCGTCTCTTCCGGGTAGGTCCTTAGCCACTCTTCTTCGAATTCAAAGTTGTTGCCATCGTCTGCCCTTCGGCAGTCTTTGACCTGAAACAAGTGTGACCGTTATAAACAGAAGGCCAGCGACCAGTTCTACTGAGTAAAGTCATATTACGAGTAATAAATAAACAATGGTGCAAAAATGTATACAAACTATGGGCTAGTACATTTCTACATAGATAGTGTAGATAAACAGATAGACAGACAGACAGACAGATAGATAGATAGATAGATAGACAGACAGACAGACAGATAGATAGATAGATAGATAGATAGATAGATAGATAGATAGATAGACTGGCAGATAGAGAGACTGACAGATAGATAGGCTAAATTTGATTTGTTTTAGAAAGATGTTGTAAGCAATGACTATAGTAACCCATAATTCAGTTGTTTTGCATTACGCCTTTACCAAACCTTCAGTTAAATAAATACAGCATACTTTTTTAATATTTCACTTTTTCAGCAGAGCATCAATCTATTATTCTAGTCTACTGCATGCATTTAGCATGGCTTTTCCCTACAAGATATTTTCACCACAATATTCATTTCATTTGAGCAGATCTACAAAAAAGTAGATATTGACATATCATTATAACAGATTTTCTTTATTAATTTTAAAAAATAATAATAATGTGTAGATGTTTATTGGCGTCACGTGACTTGCAAACACATCAGTTACAAATAGTTGTTCAGTAATCACGAACGAATGACAATGTATCAATCAGTGATCGGACTGGATCTTCAGCCCATAAGTGCACAAAATCCTGCACCAGGTTCTAGCGTCCAAACCGTTCAGCCCTCCAGATCCTCGACAAAGTAAAAGTGTTGACAGTTCCAGCATCTGCGAGTTTCTTGCTACATAAAAGATATGCTCACCTGAAGAATTGGAAGACAGGTGTACTTTCTGACGTCATAAAGCTGTCCATCAGGACAGTCCATTCGGTAGGCCACGCCTCCTGCACAATGGTAGTAAACTGCACAGTTGCTGGGGTCGCGAAAATGTCCGGATGGGGAAGGACATCTAAAACCATGTCCTGATCCTATGCAGAAAGAAATCAGAAGCAAGATGGTCAATCAAATTTAAAAAGCATACATTAAAAGTGTTAATTCAATGGTGAAGTGAAAACAGGTAGTGATGTAATAAAATTCGAATTTAGAGCAAAAGTGTTTAAAAAGTTAAAAGTTAATTAGCTGTGAAAGACTAGATTTTCAGAATTAATGATCCAGTTCTTTCAACAAAATTCCAGATTTATTTTACTTTAATGAGATTGTGTCCGCGTTGAGGTCTGGGATTAGTCCCAGTCACAAAATTCTAAATGTTGGCAATGTGCGTATAAATAAATTAAACAAAACATTAAATAAATAATTTTAATTAAAATTGTAAGTAAAAAACTACAATAAAGTGTAATAAAGAAATATTTTTTCTTCTCCATATTGATGGAACGTATTCAATGCGCATTAACTCCCTTATTCGTTTGCATTTCGCCTAAACGTGTGCAAATTCAGCACTCTTTTGTAAGACTATTTTTCATTTAACAAGAACAGAGAACCTTTGTCATTGAAATATTGCATGTGTGAAGAATTGTCAATTGAGTGGTGCATGTCTGAGGACTTGTCATTGAAATATTGCATGTGTCAAGACATGTCAATTGAGTGTTGAATGTGTGAAGACTTGTCAATTGAGTGTTGAATGTTTGAAGACTTGTCATTTGAATGTTGCAGGACTAAAGATTTTCTATTTTAATCCTGCATGAACAGAACCTTGACGTGTGATTGTTGTGAGGTGAATAGTATATGCATAAATAGTTGTCATATGAATGTTACATGAGCAAACAGTTGTATGATTGCCACATGCACGACGAGCTGATTGAGAAATGATACTTGAACAATGCACGATAAATTGGGTGATGAGTGTTGTGTATTTAACAAACCTGCTGCCTTGTACACTTCAGACAGAACCTGTTCTGTTGTGGAATTTGACGTCAAACCCATAGTCATCGTCACATTGTTATTCTCAGTTGAAACTTCTGACGATAACGGCGTCGTGAGAGACGTCACTGTGATGGGCGATTGAGATGACGCCCCTGGAGATGACGTCACTGTCGTGGACGAAAGAGATGACGCTTCAGGGGAAGAAGAGAATGCTACCGTAGAAGGAGAGACTGTTTTGGAAATTGTAAGTTCTGTGGCAGTTGAGTGCTCTGGTTTCTCTTTAGCAGGGCCAATGGTCAGCTTTTCTGGCTCTCCCCAAGGCCACTCTCTTGACTGTTGGTAAAAGACGGTTTCATTTGGAGTGGTGCTTTGGACTGTGAGAACTGCCTTTTTGTCTCGAGTATCATCATCAGTCTGGGTATAGTTTGTTCTTGTTTCAATGAAAATATTATCCTTTGACTTATTTGTGTGCAGAATATCTGATAAAACACTTTTGCTTACACTAGGGCTAATCATTCGCGCGTTGACTGTATGATTGCTATTATCATTCTCGCTGTTGCTGTTCTCATCACTGTTTTGGCCATCAGCGCTGGCTTTAGTTTCAAAGTTGATGCTGCTTTTAAAATTAGTAGCGGCTTGCATTGCTATTTTACTTTTCAAGACAGAAGAGGGCTTTTCTTTCTGGCTTTTGGTGTTGTTGTTTGTGACTGCTTTGTACGCTGACCCCAGAACGCTGCCACAACCGCTTTCTGTCAGGGGCCAGGAGCACACGCCCTGCTCCTCATTAAATGCCGTCCCTTCCCCACACACGTGCCGGTAAGCCACCCCGTTAGCACAGTGGTGGAACGCTTGACAGTCGTCTGGATCCGAGTAATACCCATCCGTCTCCAGGCAACGGAAGTGATTAGTTCCCTGACTCGATGATGACGTCATTTCCTCCTGCAGAAAGTTGCTGTAGGGGACGCTGAGCATACCTCCACACCCGTCTTCCCCCACCGGCCAGCTGCAGACGTATTTGTCACGGTTAAACGCGGTGCCTGGCTGGCACTGATGTTTGTAGGCTACCCCGTTGGAGCAGTGGTAGAAGATCCGACAGTCGTTGGGATCTGCGTAAAATCCATCGCCAGGACACTGGAACTCGATTGGGGAGGTGCTAAAATCCATTCCTCTGGAGTCGATACCATAACTCCTCCCCTTTTTGCTCGTGTCATTGCTATCGTTGTCTTCGCTTCTCTCCCTTTTGCTGGAATCGGTGACAGTCACCTGACGCGGATGTCTTCCGGTTCGGGACAAGATTACCTCGCTGGACCTTTCGTGCTCATCTGACACGCCAATATTATTTCCTGAAAATGGAATTGAAATGGAGAAACGGGTGTCCCGTGGTGGCCGGCGTCTGCGGAATTTTTCATGCGTAGGTGCACTAAGCATTCCGCCGCAGCCGTCTGATCCCACGATCCAAGAGCAGACATGTGTTGCGGGGTCAAAGGCCGTGCCCTCTGAGCAAAACATGGGGTTAGGCTCGTAACTGATGCACCAGAAGAACCTGGAGCAGTTCGTGGGGTGACGAAAGAATCCGGACTCGTTGGGACAAATGAAGGATTCTTCGGGTCTCGGGTCTATCGCTGCGTCTTCGTCAGTGGACTGCTGCAGTTCTGCTCTGAATGCTTCGGGTTGTGGAATTGCTGTGTTAGGTTGTAGGTCTGAAGAGGTGATGTTACTGTATGATAAGGTTACCGGGGATGTTGTCATTGTCTTGGTTGCGATTGTTGTTTCTAACGTCGTTGATGGGGAGGACTTGCGATGGGTGGTAGGGTTGGTGATGCTGCTTGAGTAGTTGTGTGGGAACAAATCGTGGTTGCTTGATAGCTGCAGGCCACTAGTTGCCATAGTGACGTTAATCGAACTGACCAGTGGTATCACGTCAGGGTTAAAGCTCTTCGACACGGTTGTCTCCATATTCACGGAGTCTGTAGTCTGTTGGAACGTGGACACGGAATGTCTCTTATGGATTTCCACGGTTTCTTCATTTGTCTGTGAATTGCCATGACCCTGATATGTAGCCCCTGGCGTGCTTGAACCTGTTGGTTCGTCTGAACTTTCAGCATTTATAGAGGTGACATTGCCTTTGTTGTCTGTAGACTGATTCATCACAAAAATAAACATTTGTTAAATATATTAAAACATTGATAATTATGTGTGCGTGCGTGTGCGTGTGCGTGTGCGTGTGTGTGTGTGTGTGCGTGCGTGCGTGCGTGCGTGCATGCGTGTTGTTCTTTTAATTATCATTTTCCTGAATACAGTTTACTTTTTTCCATTTATTTTTAATAAACTCTGATTCATCGAGCGTCTGATACACATGTAAATATTTAACTGTCATTTGCATGAGCAAACTTAAAAGAAAACCGAAAACATAATTAGCTATTCTCACTACATAATTATTTGCAAGATATACTGTCTACAAAATCAATCCAAACCACAAAAAACTATCCAGACTCTCACATTGCTTCTGGCTTGCTTGGAACTGAGAAGAATGAAAACACAGAAAATTATTTTCAGTAAATAATTACACCGAAAACACAAGAGAAAAGCAGCACCATTCTTTAGTCAGCTATCAATGGCCGTTAGGATACCTTTTAGATTTTCCCGAAATCATTATCATATTTTATCAGCAATAATAAAATATGTATTGGTTTCAGTTTATTAAAAGTTAAAATGCAGTCTAATGTTTCATTTTTGAAGTAATATTTCTTGTTTAATGCTCTTATGTACCTTTTGAAAGTGTACCTTTAAACAGCCTTGGACTGTAGTGTCAAACACTGTGTCCGAATCGCATAAGTGTTGAACTGAATTTCCGTCCACACATTCGAAGAACCGGGTGTTATTTGTTGGATCCGGGTAAACACCTGTACTAGCCGGGCAATGAAATGCCACTTCATCTGAAGCTGCTAAAAGTTCATTACCTGCAACATAAAGTATCCTAGCAAGTTTAGCACAGAAACGTTAATGACATAAAGTATCCTAGCAAGTTTAGCACAGAAACGTTAATGACATAAAATATCCTAGCAAGTTTAGCACAGAAACGTTAATGACATAAAATATCCTAGCAAGTTTAACACAGAAACGTCAATGATATTAAATATTAAGTGAAGAATAGTACCCGCACGAAATGTTCCACTCCTAATAGTAAATTTTAAAAATATGAACAATAAGATCAAGAGACCGAAATTTCGAACTCTTTGATTGACGTCACTATTGTACAAAATCTTTCATTAACGTTGTCATTTTCCCAATTATTACGCCGTCATTTATGACTTTACAGAGTTTTGTAATATCAATGACAATATCACTATCGTAGTGTCAATGATGACATTATGTTGTCCACAAATGTCAACATCCTGAGGGCTTTATTTTCATAAGTCATAAATAGAAAAATCACGATATATTTCTTTCATTAAGTCAAATTTCATAAATTGTAAATAATACACTTTTTTTAAAACATTTGAAATAGACCACGTTAAACATTAGAAATACGTTATGTTAAATATTACAAATAAGCTAGGTTAATATTTAAAACTGCCTATGTTAAACATTTGAATTAGATTAGATTAAACATATAACATCAATCATGCATTCTCTGTATGTTAAATTGACTTTAAATATTAAGTTAAAATAAATGTGTGCAACCCGACCGACTTTCTTTTGTTGTGATAAAATTCGTTAACGAAATAAACTTAAATGTCTGCGGTTTTGACTTTGTTTCTACACCCACTCCACTTCCCCCATCACCACATACTTTACCTTCCCCGTCACCCCTACTTTGCTCGACATGTTCATTTGCTCTGTCATCTTACTTTTTTGTTTGATTATCTTTTTTTAAAAGAAGCCAAGAAGCTGTGTTTGACAGTTTGTGCTGCAAGGTCAGTGATCGAGCCCTCAAGGACAAACACTTCTCTGACCAAGCAAACTGCTGCAATAATTCTTCACAGCTTTAGGCCCACAATGTCACTTTTGCCGGAGGCAGGCGCGGACTGGCCTTCACTCTGATCTTAACATTGTTTGCCGAGATGCGCAAGATCATTCTAAGAATTCAAGCAGCACTCTTTCTGCTCTGACAGTTTGCCAGAATTTAAAACAGACGAGTGGACATTTACAAAAAAGAAAATGTCTCAGACCTTTCGCGAAAATTGCAAGGATAATATCGTGAACATGACGTTGTTTACAGTTTATTATAAGCAAAGACGGAATGCTACGATTGGAGCCATATTTTCTTTTCGCTAAAATATTTTGTTTGCCCTCAAGGTGATTTTCTTTTAACGTCGTTTTGCCCATATGAAATGAAAGGCTAAATAATTCTTGCCTACAAGATATAAATACTGATAATTCAAATGAATATAGTAGTATTGTGGTGTTATTTCATGTTTAAAAAAAAACGACCTTTTTCATGAATATTAAGTTCATTATTATTCACATGCAAGTCTATTACTCACTTGGTAACCTTTAAAATGTTATTTGGGATTTGTTGTCTTATGATCAGTAATCATTCAGATATTTTTCTTTTGTATTATTTAGGATAATCCAAACGACACCATATGCAAAGGTAGATAATTCCGAAATGCATAGTTTTCAGTGTTGTGTACATGATCTTCAGTTTTTAATCGCTACAGTTGCACACCACAGCTGAATGAAATAAAGACTGGTGTTATTATTTAAATCTAAATGTATGATTGTTGATAGTGGAAAAGGAAGTAGATGTTGTTGTGTGTGGCAGGGGTCGCCTAAACTCGGAAACGAGATCAATGCATTCACTGACAGAGGAACATGTTCATGAGCCGATCTGAACATTTCTGCTTTGAAATATATTGCATCGAATGCAAAATGTGGAAAGATTTCGTAATGACGACAAACGCAAGCCTACATTATGCACAGAACTAGAGCTAACTTAAATCGTTCGTGCTTTTCTTGGACTGCGTTGATTTCGATGGTAATTTCCTGTGTTGACAGCGAATTACATAAGTTTAAGTTTTTTTCTAAGATAATTACAGTTACAACACATTCCTAAACTAATTACTGTTGCAAATACATTTCTAAATTAATTATCTTTACAAACACATTTCTAAACTAATTACTGTTTCAAACATATTTCTAAACTAATTACTATTGCAAACACATTTTAAAACTAATTACTGTTGCACATTTCTAAACTAATTACTGTTGCAAACACATGACTAAATTAATTAATCTTTCAAACACATTTCTAAACTATTTCCTGTTGCAAACACAAGACTAAACTAATTCCTGTTGAAAACACATGACTAAATTAATTACTGTTTCAAACGCATTTCTAAACTAATTAATGCTGCAAACAAATGACTTAACTAATTACTGTTTCAAACGCATCTATAATCTAATTACTATTGAAAACACATATCTAAAGTAATTAGTGTTGCAAATACGCATTTTTCATTAATTAAAAATTCATAAAATGATTATCTGAAATCGAAACTTACATGTTTGGCAGTGACTCACAAAAGTTAATTATAAAAAATATAAAAGTAATCAAAAGTTCTGCAAGCAAAAATATACTGAACTACTAAAGCCAGCTCGATTTTCCTGTCAAAACAACAACAGCATTTTATTGAAATGAGTCTTCCTTAGCGTCCATTCCGTGATTTTTTTTTCAATTACACACAGTCCTGTAATTCAAGTTTACCACTGCTCACGTTCATCAAAACATATACACTGGTATATTCAAGAAATAAAAACTTGTTATCGTTGTAAGTAAAAAGAAAGGTGCATACCAATACTCATCAGAAACAGCGTCAGAACAATCATTCTCACAATTCCCTTTTCTCTTATGGTCTGCTCAAGTCGTCACGACACTGGGAGCGTTTTGCTTCAGTGAGTTGTGTCTTCGGCAGCAGCAGTGTTCTTGAAGTACTAATGGAATTGTTTCAAGTTAGTGATAATTTATTTTCAAATATAACATGCAATCTGAAACAGTTAAATGGCCGTCAATCAACTGCAGAATTATTCACATGGGGAAAAACAAATATTTCTATGTCTTTAGTATCCGCAAGCGTCTTCTGTTCGACGTGCCCAATTCCAGACGAGAACAGTTTAATGCAAAGCGTCCATTGCGTTGCCACCGTGTGCTCTGTTTCACTGAGAACTTTAAGAGATTGAGTCGAGACAAGTCTACTTCTGACGTCTTGTACGTGTTCTGGTACAAGCCTGTGCCAGCGTGCTCCATGGCTTCTGGTTTTATACGAAATCGTCTTCCCCGATCTCTCCTCCTTCCCTCTACGCTCTCTGTTCCCATCACTGTGTAATCCTTCCCCCCACTACACACACACACACACACACACACACACACACACACACACGCACCTCGCGACCTTGTCCTCTTTCTGCCCACCTACACTGTCACAGTGCCAGTGGTCAGTCGGCTTACCGCCCCTTGGAGCTTAGCTGGCGTATGTCTTATAGCGCATTCTACGTGTGGTCTCCCTTTGGAAAACAAATACGGGAGGAGTCAGGAAACAATGGCACAAAGTCTCGATAGGCATTTCAGAAGACCTCCTCTAAACAATAGATTAGAGGAAAGAGGTGGGATGAAAAATATTAAAAGCTTTTGTAGAAGGGTTTTGAGAAATGGCGAGATAGGTCACTGGGTGTCGGTTTTAACAAGGAGAGTAGATGAATAAGCGGGTACACTTATTCTTTGGAACGATGAAGACTAGCTGGGTAGTGAAAGGGGCCACCCTGCAGGAGGAATGTGTGCTCATTAGTAAAGAAACAGTAAGAGAATATTAAAGCCACGTTTAGAAATAAAATTAATAAGTACAAATTACTCACTTCAAGAAAATACATTAATTGGGTGTAACTTATGGTCGAATTTTCTTTATATTATTTTTCATTTATCGGCTAGTAAAATCTATCATCTTAAAAAAAAATCTACTAAATTAATCACCTGAGAAATTGGTGAGGTGGGTAAAGACAACTTAGACAATACAAACAATGAGACTAGGTATGCATTCTGAAACTCTACAACAAAAATGTCTTTTGTCGCCAGCAAAATCTGTTGGCACCCACCATCTATACTATCCATCAATTCGTCAGTCAGACTGACCATAAAGCCAGGCACCAATAATCACCATTATACTAACAGAGTTTCTAAGAGAAAAGAAATAATATCTAATACCAACAATCACACATTCCACCAACATAGTTTCTAACACAGAAAGAATAACTCTCTAAACACACAACGGTCACAAAGACACGAGTAACGTGCACTTGAGTACACAAAACTGCGCAGAAAGGGTCACGCCCTGGACAACACCGACAACCATGTAAGCATGAATTCTCACCGAGGGTCATTGTTGACCTTGCATCAGCTTGGTGGAGATTTGTCTCCTCCTGCCAAATCTATGTACACTGTGTGAGCATTCTGGATTTTCTAACTTTGCTGTGTGTTGGATTGGGGTTGGGGGTTGGGGTGTATGTGAAGGAGGTAAAGGAGACGACGAAAGGTGCAGTCAGGAATGTTATATTCGAGTGAAGAGTTCTGATTGGCTGATTTTGCTTTATCATTTAATTAATTAACATCATTCTGAATTACCTGAAGTGTAAGTATTGTTTTCTTACTCTTGTCAATCTATTTTACATAGAGCCATGTAGCCAATTAAAAACAAACAATCGAATAAACTCGGTTCTTAAAATATCTGGACCTATTAAAAAGTTAAAATAAATTTGTTATTCAGCCCGTTCTTGTTCGACTGCACAATTGCGTGATCTTTTAGAAAATTCTAAATATAGTTAGTGCTCGTGTGTACTACGTCAAAAGGGAGATAACGAAACTCCCGTTGAGCTAATCCTTGCTCTCAATGCCTATACATAATTTCTTTAGAGTGGTTTTCATCTCTCGAACCATTATGTAATCTATTTTCAAGAAAATTGTGAAATATTGTGCCGCTGCGATTTGTAAAAATATTTATAAATATAAATATTATAAAGGTTTATGTGCATTTCCGTAAAGTCCATAAAAAAATAAAATTGGAGCCCTTCGACAGAAACGAAAGACTTTTCAGCATATGACCTCAAATTCCGTAAATTGCAGTAATACTTCCACAGTTACCATGCCTAAGGAATGAGATTAATAGCAAATCCACGATTAAAGTGTTCCGTTGATAAATAAATAAATAACTTCATCGAAGTCAAACTTGGGGCCTACGACTTAGTGACCGACGGTTTTGAAATATACAACGTTGTTTGAAAAAGTACTGGGTGCTGGGTGCTGGATCAATAAGCTATTTCTAGAAATAAATGTATAGATTTTGTCCAGTTATTGTAGATCTATATGCCAGGATAATTCAAAGCTTCATCAAAACGGTCTGTTATGTTTGCCTGAGAACTCAGCAGCTATTAATTAAATGCACTTTAAAACTAAAGTAAAACAAAACACATTTTTATTTGTATATTTGTTTAAATAAGGGTGCAGATTTCTCCAGCACATTAACCATACAACACACACAGACACACACACACATAATTAGAGAGAGAGAGAGGAAATGTCATTTTTATTATAAAGTGCGGTTACCAAATCTTAACTGGATTACAAACACATAATGAATATCTTTACCATATATAAATTTTATATATTTTATTGTTTTAATTTTATTATCATTAATATTTATATGTACCACACCATAAAATTTTGGTGAATGCATTATATCAAATTAATATTAAACTTATATCACAGGCGTATGATCAACATAAGCCAAGCATATTTCTATTTTGTATACTTATAATTTGCAAATAATATTTTTAAAAGAAGACAATAATTAAAGTCAGTGATACCGGCACCAATTCAGATTGCCTCGATCGTGATTCGAGAAGATCTACTGCTGACTATAGTTCCAGTCTAGTACATCTCTCTCTCTCTCTCTCTCTCTCTCTCTCTCTCACACACACACACACACACACACACACGCACACACACACACACACATACACACACACACGCACGCACACAATAATTTATTTTTAAAATGCATTGATTCCGTAAGTAATTAACCCTAGTGTCGTGTGGCTCCGTAGGTAATTAATCCTAGTGCAGTGTGGCTTCGTCTGGTAATTAACCCTAGTACCGTGTGGCTCCGTCTTATTATTAACCCTAGTGCCGTGTGGCTCCGTAAGTAATTAACCCTAATGCCGTGTGGCTCCGTAAGTAATTAACCTTAGTGCCGTGTGGCTCCTTAAGAATTAACTCTAGTGTCGTGTGACTCCGTAAGTAATTAACCCTAGTGTCGTGTGGCTTCGTCTGGTAATTAACCCTAGTGCCGTGCAGTGATTCCGTCTGGTAATTAACCCTAGTGCCGTGCAGTGATTCCGTCTGGTATGAGACCTAGTGTTGCTCTGGTCTTTTGAAGTTAAGACAGTCCATTTATCCACAAAAAACAAGGGGAAGGGGAAATGACCTTTTAGTAATGAGTGCCCATTTCATTGAGATTTCCTTTACTCTTAGTTAAGCCCCTTGTCACACGTGTGTAATTAGATGACGTGTTGTAATATTTAATTCATGCTGAGTCTTCTCCCTTAAGTTACATGTATACATGCATATCTTGCTACCAACTTCTTCCTTTCTACTACTAGTCCTCACCTCCACTCCACCCCTACCTCACCCCTCCAACTGTCTTTCAGCTTCCTTTCACAAAACAGTCTACTATTGTTTCTTGCATTGACAAGAGAAGTTTATGCAAACATAGTGGAACATATGACCATCTTGTGAGCCAGTTCTAAAATAAGAAGCAGAGGGCGTTGTTTGAGAAATAGATTCAGGTAAGGGGCGGGTTTTCAGGAGACAAATAAAATGGTTTGAATTCTTACAAAATTCTGGAAAGACATTGTTTAGCTTTTAATGTTTACGTATACAAATGATTTCGTGTTTCTGTATATGTTTCTGTGTGTGACAGACAAAAAGAGAGAGAGATATGAAGAGTGAGCAATACATTCTTTCAGTCTGTCTTTTTAGACAGATAAACGCAAAACTTGTATTAGAATGACACTGGTTTTAATAGCCCGCAATTATATTTTTTTAATTTGATTTTCCTGGCTTTGTCTTTTTGATTATTGTTGTTTCTTGCTGTGTCTTGTTGTCTTGGTGATTCTTGTTATTGTCTTTTCGGTTCTTGTTGTGTCTTGTTGTCTTGGTGATTCTTGTTATTGTCTTTTTGGTTCTTGTTGTGTCTTGTTGTTTTTTGCTAGTGTCTTGTTGTTTCTTGTGGTGTCTTGTTGTCTTGGTGATTCTTGTTGTTTCTTGTTGTGCCTTGTGTTGTCGTGGTGACTCTTGTCATTGACTTGTTGAATCTTGTTGTGTTTTCGTTGTCTTGGTGATTCTTGCTGTTATTTTCTCGTTGATACCTTTTGGGGTTTTTTTTAGTCTTGTCGATTCTTGTTGTCTTATTGATTTTTGTTGTGTCTTCGTGTGTCTTATCGTCTTGTTGATTCTTCTTGTCTTGTTCTTGTCTTGCTCCTTCTTGTTATTGTCTTGTTGATTCTTGTTGTTTTGTTGATTCTTCTTGTTTCTAGTTATTGTCTTGTTCATTCTTGTTGTTTTGTTGATTCTTCTTGTTTCTAGTTATTGTCTTGTTGATTCTTGTTGTTTTGTTGATTCTTCTTGTTTCTAGTTATTGTCTTGTTCATTCTTGTTGTTTTGTTGATTCTTCTTGTTTCTAGTTATTGTCTTGTTCATTCTTGTTGTTTTGTTGATTCTTCTTGTTTTGTTGATTCTTGTTTCTTGTTATTGTCTTGTTGATTCCAATCTGTTGACGTGATTATTTTAAAGTAATGACTGAAAATATTCTCTCCTTTTCTCCTTCTCTCTTTCTCCCTGATAAAGAGGATAAGAGGCAAAAGAAATTTTGCTTTAGAGGGTCAGAACTAATGAGTTAAAATTTTGTCAAAGCACTGACTTTCTCTACAAAGAACATTTATATCAGATAGCTTTTACTTTGCGAGTCTGTAAAGGGAGTATTCTACTAGCTGATAGTATACGCTGGGGTTTTATTTCAAAGATTCAGAAAATACAGAATAATTATGTTCTTGCAGAAATATTACATTTGCACCCACCCATAGGGCTGCTTTATAGCTAGCAATGCAGGCCTTTCTCCCGACACGCTCTTTATAGCCAGCAATGCAGGCCCTTTTCCAGACACTCTCTTCTTTATTTCATGAACATTAACTAAAAGCAACAAATTGGTTTAATTTATTGCACAAAACCAAAAGCGTACAGATAGGCTGACAAAGAAGGTGATAGATAGATAGATAGATAGACAGACAGACAGACAGACAGATAGACACACAGACACACACACACACACATATATATATATATAGAGAGAGAGAGAGAGAGAGAGGGAGGGAGGGAGAGAGAGTCGAAGATAATTGAGTAGGCGTGGCAGAATTAGAGCTCCAGAAAGGAAATAGCCGGCAATAACAGGAGTTGGATATTCGAGAGTCACACAAGACGTGTTGTTCATTGTGCACAAATATTAGTTCATCAGGCCTTGCTTTTGCCGGCAATACCAGGGGACACTTCCCGTGACTTGTTCTTTTCGATTGTTTGCTAATATCTGCGGCAAGGAGAGATGTTTAAAATAAATTTGCCTCACAAAATGTGCTTCGAGTACACCGTGTTTACCAGAGGAAATCACAAGCTCGTCCGCAGCTCTTACTGTAGCAGCATCCACGCTTGCAGTTACAACTTCATGCGGAGCTGACAGTTAAAGCAGTTGAAAATAAAAGTCAAATAAAAGAAGACGATTATTGGTTTTGATATAATTAAGTTTGACGACATTGTGCTGGCACATGTGATCGGTCGCTGTAAATCAGCTCTGTCGTTCTTTCAGCACTTCTAGAACTAGAAATGGTGAAAGTGATCGGTCGCTGTAAATCAGCTCTGTCGTTCTTTCAGCACTTCTAGAACTAGAAATGGTGAAAGTGATCGGTTGCTGTAAATCAGCTCTGTCGTTCTTTCAGCACTTCTAAAACTAGAAATGGTGAAAGTGCGGTCATATTTAAATCAGATTAATTGGGCAAAATATTCTAGCAAGGTTTCAGGAATATGCGAGCACATTCGCACTTGTTGCTATTGTTATCAACGTTGTGAATCACATATCGTGATCACTGACACTGACAAACCGGTGAAAACTCATCAGCAATAATGGTAATTTTGTGATATTTTTACGGAATGAAAACTGACATAAATAATAATGGTAATTGTGTAACATTCTGTATGGAATGAAAAACAGCGATTAGTGAAAATGGTAACTGTGTAACATTCTGAATGGAATGAAAAACAGTGATTAGTGAAAATAGTAATTTTGTGACGTTTATGTATGGAATGAAAAAAGTGATCAGCAAAACCGATAATTTTCTGAAAAATATATTTGATATATATGAGAAGAACTATCAGTAATACAGGTAATATTTTATATATGTGTACGCAATGAGAAGAGTTACTCAACAATGCATGGTTTTTTTATGAGAATGAGAAGCGTTAATATGCAATACAATTAAAATTTTGTGACAAATATGTATGACAAGCCATGTAAGTAATACAGGCAGTTTTGTCCAAATATTATGACAAGCCATGTACTTAATACAGGCAGTTTTGTCCAAATATGTATGACAAGCCATGTAAGTAATATACGCAGTTTAGTCTAGCTCTAACCGCCTCATCAAAACATACTACAGCTAACTAGCTGCCTGTAAAAAATGTATCAGTCTGCTCTCCCGTAAAACCTCTGTCTGTATGTCTCACTAGTCACATGAAAGTATGCTAGCAGTTCTGCCTTATAAGCCCTGTATGTAGATTTATTCTCCGGAAGTCTGTTAGAATGTGAAATTACTGTCCCTAAAAGTCCACAATGTGATGTTACCGTCCCTAAAAGTCCACAATGTGATGTTACCGTCCCTAAAAGTAAAGAATATGATATTATTGTCCCCCAAAGTCCACAATGTGATGTTACCGTCCCTAAAAGTCCACAATGTGATGTTACCGTCCCTAAAATTAAAGAATATGATATTATTGTCCCTAAAAGTCCACAATGTGATGTTACTGTCCCTAAAAGTCTACAATGTGATGTTACTGTCCCTAAAAGTCCACAATGTGATGTTACCGTCCCTAAAAGTCCTCAATGTGATGTTACTGTCCCTAAAATTAAAGAATATGATATTATTGTCCCTAAAAGTCCACAATGTGATGTTACTGTCCCTAAAAGTCCACAATGTGATGTTACTGTCCCTAAAAGTGTAGGATATAATGTTACTGTCCTTAAAAATCTTGAATGTGATGCTCCTGTCCCTAAAACTCTAGGATGTGATGCTCCTGTCCCTAAAACTCTAGGATGTGATGCTCCTGTCCCTAAAACTCTAGGATGTGATGTTACTGTCGCTAAAAGTCTAGAATGTGATGTTCCTTGGAACTAAAGGTCTAAGATACAATGTTCTTGGAGCTCAAAGTTTCTGATATATGTTGCAGTGTCCCTGCTTCAATGTGTTGTCTCTCCAGCTAAACTGTCTGTAACGCAATCTTGAACTAAACTGCCTATAACGCACTCTCCCGGCTAAAAAGTCTCTAATGCAATCACTCAGCTAAAATGTGTATAACGCACTCTCCCAGCTAAAACGTTTGCATTGCAATGTTCCAGCTAAAATGTCTATAACGCAATCTTCCAGCTAAAATGTCTATAACGCAATCTTCCAGCTAAAATGTCTATAACGCAATCTTCCAGCTAAAATGTCTATAACGCAATCTTCCAGCTAACCCCAAGTCTAAAACAAACAACAGGTAATAGGAAAGAAGGACAGAGAACTTCATGTAAGCTGCAAAATGTTTAAAAGAAGAAGACTGACTGGGCGATTTTAAAATCTGAACGCACCAACTAAAAACTCTAAATATTCAGACTGAATTGCTGTTATACTCTTCCCTGAGTTGGCTTGATATCTGACGACTATCAAATTTATAATTTACAGCACTGGATGAGTATTCGAACACATGCATCATTTCTTTAAGTTAATATTACTCTAAACAAGATGTAGTCAGACAATTTCCTGCTTACCTGTTCTTTATTTTGGCCGTAAGTTTGTGTTAAATCTGAGTGTACTAGCTCAGAATTCTCATCAGTTTCAGTGTGTGTATAGGCAATAGTTGAGAGTTATAAATTGAAATATAGGGATAATTATAATAGATGAGAGTTGTCGCCAATTTAAATGTGAGGATAGTTGATGAGAGTTGTCGCCAATTTAAATGTGGGGATAGTGGATGAGAGTTGTCGCTAATTTAAATGTGAGGATAGTTGATGAGAGTTGTCGCCAATTTAAATGTGGGGATAGTGGATGAGAGTTGTCGCCAATTTAAATGTGAGGATAGTTGATGAGAGTTGTCGCCAATTTAAATGTGGGGATAGTTGATGAGAGTTGTCGCCAATTTAAATGTGGGGATAGTTGATGAGAGTTGTCGCCAATTTAAATGTGGGGATAGTTGATGAGAGTTGTCGCTAGTTTAAAAGTGGGATAGTTGATGAAATTTATCATCAGGTATTTTGGGGTTTATTTGACTTTTTGGGGGAGCTTCAATGAATTAAAGAGTGTCTTTGTCATTTTACATGGGAGTAATAGATAAGATTTATCTAAAACTTTAATGTGGGAATAATAAATAAAAATAATCATTATCTTACATGAGGGGGTAGCAGACGAGAGTTCTCGTCAGTTTGCGTGAAAAGGCAATAGATAAGAGTTCTCGTCAGTTTACGTGAAGGGGTAACAGATAAGAGTTCTCGTCAGTTTGCGTGAAGGGGTAACAGATGAGAGTTCTCGTCAGTTTGCGTGAAGGGGTAACAGATGAGAGTTCTCGTCAGTTTGCGTGAAGGGGTAACAGATGAGAGTTCTCGTCAGTTTGCGTGAAGGGGTAACAGATGAGAATTCTCGTCAGTTTGCGTGAAGAAAGATGAGAAATACACCAAGGTGCACTACACTCTTGTCATCTTTGTGGAAAGTTAAAACTGTTGGCTTTACAACAACATCAAATCTCTGGGAAGTTGGACTTTCAAATGTTTTAGCGATTTACTGATTTAAATCATTATTTACCTGGTCAAAACAAAATGAAACCTGTGGCGCCATTGTAGGTACATACTCCTTTATATTGTGAACGCACAAAGTGTTTGTGGAGACAACAAAGCTTCTAAACAGTGAGATTCTAGTCCTCTTGAAATCGAAACTCTCCTGTAGTTTGTTGACGCACTTGAACTGGTTTAATGATTCTAAAACAGGCACAAACCTAGAGGACGGCGTACTTTATAATCAAAGTCAAAGACAACAGTGGTTGGAAGTCCTCAAGGTTTCAGGGGACGAAGCTCTCGCACGCTTTCCTCCCTTAGGGCAAACAATACAGGGACTCAAAAAACTCACTTCAACTGAAACGAAAAATATTTCTTCAGCTTAAACTGCAGGTCGATTTTATTCGCCAAATTTGGCAAATAATGACTCTTTGGCGAAAGACCTCTGTTCGGATGTTCGGACTTTCTGCAATAATCCTATGTATACAGGGTACACAATACCAGAGACCTGGAGAGCTGTCTGTTTGGAAAGATTCCCTGGCAAAGCATTTGGTCGGCGAATTCCTTCAAAAAGTGCGTAATCTGTTCCTTTGCATTTGACGGTTCTAAACTCTTTTCCCGGTCGGAAATTTTATGTTTGGTACGAAAGTACAGGTGGTCGAACTTCTTCATTCTTGACGAAGGCAATCAGTCAGTCGTTAAATCTCGGATTAACGGCGAGGAGCGCTGTGTTTCAACCGTTGTCTACAGCAATTAATAAGAAAGATTAGATTAACTTAACAGAATAAAATGTGCAGATCCTCCCCCCCCCCATCTTTAATAAGAAATATCAGAACTGTGTGGTTGTGATAATTAGACATTCGATCAGTTTTCGTTTCTGGGCTCTTACCCAACCCAGAAGTGCTTTTATTTCATTGTGGGTATATGTGAATGTTCTGTTTAAAATCAGTTTTTAATACAACAGTTTAGTAACCTTAACAAATATATAATAAAACATAATATGATTTTGGATAAAATTATCCAAGCTTTACATATCATATGTTTGAATTGGAATCTTTTTAAAGTATATTATATTAAGATATTAATTCTATTATTCCCCGACCCTCCCCGACCAAACATTGCAATTTGAAGTGAGAACCACAGTCGAATGCCAACACACGTGACGCAGATGTAGTCTTTGCAGCTGTATTTGTTGCAGTCGAGGGCAAGAGAGGACAAGTTTACAGTAGCTTTAGTTTGTGAAATTGTCTCCCCTAGCTTTGAAAGTATTTTCCCTTGCTGCGGAGGCGATAGTCAGTGGCTGAGGACGGAATAGAGAGTGAAAGATTATACATATATTTTGCCAACCGACAGATGTAAGCACTATTTTCCTCACTGTCCGGTTTATTTAACGTAGCCTGTACGGATACTAAAACCGACAGATGTAAGCACTATTTTCCTCACTGTCCGGTTTATTTAACGTAGCCTGTACGGATACTAAAACCGACAGATGTAAGCACTATTTTCCTCACTGTCCGGTTTATTTAACGTAGCCTGTACGGACACTAAAACCAGCAGAAGAAAGACTGAATTAGTTTGCGTAACTGCTTAATCAGTAGTATGAGAGTGAACTGGCCAGCTTGGTTATTTAAACAGTAACGTAAGACTAAAGTTGCCTGTCTGACTGTTTTGTTAGCAACATGAGGTTAAAGTGGCTCGTTTGGCTGTTTTGTTAGCAACATGTGGTTAAAGGGGTCTGTGTGTCTAGCAACCTGTGGCTAAAGTGGTCTGTTTTGTTAGCATCTTGAGGCTAAATTGGCCTGTGTGGCTGAATAACCAGCGCAACCCCCCCAAAAAAAAAACAAAAAAAAAAATATGATGGCTTTGCAATATAGAATCGAACTGACTTAGATAGTCTTTTGCCCAACAATTTAAAATTAATTTGACCTTTCGCTAACCAGCTATATAAATTAAAGCAACCAATTCAAAAATATTAATCGTACAGTTCTTTAGCCAGCAACATGGGGTGGATTCAAGAAAAGCTGTTGAATCAGCAACATATGACTGTTTTAAATGTGTGGCTGCATTAACTGTATGGCTGTTTTACCTGTCTGTATCACTGTTTACTCTATATGGCTGGTTGTACTGAATGGCTGCTTTAACTGTATGGCTTTTAATACTGTATGGCTGTTTTAACAAATAGCTATTTTAATTGTATGGCTGCTTACACTGTTTTGCTTTTTAAAATGAATAGCTGTTTACACTATCTGGCTGTTTTAACAATGTATGACTGTTTATATTGTATGGCTGCTGTAACATTGACTGTTTACATTGTGTGGTTGTGTTAACTATATGGCTTAGTAAACTGGACATGTACATTGTATGGCTATTTTTAACTATGTGACTGTTGTCTGTCATCAATTGTATGGCTGTTTACATTTTATGGCTAATTAATATGTGTGGCTGCTTTAGTTGGATGACTATTTACAGTGTATGAATTTAACTGTATGAATGTTTACACTGTATGTCTCTTGCAATTTAATGGCTCCTTTGTGTGACTGTTTTACCTGTATGGCTGTTTATATTGTTCGGCTATTTACACTGTATAGCTGTATTAATTGCATAACTGTTCACATTTCGTTTGTTTAAACTATATTTTTATTTTGACCGTGTGACTGTTTACTCTGTATGACTGATTTGTGCTTGGATGCTTGAAATGCGTGTCTGTTTTTTGTTTGACTCTCTTAAGTGTATTATATTTTAACCGCATTACTTTTATATGTATTGATTGATGTTTAACTGTAATACTATCTTCAGTGTATGGGTATTAACTGATCGTAGTGCTTGCAAGTACAGGGCTGTTGTTCAGTGTTGTCAATGAAAGTCTGCAGATGGTTGATATTAAATAAACGTGCACATTAATGTCCAACAAACAACTGGCAAGCTTATTACGTTTTTGCTGCAAAACTACATTAATAAGACAAATGAGTGAAGGAAAACGACAATATATTACTGATTTTCAAACATGTGTTCTTGGAACTGACATTATTATTTTAACACTTAAGTGGCTAGCTTATTTATGCGTTTGGAAGGCTGGTTAAATATGTAACTAGTTGGTTTCCTGGCGTCCCGCTTGTTTGGATCAGTGTTACACTGCTATTAGCAGACTAGTAGTGGACTCAATCTCAAGGCGTTTAAGTTCGAAGCTTGTGAGCTGTAGAAAACAAACAAGCCGGTCACGCAATAAGGTCAGGAGGATTTTAAAACCAAACTTGGAGACAGGGGAATATTGAGAGGCATTTAAATTTATACAAATTCACTCATTGACTTCAAGATTTGAGAACTTTATCATACTTAAAAGGAAGAAACTGATATATACTTCAAAGGGGTAAAACTTTAACATATTTGAAAGGGAGAAAGAAGAGACAATGGATTCTGTATCTTACTCCACTCCTCCAAATACTGCGAGGTCAAGGATCAACTCATTGCTCAGAGTCTGATTACTAACGAGTAAGTGAATGAAAACAGAGTTCAATAGGTCATATGTTCCAAAACAGAGTTCAATAGGTCATATGTTCCTGCATGACGTGTAGACATCTAGTTTCCACTTCCACAGTTAGCTTTTCAAGAAGTACTTCATCGGTCACCTCTTCAACAGGCACCATGTCAACACTTGCCTCGTCAAGATGTAGGCCTACTTCATCGGTAACCTCTTCAAGAGGCACCCTGTCAACTCTTGCCTCGTCAAGATGTACTTCATCGGTAACCTCTTCAAGAGGCACCCTGTCAACTCTTGCCTTGTAAAAGCGTACTTCATCGAGTCAGCAATCGTCACTTCAAAACACCATGTCAGCAATTGCTACTTTTAAGTTCTACACACACCAGTCTAAATACTTTACACAAATTTGAAAGGTTTTCTATAATTTGATTTTTTCCTATATTAATAAATGCTATACTGAAATACAAAGTAATTATAATAATAATTATGCTTTAAGTTTGCACTGAAAATATTAGAAAAACATGTTAAATTTAGAGGAATATGTTGAATTTAGAAGAAAAGTAATATGAGGAGAAATATACTCCTGTTTATATAAACATATTTGCAAATGTATGTGCATGTAGGCACACTTTATTAATCACGAATGCTTTCCAGAATATTATCTACAGCACTGTTATTTTCAGCATTTGGATTTTCCCCAAAGGACTACACTAAACTGCCACTAGAGACATAGTGGAAATGCCTTTACACACACACACACACACACACACACACACACACACACACACACACACACACACACACACACACAATCATTATTTGCATATTTGTGAATAAAGATTGTTTTAATGTACATGTATTTGAATTTGAAAAAACAATAAACGTAAAATACATAGGCCTACAAATGAAACCAAATCATCTTATTAGGATTTTTTCATAGTTTTATACACAAACAGTTGTTTTCAAATGTGTTGGCAAATTTTGTTGTCATTATTTTGGATTGTATTCTGTAAGTGTAATATTACAAATTAATATTTTTGGGAATTTTTATTTTAAGTATTTTAAATCTAAATGTTTATCCTTGCCCAATACTAAAAACTAAAATTATTATTATTAAATCTAATCTAAATTTATATAATTTACATTGTTAACTAAGGGATATTTTGAAAATAATGAGTGCTTTCAAACGTAGTCTTCAGCACTGTTGTATTGCGCTGGTATTTTCAAAATGGTCGCACTGACAACTCCGTCAGCGACACATAGGCAACGTCTGCAATCGTTTATTAGTAATCATTGGATATTCTCTCCATTTACATACAGCTCAGTACCTTGTAGCTATCGTGAATCCAGAGGCAGAAGAGAAGCTACTCTCACTAGTCTCACAAAATAAAAGCGATGTAAGATGGCGGGAGTTGAAGTCATGGAAGTCGACGATGACAGCACGACAGAAACAATCCAAGACTCAGCGAAATCGACTTCAGCAAACAATGAACCTGCAAAGAAGAGTTCTAGCTATGAATTACCATGGTTAATATTTTTGTTATGTCCAGAATACATATTTAAATATTTGTTCTTCGTTATCTTTGAATGTGCTAATGATTAATCTACATTTTTCAAAATTTAATTGTTTCATAGGCCTATATTTCATTAGTTTTTCAGTGTATATATAAATTATAATAGTAATTTTGCTTTGAAGCAATTTGTGGAGTTTATCTCTGCTGTCTTTTACTAGGGTGGAAAAATACAGGCCTACCAAACTGAGAGATATTGTTGGAAACCAAGAAACTTTACAGCGACTGGAAGTGTTTGCACACGAAGGAAATGTACCAAACATAATAATAGCGGTAAGCATCGATTTACATTTTGTAGAGAAGTGGAAATAAATTCTTTAAGTACATATAAATTATATACAGGTACATATTTAATTTGACCGTCACCATGTGGTTGGTAGATATCTACAATGTAATCTTTTTTTTTATTTTTGAGAAAGTTATATATTGTACTTTGTAAAATTGTAGCAGTACAACAAGCAAACAAAATTATTTCAAATTGAAAAAAAAAAATTCAAAGCCTAGTTTAAAAAGAAAAAAATATTGTCACTTAATTTTACAGGTATTGTTGCACTGTCTAACAAGTAACATTTTTTTTAATGTTGAGCATATTTTTTAATTTTTTAAATCAATAAATTTTTAAATATCTCTCTCTTAAGTGCCCATTTTTTTCGTGTGCATATTTTCTTTATTAATTAATAATATAGAAAGCTCTCTGTATTTACAGATTTAACAGTTTTGCTTATTTGCATTAAAATTTCTTATGCATATTTCTTATTCGCAAGAGTAAGCTTCGCTTATTCATGGCATGACCTACAAATACTTTACTATTTTCAGTCAGATTTTCATTAAAATGCCACCACATACTTTTTATTCTTCAATTTTTAACTTTTATAAATTATTATGTATTTTTTTAAGCTAAACTTAAGCCCTAGAAATGAACATAAAACTAAAAGATTTCTTCCTAACACCTCAACATTTCTTTTTAAAAAGAAGAAAAAAGGCATAACAAAGTGACAGAAACAAATAATGATAATGTTTTTTTTTTTAAAATCCTACTTAGATTGTTTAAATTGGAGAATACTAAATGTAATTTAAATTGAAAAATAACAGACGTATCTGATTGTTTAAACTGGAAAAAAACCTACATCAGTACATGACAATTGACAGGAAAAAATAAAAAAAGAAGTGAAGCATTTGTTGATACACATTATAGAGTGAATCAATGAATGAATCAAGTATTTGGTATATTATTTGGTGCTTGTAAGGAATATATTTTGTTTAAAATTACAATTAATTATGATTTTTATTTTATTCTGTGTACATCTGCATTATTGTACAATATTTTTTTTATAAACTTTATTTCTGCAGTCTTTGCTATTAGTATTTTCCCATGATTGTTGATGATGGAACCTACTTCCAATTTTTTTAATATATTTATTATTAGTATATTGAAGATTCCATATTCGTGTATGTATATGTTTATTCCTAGAAACTGCTGCTAACGCAGAATCTTTAGTTTAATTGTAGCTTAATCATTGTTTATGATTCCATATATCATTGTATCAGTTTAACAGTATACTGGTTACAGATTACCATCCATAAATATAAAGCAAACTAACTGTGTGATATGTAAGATAAAAATAATTGGAAATGTTTAAGCTATTGAAGTTTTATTTTGCATATCTATTTATTATTTGCTCTGTTATTCCGCTTGTGTTATTTTATATTTTTTAACATTCTTGTAAGGGGCCACCTGGTACAGGGAAAACAACAAGCATACTATGTCTTGCCAGAGCTTTGCTGGGTCAGTCCTACAAGGATGCAGTACTTGAGTTAAATGCTTCTAATGACAGGTAAATTAAAAATGGTGATTAGTAAAAGAACTCACTATTTGCTGTTTATAGTCTCTGGATGGAAACATCTTTAACTGCACAGGCATTGACTGACATATTTACAGCTGACTTAATGAGCCCATAAAATTTGATATTCATGACATAAAAAATGTATCTAATGTAGGTCAGGTCTTACAATAGACATCAGGTACAGCTCAACCTTGTCTCCTGTAGAAATTACCAAAGAGTTAATCTGGGTCACCTTCCCACAAGGTTAAAATCTAATTTTTGTGGTTATAATGCAATGGAATTTTTAAAATACCAGTTATAATTACTGTAAAAAAAAAAAAAAAGATTTTTTGTGCAGAACATTTTCCATTTCATGGACTGCTGAAGTTTAATTGCACACTTATAGATTGACTGCCACATAATTTACAGAAATAACCTGAAGAGATCTGGGAAAGAGGTCTGTTGATGTTTTTTAACTGGTCTCTTGCCAACACCAGTTAAAAACACACTTTATCTGTGGTGTGCTTGTCATCACAAACAAAAGGGTCACTGAGGATGGGAGGAAGTTTTTGTGGGGTACAGTTCATGCTTGATATATTTGGTACTTAAACTTATCACACCAAGACAAAATGGCATGAAAGTTATCTTTGTGTAATATGGCGCCGTTAAAAATGTAAAGTAGTTCACGATATTATCGTCATTATTTTATATTTACATTGTCTAACTGACTGATGTACCATAAATAATGCACACATTCAAAAATCAGATTTACACATTTTTCAAGACTCTTTGCTTTTGAAAGCATGATTACCACTGCTCTAACAGAACACAAATGTACTGGGCCCAATAAATCTAACTTGTATACCTCCTTCAAAAGATGTGTTAAGATTCTTATTCCGAATATCAGGCTAGACAGATGTGTCCATCTAGTCTAGCCATTTAGGGAAAGCATGGATGCAGTCTGTACTACAAGCTTTCATTTTATGAATGCCATGTAAATCTGTCTTCAGAAGGATTGGTGCAGTGCAGTCAGTTTCCCATTTCATAGTAACTGTAATGCTTATAAATTCTACTTGATTCCTTTGATATATTGTGATGTAATTCTCTCATTATTATTCAGACCTGATATGTTGCTAGGATACTTAAAGTAAATTGATATCTGTAGAAATATATGTTAACATTTTTATATTAAAATATGCTTAATCCATTTTGTGCCCATAAACATAATATCAGAATTTTCTGTGGTGGCCAAATGTAAGTAAGGTTTTGTGATGGAGTTGTAACTCCCCGCTAGATGAAGTTGTATGTTGTAGGAGCTGTCCTTTCTCTTTGTTGTAAACTTTATAAATTGATTGATGTTAACACACTAATTCTTTTGAGTTTTAATACAGAGGGATTTTAACAACTACATGATATTTTTTGTGCTAATCTAATGAAATGACATGAACTTTAAAATCTTAAATAAATATTTTGTTCTTTTAATTATTATTTTTGAATTGATTTTAAAGGTAAAGAACAGTCATTACTTATTTCCATTCTTTTTTGTTTGCATTAGTTTTTTACTTATAGGCACCACTTAACATGCAGTTATAATGCTTTTTGTTTCAGAGGTATTGATGTTGTAAGAAACAAAATCAAAATGTTTGCTATGCAGAAAGTTACCCTGCCGAAAGGAAGGCATAAATTCATTATTTTGGATGAAGCAGACAGGTAAGTTTAATTTCTTTTATTGTTTGGTTCTTTATTTTTCTTTATATGATTTAATTATATATACATATATATTTTGATGGGGATGATATACAGAAGTATTTGTGCTACATAGAAAAAGAAAAGGTTTACTATCTAAATAGAAAATAAAAAGAACATTTACTTTTTCTTTTTTAATTAGATTGATCCCATTGGGATCCTCCGTCCTTTCTTCCCCAGGAAAGAATTCTAGTTTATTCTTGTTTATTCTCCTTTTGTGGTTTTAAAGAAAACTTGTATTTAGCATGAGTATGGTGTACTTTTAACAACAGAAATGTATGTGCTGTTTTTACTTTTTTAAAAGTTAAAAAATGAAATAAAATTAATCTAGACTATCTCTTTTTACTAGAGCACCCTAAGTGTTAAGAAAGCTGTATAAAGATAAATGGCATCCGAAATCTGTTCATTTTTTATGATCAAGATTCATACAAAGTTTTGAAAGTTTGAGATGAGTATTAAAAAACTCGATGAACTTTTCCATTCCTGGAAAAAGTCTGCAAAATTAAGGTTTTCTTCCAAAGTTCTGGATAAGGTATGGAATTTTGTGCTAATACTGTTACTTCACCCTTAATTTAGAGATTTGATTGACTCAAACTGGAGTTTACTGTCCTGTGGTGCTATGCTCATTGTTCTGTAGTCTCATTGAGACACCTTGGTGCTATGTTCATTGTTCTATAGTCTCATTGAGACAACTTGGTGCTATGTTCATTGTACCATAGTCTCATTGAGGCAGCTTGATGCCTTGTTCATTGTTCCATAGTCTCATTGAGACACCTAAATGTCTTTTTAAATGCACTTCAGATGTTTGCTGAAATCTAGTTTGCACCTTGTAGGATGCTGTTGGGGAGAAAAAACAACATATTACTTAGGAAGATATGTGCATCTGAAGCATATTTTTATATAGTATGATTCTTGATAACTCACTAACTGCAATGAAATGTGATGCCCGCATTTCTCTCTCTATAGATAGATAGATACATGAGAATGGTGTACATGCATGTTTTACTCCCCAGTCTGATAGTCACATTGTCAAAATACTTGTACTACGTTCTTATTACTTTCTCAGAAGTTGTGTCATGTATAATTTTTGTCAGTTTTCTTTTTTGTGTAGTCAGTTTACTTGAACTCAGTCTTTTACTTAAGTCTCCAGCAAGGGCTAGCACATTTTCAACAGATCTGAGTCAAAAAAAAGCAAAACCCAAATGCATGTTGTCTAGCTGTTGAGAACATTGGAATGGATATACTTTTATGGCTTTAAATGTGGTGTGAATGTGTGAGCAAGAGAAAATGGTGGGTGCATGAGAGTGGGGAGAAAATGGTGGGTACTTACAAAGTATGAATCATTTCTTGATGGAAATATCGTGGGTGGTTCACAGATGCTCAAATCTGCAGGGAATGTTTACTTAAAGTACCAAAAGAATTTTGCAGTGAATCAGGTAAATAGTGATGTGAATAATGAAGACCCCTGACCAAAAAACTCTTTGCGACTGTCATAACACATGTAATGGTTTATCACTTTTTCAATCTTATTACTTATTAGTTAATTATTTTGTAGTATTTCTTTATATCTGTCTTTGTTGTTTTTCAGTATATTTATCAGTCAATATAACAATGTGGAATTTCATTGTAATTGTTCATATTACCCCTAAATGAGACAGATTTGCTTGCAAGACAAAAGATTTCTGTTTCTTTCCAGCATGACAGATGGTGCCCAGCAGGCTCTGCGCAGAACCATGGAAATCTACTCCAAGACAACTCGCTTTGCTCTTGCCTGCAATTCCTCTGAGAAGATCATAGGTAATTGTTATTTTATTCAGTTTGGGATTTGTCCCAACAGCACTATTCCAGGTTTCACTCTTATTGATAGTCACAATGTTAACAAATTGTCAGCCTTTAAGTGAAGTGGGTGGGTGGGTGTTGAACAGCTTTAACTGAGTAAAGCATCAATTTTTCACAGAGCATTAGTCTGTTATTCCAATCACTTGAAAGAGCAAGGGAAATAACTCGAAATCCTTGAAAGGCAATATATACATATGCCTTGAGAGTCTTAAATGTTCACTTTTATTTAATTCAAAGCATTGACATTTGAACTGTAAGAAATATGAGGAAATGTATGTTTAATTGACAAGTAAACGGTTTGTTTGATTGTAAGAGTAACAGACTATATATTATAATTATTATAAATGACTGTCAACTATTTCAGTGATACCAAAAAAAAATTTAATTTTTTAATTAAAAACTTAACGCAAACCAGAGCGCACAGCATAAAAAAAAAATGGGTAGATGCATACCTGCCTACCTTCCGCTTTTAGCGGAAGAATCTCCCGCTTTTACCTCGAATCTCACGCTCTTCCGCTTCCAAAAGAAATCTTCCGCTTTCATTTTCATTTTCAATTTTTTTTTTCACGATCGATTATGACAGGACGAAAAACTTACCGTGCGTTCAATAGAGCTAACGGCGGCGTAACTCTAACTGCTTCTCTGTCGTCTGCTATGAGCTCTTCAGCATACGAGTCCTTTTCTAACACTTCCGGAATCTTATTCGTCGGCCGTTATTAATTTTAGTTGAAAAAAACAGAATTTCGCTCGTGAAATAAACATTTTCTTTAAATATTTTTTATGTTGAGAAGTCAGAGCTTAGCGGGATAAGCAAATTCGGTTCATAACGTTTTTACTGCCCGTTCGACCGATAGACGAAGTTCGCTTTTTCAAAATGGCGGCCACGTAGCGATAGTATATGCGTGACAATTACGAAATATTTACTTTAATAAATAACATTCAACTTACATGTAAGACAGTCTATGCAATTTTCTTCAGAAATTATCCGTCCAAAACGAGCTACTTTGACGAATTATATTGCAATGCTAGGAAAAAGATTGGCGTTTTCAATAACGGTAGGCCTATGTTTGAAACCGCATTGAGGTTCAAATAATCATTTTTCTAGAATCCGTTGTAATTATTCTTATATAATATGTAAGGCTTCAAAATTTATTTTTAAAAAAAAAGTGACACAAGTTTTAAAACAAAAGATCATCGGCGATAAAGAAATGATCCTGAGTCAAATTTGTTTGAAAGTAATATTCGGAATTGTGAACATTTTGATTTAGTCGAATTTTTTATTTTAATCATTTCTGCTAAAAAAGTAATAAAAAATTAGAAATATATATAGGCCTATATATATACATGTATTTGTAAATTAGCCGTTGATATTTTGTGATTACGCAGTACACACATTATTATAATAGAATTTTAGAAGGCATGATAATAAATACACATACATTGAAGACAAAAGAAATGCATAAAACATTAAAAATAATAATATTAATCATATCCAATTCTTAATTAACAAAGCATGCTTATTGAAGAATAATGTCTTTTTAATAACATTTTAAATGTTACAGGAAGACTTTCACTGTTTTTTCTCTAGTCTAATGGACATGTAAATTTAGAAAAATACAGGTGTTTTATATATTTAAATCATTTATGAATTAAAATCTGAACCAGATATTCTAAAACTAATAACTGGTATTGCTTTCTCATAACAAAGACAACATATATTCAAAATTTTATTAATGTGGATTGATAAATATATTTTTTTTAAATTTCTTTGCAATATTCTGGTTCTATGTAGTATTAGAATAATAGAAAATAAAGACTGTACACTGAGGATGTAAAGGATAGTAATATATAGTATTAGTATATTTAATTCTGAGAGAGCTAAATGACTAAGAGCAGTCCAATGTAGTATGGATAGGGTATATTTATTTTTAAAAAATAAACCACTTGAACACTTTTAAAGTTCTGTAGTCTTTATTTTACTTTAGTTTAAATGTGTTTTTCTCAAAATGACTTTTTTCCTCTGTTGAACTAAATGCTAAGACCCCTTTTGAATAGTTGTAATTATTCCATGTCCCTGAAATTTGGTATACTAGTTTCTCATACATAAAATTAAAAGGTTGTGCATGGATGAAAGCCTATATGCTTTAGGTTTAAGTAAATTTTATTTTTTTAAATTCTACATGTTCTCCCAAAATATATATTTTAGATGGGTACAATAAAAAAAAATCATAACTTTTTTCTTAAAATTTTTCAATAGGCACATGTTCCTTTTTGTGGCTTGTAGTTGTACATTAGATAATAAAAAGTTAAATATATATTTTTTTAAAAATCCATTTATGAAATATTTAATGAATTTCTGTAAAAGTGAAAATCCTGATGCAGTACTTCAATGGCCCATTATTCTGAAATGTGAAGATCCTTCTTCAAATGAAGTCTAAAGAAATATCTAAATAAAACTGCCTAACACTTGGTGTGCTTGACAAAAATTCATCTAAAATAAACAGTTGAATGGAGACTAGACAAAATGTAGACCAATTGTTGTGCTTTGCATTAATCATTACATTATTGGTAAGTTTATTTACAAATATTAACATTATTTTTTTTATTTTGCATTTATTTTATATTATTGGTATTTCTATTAAAAAGCCAGACTCCGCATAAAATCTTCTGGTTTCCATTCAAAATCTTCTGGTTTTGGACCAGTGATCTTCTGGTTTCCTAAGGTGGGGGGTAGGCAGGTCTGTAGATGTGTCAAGTAACAAAATGACAAAGCATTGACTAAAATTGTAAATATAGATCGGGGGGGGGGGGGGGGGGGAGGTAGTGCTACTTCTCAAAGATCTAGCTAAATACATGTAATGCTACTCTAGATACTGGTTGTGCATATATCATGAGCATGTATTTGCTCCTTAATTCAGAGTAAAATCAGAAACAATTGTTCAAGCTCATAGAAAATGGACTTTAATAAACTATATTTTTTTGGTGCTTATTTCCTTATTGTGGTAAAAGTTTTAGTAAAAGTTTAGTAAAAGTGGCTGAATTAAAACATTGACTTGCCAATTTTTAGTAATTTCTAAATCCTATGTGTAGGACTGGGCAGACACATATGCATAGACAGTTCTTGATTATTTTACTGACATGTTTTGGTTTTAAAATTTTATTTCGTCCATGCTTGTGGATTGCGTGTACCAACTTTTTCCCTAATCATTCCAGATAATCAGATTGACTGAGGAGGCTGTTGTAACCCAACAAATCTTTATTTCATGATTTTAGCTAGCAGTTTAAAAGTATTATTATATTTACTGTAAATATTATTTATTCATTTTTTAAAATGTATTTATATATTTTTGTGCTAGACAGATTGCAATACAGTAAACCTCCATTCATCTAGCTTTCACTCAATAAAGATTTTAAGTCTGGAAGTTTGGTACTAGTTTTTAAAGACAATGTTCAACTCTGTCCAGAGCCAATTCAGTCTAGATGTGCAGTTCTTCGATATTCCAAATTAACTGACACCCAGGTTCTTGCTAGGCTGCTCGCCATCTGTGAAAAAGAAAATGTCAGCTATACAGATGATGGGTTGGAGGCCATTATCTTTACAGCACAAGGAGACATGAGACAGGTAATGTGTAAATAAATGGATTGTCAATAACTGCCTGTTTACATTCAACCTTCAGTTTGTGTGGGGAAACTATATTGTTTGATGGACACTATTAGGGTTTAAAAGGAGAAAGTAGACAATTTATTATGATCTTTGAATAATTCCTAACATCATGTCTTAGATCTAGAATGCAGCTTCTCCATATGTTTAGACTCCAGTTTATATTTTACTTTTGTAGAAGGTGTGTTTTGGGTTTGTTTCAAAATGTAGAAGAGGATTTATAGATAAAATTAACCAAAGGATTAACATCAGCATATACAGAATGATCTTACGGCTAGAGTCAAGCAAAAAATTTCAAGCTTTTGGGTGGTGCTAACTTTGTAAATATGTTTCAGATATGTTAGGAGGCCCCAAATAAAATGACTGTTATTGTAGTCATCTGCAGTTTTACAATTCATGTCAGAGAAGTACATTCTTAACCATATATGGAAAATCAGTGCTTTCAAATACCTGGGGGTAAAAAAATATTGCTGCCATCCAACCAACGCTGGTGTCATAAATGGGGGACCAAAGAAAAAACACCCAAACATTGTGATGAACCAAAAACTATCAGGCCATGAACAGAAAAAACATGGTTGTCTGTTAAAGATATATTGAAGAAAAAAGTTGCCCCTCTACCCCCATTCCCTGATATTGGCATTCTTTCATTAGTGAAGTGTTATAACAAATTGCGAGTACTCATGGCTACAATTTTCAAGGGTTGTTTGGGTGTAGTAAAGTTTTTAACAAGGTTCTTTTGTCTACAGGCATTGAATAATCTCCAGTCCACCTTCCAAGGCTTTAATCATGTGAATAGTGAGAATGTTTTCAAGGTGAGTTTATTAGCACTCGTAGTCGTGAAAATTTAAATTGCCTCTCTGCTCCTGCATTGATTTTTGGAAAAAATGTAAATTGCATTAATGCATGCAGATTGTTCTTTCTTAAAAGAATTTCATAGTACTTTTTTATGTACATATTTTTAATTTCTTACAACAAAGCTCAAGTTTATTCAGTTCTTTGTGTTTTAATATCATGTCTTACATTTCTTGACATGACTCTACTTTTGGATGGACAGGTATGTGATGAGCCACACCCAGTGCTGATCAAGGACATGTTACAGCATTGTATCACAGGTAACCTGGAAGAGGCTTATAAGGTAATGGCACATCTGTGGAAACTTGGCTACTCTTCAGAAGATATTATCACTATTGTTTTCCGGGTCTGCAAAAACCATAACATGCCTGAGTTCCTGAAACTAGAGTTCATTAAGGTACTGATTTCGCTTGAGTAATTCATCGTGTGGGTGTGGTTTATTGACATGAAAATAAGTATGAAAGTACAGAGCATCCATCATATTCTACCATAATTAATACAAATGTTCACTTGGTTTATACTAAGAGAGAAATCATTTTAAAACTATTATTGTCAGAAATAAGAACATAATAAGTAAAATAAAAACCAATTACAGCATGAGATTTCAAAAAGTAAAAACCAATGATAACATTTTAGCAGAATAGCTGTCTTCTTTTTCATTTTCTTTTTTTTATTGTTATGATGACAGCTATTTAGCTGAAATATTGACGTTTTGTTGTTTGTTGTTGTGACAGAAACTGTCATTTATTTGTATTGCTTAATCTCACCTATGAAAAATATTTTCTTTAATATAACCTCACTCACAACTATTTTCTCTAAAAGACAGTATATTAAATAAATAGAAAAATAGAAAGAGCTGCCAGCTAAGATTCCTTGTTTACAGTTATTCCGATAAATTTATGAAGCTGTTACTGGTACTAAGATAAGTGCATAATAAATATATAATTGAGATTGGTAAAGTTGTCATATTTAAAGATTGTATAAATTAAATAATATCAAATGTTGAAATGTGAACAATAATTTGGTGAATTTTATTACCTTGTAACTTGCCCATGTACCTGTATTAGGAATATGTAATTTTGTATTTTATAAGTGTGTGAATATTGTAAGTGAATATAAATGTTCAGAAAAATAATTTTTCAGTTTTTAACATTCTTGTGAGGTCCAAGAGAGTGGAATGATCAGCGATATAAAAAACTGTCAACCTAAAATGCAGTGTCAAAATTTGCAAACTTTTGAAAGAAGTTTTCTGGACTATGCAGACTGAATCAGATGACAATTATTGTCACTAAAAATACTTTTATATATCATAAAGTGATGAAAATTTACAAATTTTTTAAGGTAAATGTTCTGTCTGACATAAGTTGGAAGATTGCTGTATTGGGAATATGTCAAAAACTTAATTCTTTGTTTTAAGCTCTCTTTAAAAAAAACTAAAATAATGTTAAAAGAACTTATTCTGGTATTAAGAAATTCCATAATGCAACAAAACAGTCTGCTAATATGCATTATTCCCACAAGACTGTTACATTCAAAAACCTGCCTGTATACAGGATTTCCCATACTAAGCTACATTTATCAATATGTTGTGGTTCCATGTTGCTACATACAAATGTTAGTTATGATTTTGAAATGATAGAATTGAAACTACACCTTTTTCACGCAGTGTTTGGAGATATACACAGCCTTCTGTTTGGATAAATTAGTTATTGATTCAGTCATCTACATAGTTAATACTGCACTTGGCTGTCTATTTCTATATGTATTTGCTTTCATAAATTCTCCTGAATCATAGAATATATGAATAAATCCCTCATCAGTTAGCACCAGCCATTTTTTTCACATGCCTAAGAAAATTATCACTGTCACTATTACTATTATCACTATTAAAAAATAGAGCTATACAAAAGAATCCTTTCTGAACCACCTGAACGTAAGAATTACAAATGGTTATATCTTGTTGAAGAGACCACACCGAAAGTTCGAATGATGTGATTTAGTTACACCCAAAAAAGTTCTGAGTGCTCATATTGTAATTCCAGTACCCATCTCAGGCAGCATACCAACGGTTAATGTATACTCAAACATCTATTGATTTCCACTGAATTTTGCAGGAAATTTGTGAATGATTATAATATATACAAATAAATAATAGTTTTCAGAGTGGGGAAAGTAGAAAGATAATTGCTGTATTATCATTAATTTGTCTTGAATTTTTTTCAGGAGATTGGATATACACACATGCGAATAGCTGAAGGAGTGCAGTCCCTGCTTCAGATGTCTGGGCTCTTGGCGAGATTGTGCAAGAAAGCTGCAGCTGCTGACAAAACTGCCCTTTAAAGTTAGATGTTGTGTTTTCAATGGACAGGCATCAGAACTGCAGTTTTGGTTTTATGGACATCCAGTGCTTTGTTTTTTGCTGTGTGATAAACTGTGAAATTTACTCGGCCTTACCGATCAGTTTTGCTTGTTAGGAGAACATACGAGTTGACTCAAAGTTCAGCCACTTAATCGTGGATATGTTCATTCATAAAGTTGAGTTTCCTACTTAGTTCACTGGAAACAGAATGTATAGGAAAGTCTTACCTTAAAGTGTCTGCATAGAAAAATGTATTTTAAATTATAAATGCAGTTGTTTGTTTACCTCCGACATCTCCATTAGCCTAATTAAGACTTCTTCAACATCATAGCCAAGACCAATCATAAGGCTATAGCTTTCTTTAGGTGTATGATAAGGGCCTGTTGAGGTCTTGCTAACAGAGAAAAATACATGCTAACTCCATAGATAAAGGATTAGTAATGAGAAAGTGACTGGCTGATAAGGGGCATCTTAATTAGTTATAAAGTTATGATTAATCAATGAAGTGAAAAGAAGAGAGTACCCATGCTCTACACTGGTCAAGATAACTCAAAGGGGAAGATAAATGTGGTTACTTTTACATAAAAGGTAATTATGTGTACAGAAACACATAATAATGTTTTTTAAAATCCTAAGAGAATATGTTTTCAGTTTAATAATGTAGACTTTAGTTATAATCGCTCGTTAAGCAATGAATTATGCAGACATTTATTGCATTCATGAAAACTTTTTATCCACTCTAGATTCATTGATGTGTTACCAAACAAACCATCAGGTTCATTTGCTTCTTTATTGCTTACATCCCGGATCAGTAAAGCTTTGATTTAGTTGTGACTTAAAATTAGAAATCCATATCAGCCATTTCTGTTTAATTAGAGCCATAAGTTTTGCTTAAGAAACAAACAAATCAGTATTTTACCAAAGCTCATAGATGTAGGCTAAATATAGGTCACAAATGCAAATAAATAAATACAATTTAAAACAGTTCTTTTACAAAAATTACACTTTCTGTGGAATAAAGAAAAATAAATATTATTTCTTATGTAACAATAGTGATTTTATTATAATGCTTTAGTATCACAAAACATGAAAAAGAACAGAGAAGACTGATTATTATAGTATTTTATAATTTAATATTAAAGTGTGTTTGTATGAATTATCTTTTAGATAGATAGATGAATTATCATCTTAGATGTCAACAGATAATGCTAGAAAGTTTATTAGGACTAAAGTATGTTATGTTACATATGTATTTATTAACGATGGGATTTAAAGCAACTGTTGAAAGAGACAGACTGAAAGAAGGATGGATTAATAGATTGAGATATTCAATGTCATAAAATTTATTTGCTTTTCAGTAAGTGTACAAGTCATGTACCTAAAACTGAACAACTTGTTACTCTGCAACATCTTTATTATTGAAACTTTCAATCACAACCTTTTCAGGAACATAAAGAACTAATGCAATCTTGAATTTCATTTCCATGTACCTTTAAAAACATTGAAAGGGAATAACTCTCACACGTTTTACAAAATCTCTCAGCTTTTTGCACTTAGATCATTGTAGCACATATATTTGTATGCAAAAGAAATCTCACTCAAGTGAAATAAATGATATACTTTACAAAAATTTTAACTCTTTTAGTAGTTAATGATTAATATTTCATAAATATATCTCCCAACCCCCCAAAAAAGAAAAAAGAATTTCAATCAAAGGAAACCCAGTAATATGAATTAAACAAAGCATGTTTTAACTGTAACAGTTTGGGGATGAAATTTCATGAAATCCTTGGCAATACATTGTCACTTATCCAAACCTGTATTTTTCCCAACAAAAAGAAAATACTAATTTAAAAAGAAAACCTTGTAATATAAATTAAAACTAAGTGCATTCAAAATGAAAAAGTTACTAGCTGGATTACTGTAATGAAATACTTTACAATATATAACTGAACAGCCAGGGTAAAAACCTATTTCAGCAAAGGAATCACTTCTGGGTAATCTGTAACATGCCAAGAGATGAAAAATATTCCAGTACCGTTTTTCAGGTGTGCATTATATTCTGTTTTTAGAGGACATCCAATCAGAGACATTCATACAAAAATAATAATTCATTTGTGTCCAAATTAGAGTCTGGTCATAGTCTCTTTCTCCCAAGATACTTGGTCAAAGTCTAGATATATATATATATAGATACAGATATATATACTTGGGTTCTAAATCTATTTTATTTTACTTTTTATTACTGATATGGAAATGAAAGATTAGAGCATGTGAAATAAGTTATATCTGGGGACTGATACTGAGATATAAAGCTTATCTTTGGTGAGATAACAGTTCTGAAGTATATAAAGAAAAAAAGATTTCTTAAAAGACTTTTTTTCTGATATAATATGAGCATTAGGAACCATCACAAACTATGATGAATTTAAAATATATTCTTTCATATGCAGTGATTACAACTTAACTACTCTGGATACTATTTTGTATTTGTTTAAATATTTATAACTCACAGTTCATGTTGAAGACTATTCAAAATCTATTAGTTGCTGCCTTGCTTTCTAAAAGTAACGTGTTTTATCTTAAGAAACATATTTATAAAAATTATTGTTCATTTACTATGATGATACGCAAATTATATTCAATAAATACCCCCCTAACTCCCATTGTTTGTAAAAATCCAGTTAATGTAATCAATTAAAATATTACAGATCAGTGACTCTCAAACAATTTAGTGGCTGAAAAATCTATGAAACAAGGAAAGCATTTTCATCATTTAAGGTATGTGGAGCTATTAGAGTTTGGAAAAAGTCATCAATTGGAGAACAACACTGATTTCTAGTTTAAAAACCTTGGCATTGCAGATCTAAAGATAAAATAAATAAATATGTTTAAAAATCAGATCATAGATTCACAAACTATTATGTACACCCATTTTTCACTATACAAGAAAAATATATCCCTATTATTAACCTGCCATCCCCTCGCCACAACCTTCTCTATCCAAAGAAGAAAATGAATACAGTTGCATTACATCAAGCATACATCACATAACCAATATTTTTTAACAAGACACAAAAACAAGTTTTTTAGTGTGTTTTCAAACAAAAATTTAAATATTTTGATTATAAAAGAATAGCATACACACTGGAAAGTTTGACAAAAAGTTATTATATTGCTGAGTTGTTGGACTTGTAAATATAAAATAGAATTTGGGCTAACCTTGAGAAAAGTGAACAAAATTCACATGATCAAACTATTATTTATAGAAATAAAATGTTAAGTAATAGATCTTCAATATCCATATATCAAATAATTTAAAATATTTCTTAATTAAAAGGGTACTTAATCAAAACTGAATCAACCATCTTGCAGTATAACTGTAGTTTGAAAGAACCTACATCTTAGGAATGTCATTGTCTGATGTGAGAAACAATATTTTGCTGCACTTAAAAAATATGTATTTCAGGTTGATTACTATTAGGAAATAGTTGCTTAGCCAGACACATTTCTGTTCATGATATAATGCAAAATAGTTAATTCTATGTTTTGTTAGCTTAAAGACCAGAACTTACAAAATTCTTTAAGCTGAGTGACTAAAGTCATTCACATATTAATCTGACCAAAAAACTGTATAGGTAGGTAGATGGATAGATCAAATGATCAACCAACAGAGATATCATTTGATTGATGGATAGATAATCTATCTTGTCTGAAAGAATTACAATTTCTAAAGATGAAGAATTCTAATCAGATAAGTGTAAGATTTACTCAGTTTTGTAAAACGTCTTTAAGTTTGATTGTATTAAACAAAAGCATTTCAAATAAATTACCTTATTTGTTAAGTCTGATAATTTATTGTTTTGGTATTTGATAATACATGAATACAACACAAAATGGACTAGTGCTGAGGAAAGAGTGCAATATGATTTTTATAATCAGTACATTTGTTCTTTGTGAGAAATGAAAATGCATTAGTAGACAGCTAAGTAGGTCTATTGTGGTACAATTTCTTTCCGGAGCTTTGCCTTCTGCAAGATCTGAGTCCGTTTTCTTCTCTCCACAGCCTTGTTGCTGACTGTCTGTTTGAGTGCAGGTAGAGAAACAGTATCGTGAATGTATGCCAATTCAGGACTGAAAACAGAAAATAGTGTCGTGAATGTATGCCTATTCAAGTTAAAAACATGGAAAACAGTTTCACAGATGTATACCAATTCAGGCTGTAAACAGTTTCATAAAATATGCCAATTCATGGCTGAAAACCATTTCACTTGAAGTATGAGTTTTTAAAAAACAAAGTCACTTTATTTAATAGAAAATTACTATAAAGAAACCCATCCTTTAATATGATCAATTGCTGCATGTGTTTTCATTTTTATTTTTTGATTTGTTGGATTTCAATCATATTAGCCGTCATGAGTACTTACATGGAAAATATTTCTTTGTAAACTACATTTTAGTGAATGTTAAATTCTTATTCACCAATTTTCCCTGTTCTGATCCATCAATAATTTTAATTTTGACATCTCAAGACCATTGAATCCTTGATAAGTTGGCATAAAACCAATCGTGGCATACTTCAGGTTCAGGAGATTTATTCCACCTTGAACAGACTGCACTAAACATATTTGGAAATGTCAGGCTGATATAAGAATGCATGAAATAGTAGGAAACCCAGTTAAACAATGACATTCAGAGTGGTGCCCCTTGAGTTGCAATTCAAAATAAGGCAAACCCATTTGAACAATGATGTCTGCACATGACCTCTTCCAACTGAGTCATGTCACATGTCTGCTTAGAACCAGAGACAATCATGCACTTTACTTAGTAGGATTGGATCTTGAATCAACAGGAAACAATGGTTTACATTCATCACAATGTATTACTTTTCTTTTAAAAAAAATCTCTAGCATTAATGTATCAGTGTTTAGCATGTGCTATCTGCACTGTTTAGCTGCCTTTTCAGAAAAGACTTTACATAAACAGCCCATCAACCAGACCTGCCTACCTTCTGTTTTGAGCAGAAGAATCTTCTGATCTTACCTCTAATCTTAAATCTAATCTTCCACTCTTTCACTTATGGAAGTGATTTTCTGCTTTCAATTTCGATACTTTTCTGATTAGTTATGACAGGACAAAAAACTGCTTGCTTGTATACAATCACCCCCCCGTGTTCGCTGGCCGCCCACGTCAGTCAATGATAGCTATAGTTGTTTTGTAAAATACTATCAGGTGCCACATAACAAATTGCCAGCCAAAGATACTAAAATAATCATTGGTAGTTTGCTTCTTCAGTTGACCAATCGTATCTGTCAACATGCACTCGGTGTTCGGAAATGTGCCTGGATGTTTCGTTGGTTGACATTCGTTTCAAATTGGAACATTGCTGTATCATCCACTATTACTATAGTATTCATAACAGATTTTATCCATTAAATTAAATGCATCAAAACAAGTTATTAGTATGTTCATTGGTAGGGTTAGTGTTGAATCAGAGTTCTGGTTAGCTAACATGCATAAATTTTTAAGTAGTACGTCATAGACAATCGCTGAAACTTAATGCCAAAGAAACATCCATAAATCATCACTGAGGGTTGACAGGATGGCCACTTGCTTTTTATCCTGCCACACCATTGTGGTCAGATTAATGTTCCCCTTCCTCAGAATTTTGCTTTCACCTTGTAGATTTGGCACTCTTTTGTGGAAAACCTTTTCTCTGCCGTCTTATAGTTCCATAGGCATACAGCCCTCTCTCAAGCTAATCTTCTTAAGTTTGGGAAATGTAAAAAAAATTGTAGAAAAAATAACTCCATGCATAATCTAATTCTGCTGACAGCTTTGTAACAACATAATTACCATGAGTATACAATCTTCCAATTCAAAATAGATTTTTGAATGATCAAATCATTTTACTAACTTTTATTACTATTCTAAATTGATTAGGACTTTTTGTGGGTGATATAACAGTTCAAACATGATAACCCATATTTGCTCACATTTCATAAAAAGAAACCACCATATGTAGGGTACCCCTAAAAACATACTAATACTATCATCAATGCAGACATTATGCAACACAAACATTGTTTCTAGAACACACACCACAAACAAAGTAAGAAACTAGATAAACAAAACATTAAAACCACATTACTAAGGATGCCAAGCCACAAGAATATATCGGGAAATGAAACAGGAGATAAAGGGGCAAAACATGGCAGACAGCCCACACACTCACATACAATTCAGGAATGCATGCACAAATTAAACAAATTAAATAAAATGAAAAATACATCAAGACCTCCTAACTTACACAATAAAGCCATTTTCAGATTAAGAGTCATTTCAACGCTTCAAGATTTCAGATCAAATAAAAACATGCAATCACTGTGGAACAGAAAACACTATACAACACTTTCTATTGCACTTTCCTCTATATAATGAGGAAAGAAAAACAATCACTGACACCACAAATCTGTTACATGTCCCACTCTCCCTACTTTATCCATAGCCACAAACAAAAAATAATAAAACACACTCAAGTTCCTTACAGGAATAAACACAATACACCTTTAAAACAATTTATTAGTGTCTTAAAAAGAAAATTAAAAAAACAACAAACTAATAAAAACAAAAACACATATCACCATCTGCAATATAAGGCACTAACCACCTCCACAAGAACTATAACAAGTAGAACATCCTCTTCAGAATTAGCTAAGAAGAGAAGCTTGTTCACAGGAACAAACCAAGACAAGAGAACATCAAAAGATGAAAAGTCTATTGTGATTCCTACAAAGAAAGAAGTTACCATGAAAAAAAAACAAAGGTGTCAGATCTAAGCAAATTGACTGGTCAATATGCTTTGATAAATGAGCATCATTGAGAAAGCTGCTCTATAAATAGTGACCATCAAGAAAGAGTTAAAGCACACAGCAAATGTATATGCACAGCTAACTATTTACATTCAATGAAAACCCACAATCACAATATTAATGAATGCAGCATATCACATTCACAATACTAAACTGAACCCTTCACATACTCAAGTATAAAAGTAACAAGCAAGGACAGAATAATAATGACAGACAAGAGACCTTTTCTAAGAGATCAAATGCTTAAGCTAGTCTGAGTCATCTACTATAAAAGTTATATGAAAATACACTGTTAAGTGTGACTATCATTTGTGTTTCAAGAAGAATGAATTATTTATATTTTACATTTCTTGGTATTTTACAACAAAAATTAAAAGTTAGTCTTGTCCTAATATAAAAATACCAGATTGCATGTACTGTAGAAAGACCACTGTACATCAGTAGAGGATGTCTGCAGTGCACTGAAAGACTACAGGGGCAGAGTTCAACTTAGACTGTAACAGAGCACGATGGAAATGGTTAATAATGGTAGGACATCATGGGTTAATAATGGTAGGACATCATGGCTACAAAGACGGCAAAGAGCCTGTTTGTTTACAAGGGACACTTAAGTAGTTGATAGTAAGGTCAAGTGTGATGTCTGGCAGGAAGTGACAAGGATGGAGCTGTATTAAATTGAAATTAGATCTGACAGCAGTTTATCTAGGTCAGATTGAATAATGCTTGTCAATATAAGCCATGCTGCTGAGTTATTCTGGGCTTAGATTCAAATATGTATGTCCAGAGGGAATGGTTCTCAAATATCAGTCTTGCCTTGAGCTAGGAACACGACTCTCCAGACTTTCATCTTGTACAGAGGTCTTAATGTTAATGACTTGTCAAAAAGCTGGTGCAGCAAAAGTTGTAAAACTGGTCATCTGCACCATTCTCACTGAAGTGAAAGAAGTTTGGAATTACCATTTTCTAAGGATTTACACTAACAGATTTATCTATTTGTTTTGCTTACATTTTGAACTGCACTAATTAAATTATTTCCTATTTATACACAAAATTATTTTAAATGAAAGAAAGAAATAGAAGGGCTTCTGTTATGTATACCATAGCTTAAGAGACAAATACAGTTTGAATATCTTGTGTTTAAGGAGCAAAATTAATCAGTCTAAGTTTCATGTGCTTACAGGCACAACAGTTTTCCCAGGAAACACTGAGTTTTAACACACCAAAAAAAGTATTAACTGATAAAACAGTACTCTAAATTGCCTTTAGCTTACATCTGCACTCATGAATATAATTATTAGTAATTTGTTTTAATTAAAATCATTAATTGCAACAAAAAAAATTAAAAAAAACATCATTTTTTGAATGACATTATTTTTCTAAAGCCATTTCAGACTTTTCCATTAAGATTGTGTCAAATATTATTTTACACATTTCATTTTTTTTTCCATTTGAACTATAAATCCAGAAAGATGCTGGTATCTTTCTATGTTTATGATCAGAAGAAAGTTTGGAACACTTTCAAATAATAAACTTTTAAACATGGCGCAGAGTTTTCAAAAATGCCTTCCTCTCTCACATTAATAATTTAGTTTTTATTTTATTCTTTTAATTGTGTGCTTGGTTGATAGTCAATATAGCTTTCTGTACATATACTTCATCTGTAGTGCTGTGTGCCATTTCAAAACTGTTGAACTCTGGGTCATATTACTTGTGATACTAAGTAGGTAAATTGCGTATTTATTTCTATTTCAAATACAAATTAGAATTTTAAATATTGTGAAACAGATTTGGCATTTTTACTATGTTTATTTTTAATTAAGTAATTATTTATTTCTCAGTGTCTTTTGATTTTTCTTTTTCATTAATAATCAGCCAATTCTGTGAAAAAATGTTCATCAAGCTTGATTTCTTTCTTTTTTAACTTTGCTCAATATTGCTGACAGGGCTGTAAAGAGCATATGTCCCGTTCTGAGTATGTGATGTCATACTTAATGTAAATTAATGTTCTTTTGTGCATATTATTTATGGGGGCAACTGATTGATGTATTTTGTTTCAAATTTCAAAAAGTGATAATTATTTCTAGGCAAAAGGTGTTCTATTATAATTTATATATAAAAGTTTAGTGTATTGTTTACACCATCAAACTAGCAATTTAATCCAAGTTACAATGCAATGTAAACAAAGAGGAGAAACATTGTGCCTTCAAAACAATTACTCAGTTTGAGTATTGTGTTTAAAGAGCATTTACTCACAGTTTGCGTGTCTTGTGCTTAAGAGGTATTTTTGGTAGAGAACTCTTGGTTGCAGGGTCATCTTCTTTCTTATCATCTTCCGCAATGTATGCCTTAGCCAGGAGGTAGGCATCAGGTGTCCACTTGTGGGAATATAATACATCCCTCAAGTCTGACTTAAGACGTTCTAACTGCACAGACAATTGCTTGACATTATTCAAATGTACTTGGAACCACAAGGTCTGTGGTATGATTAAGATATGAATGTTATGTGCTACTTGTACATATTTACATATCAGTAATCTGAAATTTGAAGTTTAAGAAGTTTAAGGCCCGTTAACAAATTATTGTTCAGTAACAAATTGCTATACTGCCAAAACATCTAACATTTAATTTGCATAATGTCGAATCAACACAAGTAACTCCTGTTAAATGCTTCCATGAATTATCCATTTATTTAGAATGATGAGAAAGATAGAGGAAAAGATAGAGAAAAAGTAAGCAGTCAGCAAGATGAGAAGAAATATGAAGTCTCAGAATGTCTGACAATATTAATAACTACCTATATATATATATATTGAGCTAGTACCAATTTGTGATTGCTATTGCTATTGCTATGCTACACAAAGGGTAAGTGATCTGAGCATGCTATAGCAGAAACAAAGAAATGCTGAAACAATTCTTTGCATCATTTCATTGTAAACAGTCATGTTGAAGTTTGGCTGTGAGAACTTCCATTTCTTGACAAAGAGAAAGGAAACAGGACTACGTGAATAATAGGATAGTTGCAATAAAACTGTTGTAGTAGGTAGTCCCAACCAATTTTTCGAATTTGATTCTGGGTAAACATATGTGTTTACATAATACATGTAGTATTAGATGATATAAGGTTGCCTGCAAAATTCTAAGAGAAAACTCAAATAATTGATGAAAAATCATCTGAATATACAAGTTAATCATCATTACAATATGAATACATTTTGGATACAGTGTAAAAATTAAAAATCTTCAGTTTTGAAATGGAAAAGTTAAAATTATAACAGAAATATATATTCTAAATGATAAAAATGCATTAGTTCTTTTCAGATAATGTATTATATTTTACAAACTGTGTACATATGTAGGTCTTCATTACATAAATATGCTCATATTATAAAATGAATACTCAAGACATCATAGCATTCAAAGAAATGGATTAAAATGTAATCATTCTCTACTTAATAAAGTACCAAGATGTTTTAAACCATTTTTTCCCCAGAGACAATGATCTAAAAGCCAGTGACATATTAGGTCTCAAACACCATCAAACAAGCAAATTTAATACATTTGGACCAAAGATGAAAAAATGAAAGACATAAATTCTAAAATGTCATATCTGTGAAACTATATATCTTACAGATATGGCTCAAATATTAAACAAAAGAGAAATGTATGTATATCTGAAACAATTATTTATGCTGTCTTTTTTAATAATTGCATATTAATATTATATAACAACTTTTACAAAATTATGTAAATATTTTGAAAGTGACAAAACTTGTAGAACTGCTGTTCGCTTTATTTATGTTTTTTATTTGTATGGTTGCTTATTTTATATAAAATTACATATATGTCTACAAGTAACAAAACATTTAAAGTTATTTTTAAAGTTTGTTGTGAATAAAATATTGTATAATTTATAATTCAACACATAGAATTTACACAAGTAACTATATTGTGTGTTGATGAATATACATATATTATTTTAATTATGTGATATGTTAAAGAACATTAACATAATTATATATAGAAAGTTATGAAAGTTTGTACTACTAATTATATCAGCATTGAGAACTGTATTTCCATTAACAATACAAAGATTTGTACAGTGTATGATTGCTATTGTTTATCAAATCCAGATATAATCCACATTTTGCCAATGGCAATAAGCAACTCAATATCCCATGCAAAATAAACATAAATCATCATAATCACTACTCCTCCTTAAATGTTTTAGTGACCAAATTATTTACTGAAGATTATATTTGCCATATTAGTACAATAAATGCTGAATACCTTCCCCAAACCCCAAACACACAGGCACACACACAACTTTGTTGCAATACACTGCAATATATTGCTCCTGACTAGTAAAGCCTTCAAATATAACTTTAAATAATCTAAATGTGGCAGGTTTTCTAAAAAGAAATGCTAAGTACTAAGAAAAACCCAACAAAGAGAATAGTTAGAGGGTAATTTAAAATTGTTAATCAATCATTCACTTTACTGATTCACTGTCAAATATAATTTTGATACAACACTTTTAATGTAAAGCTTATATGTAGCTTGAGTTCTTTAATAATTTTATTTCAATAAAATAAACAAACTATGCAACTAAATCAATAGTTAAAAAGAAAAATAATAATAAGGGTGGTGGAAATCTAACTTCTTAAGAAGTGCAATAAAAGAAAAAAGTAAAATGATTAAAAAGTAAAAGTCAACTTAAAAAACCAGATAATAATACTACAGTGTATATGTATTTAAATATTAATTTATTATTAGCAATTAAATTTTTAATGTTTAAGAGAACAGTTGTAAATTCCATGTTTCTAGACTAATTATTTAAATGTAAAAGTAAATTATTAGGCAGATACTAATTAATATGATATCTATAATATACATTAAGTGTAATATCTGTAAAGCGAAAATCCTGAAAATATAATTGCTTGATGAAATGTGTACATAAAATACATTTTTAGTGAAAAAAGTTGCAGGAAATTTCAACTCAAGTTGAAAGCACAGTGCTATTCTTTTCTAGCTTGACTCTTCAACCCAAAAAACAACAGAAATTCATATTAAAAAATAGTCATGATCTCAGTAAAGTTTAAATTTAGAGTAAGATATATTATTAATCAAATAATAATACAGTCTAAAAAAAATGGAGCATAAAATAAATACTACTATGAAACAAAGCTAAAGTTTTATTTTTACCAAAGGGTGCTTTGTATATAGTTTAAAATTGGTTTGAAATAGAGTAGGGCTGTTGCAAAGAAATAATTAAGAACTAGAACTGAGGATCAAAAGACAATTGCAGACTTATAACTGCTAAAATTAACTGGCAATTACTAAATAAATTCAGACAGTGATACACAAATAATGAGCTATATTTATTACCCATGAAGCAGCCATTGCTAGAATTTGAAGCAGATGCTTTTTCAGTTAATCAATAGAAACTCTTTGCACTAAACTGCAGCCAAAGCTACAAATTTTAAATAATATTTTTGTAGAGGAATGAATACTCTTTTCAGAGCAATTTTCAGAGAGAAAATATTTAAACACATTTACAGCAAACAATTTCAAAATTAGCCTAGCTTTTAACTGATTACCAAAGTGTGAATTTTAAAGTTTTACTAATAACTGTGGTATCAGGAGAAAACTTGTGGTTACACCTTTATTTTTTGTTCTTACTGATGTAAGAGAAAGTAATGTGTGGTCACATGCAAAAGAAATCCAAATCAAAGCAAATTTTTCGGTCAGGTCGACATACAGCTGCGAGGCTCCATTTTTAGCAAAAAGTGTAATTATTTTTCTTTCAAACATGGTTTAAATCACATTAAATAAAAAACAATAGCCTGTTAGATAAAGATATGATAATTAATTTTAGCCAATTTGCATCAACAAATAACTGCATTAAAGTATCAAATTTTGCTACAGAAAATCTCCAAATTTCTGTAACTAAACACTACTTTATTCTTGCAAAACAGCAACAATGGGGCTACCTAGTTGTAGTGGCACTGTACTGTAAACGTAAATAAATTTACAGATACCACTTTAACATGAACTTGGTTGCCAGGAAGAAACTAAACTCAATCTCACCTCATGGGCCTGCTTCTCATTGACTTGCTGCAAGTGGTGAATAATGACCTGGCATTCTGCAAGGGTCAAAGGTCGGCCATTGGCTTGCACAGGAACTTGTCCTTCAGCTATTTGGTCAACCATCTGTGACATTTGTGGACCTCCCTGGGTCACTTGGTACTTGAGAGAATCCAGGGTAATTTGTCTTGAAAATTAATACAAAGCAGAAATGTCTCAGTCTATAATTATACATGTCAAACACATGGCTATAAATGTCTGTATAGAAAGTTTAAAATGTTCATATATGGTATAAATTTCTCAAAAGATGATTATATGTGTCACAATTTATGATTATGTGTAGACACTATTATATTGAGGAAATCAATAACTAATATTGGAAAAAAAATCATTTAACCTAAATTAAGCAGTCATTTAGTGTGCATAATTATGCTGATACAGTAATTGCTGAAACTATTCAAGAATAATTTTAGCATGAGATAACATGACAGAAGGAAGTATCCAGTTACTGGTTGCACTTTATAATGTGACACTTAAAAATTATTGAGCAAGATAACATAAATGGGCTAAAATTACATTATAGAGATAGCACATCTGTATCGAGTACTATAAAGCACAAAGGTTCACAATTAGAGATTAACCTGCACAACTGATTAAACTGGCAACTTGGTGTATGCTTCAAACATACATTCACTGAGAAACAGAGGTATGCAAGGGACAGAACTCATTCTATAACAAATCTCTTCCATTCCTAAGCATACATACACTCATTTAATGCAGGGAGATAACTCACTGTCGTTTACGAGTGTCTTCTGACTGCTGAAGCAGCTGCTGAACATAAGTGTTGCGGTTGCGAGTTTCTCGCAGTGCATGTTTCAACTCTTTGATCTCTTCCTCTAGGAATATTACCTTCAGTTCATCCAAACGCTCTTCTGCAGACAATGAAATGACACATCCTGACTTAAGAAAAATACAAGACACAAACCAAGAAACTATGCAATAATAACTACTACTTATGACCCAAATAACTAAAGCATATGACCACAAAACTATAACTGATTCAAATAACTAAAACATTGCACTCTGGCAAAATGAGTAAGTGATTCTGACCTAGTTATTATTATTATTATTATTATTATGCTGCTGCAAATGTTTACATTAGTGAAAATGCATTTTATAAAGTTGAATCAAAGCAAAAGGCCTAATTTTGATCAAACTGTAGCTGTCATAAACCAGGGAACACCTCACTGAAAAACTCTTAGAGTGTTATATATAAAGAACTCTGTATAAAACCATTCAAAATTTTTCTGCAGGTGATTTTAGTCATAAAAAAAAAATCGGTCAGTATTTATGGCTAATCTTTCAATCTTATTTTCTCACAAAGGCTTTCAATAAACAAAGTGACTTTAAATGTTTCCACTTTCTCACTTAGAACTATGTTCTACTATTAAATGAAAGAGAAATGGTTTTCAAAATCTAAAGTGCAAACAACTAACAAAAATAGTCTGCATTAGGTTTCATTTTCCAGAGCAGATTATGGATTCTTAACATTTTATTTTGTTGTTGTCAGTCTTGTTACTTTGTCGTTGTTGTTGGTTATATTATTAAATCATTAAGCAAAATCTAGATTAAAAAACAAACAAAATAGCATCTGATGGTGTCACTGTTTAAATATCTGTAAAGTATACTCAACAATAAGGTTATATTACTTTAATCAGATGTGAGGAAAAATCACCTGCCAGAACTAAATTGGGTAATATTGGGATAGAAAATGGAGAGGGGTGGGGTTGTACAAATGTAGATCTATGCTGTTCTTTTAAATCAGTTTAAATAATTCTTTTAAATCAGTTTAAATAGTTCTTTTAAATTAGTTTAAGTATTTTTTAAAAAACCAGTATAAGTAATTCCTTTAAACTGGTTTTAAGTATTCTTTTAAATCAAACATAACACAAGGCTTTAAGTCAAGGACAAACATGTTGGGTTTGTTAGAGACTTTGTGGAATGTGGGTTTATTAGGAATAGGCATAATGGTCAAGAATATAATTCACGGTAAATTTATATATATTAACAAATATCTAATTCAGGAGATGTGATGGTTTTAAAAGACATTAAATGCTGTATATTTATTAACACTAGTGCTTTAGAAAATCTGCCCACCCACTCAGAAAGTGGATATGGGTTAGAAGTATTGTACCTCTTGTGTTACTTCCATCCATCATCTTAGAGCGTATCGATGAGGATGCAGAGAGTTCTGAAATTAGAAAATATAATTAAACAAATTCAAAATTTGCCTGACAAATATTTTCCTTCAGAGTAAGTCTGTTTAAGAGACTAAAATAAATTAGTTAATCAGTCACTAATGAGACCACATTCAGTTGTTAAGAAATGAAAAACCCTAGTCTAGAAGTGGAAAACATCTCTGCTAAATTAGGAGAAATGGAGTCAATTATCTATCTCCAGTTTATGCAGGAAAGTATAGGGGCACCACAAGGAACGTCAATTATCTTATTTATATACATTCATCTGTTCAGAGTCTTTGGGGACCACCAAAACATTAATCCTCTTATCCCTACATCAATTTGCAATAATTTTACTTTGAATAATTTTACAAAAGCATTAATCATCTTATCTGTCTCTACTTATGAGCATTAGCATCAATGGGAAGTATAAAAATGTTGTCCATCTCTATTTATATTTATTTGCATCATTATGACCACCCAAATAATAATCATGTTTCTGGATTCCATTTATGTGCATTAGTTGAACAAGAGATCATAAAAGTAATGAAATTTATATTTACAAAGTAGGTACTTTCCAAACACAACAAAATATTATATGACTAAGTGTAGAATACAGCTGTTTTATGAAGAAGCAAACCGTAAATGTACAAAATGGGAATTTTGTTTTGTTTAATATTAATAAAATGTGTATATCTGAGCTATATCAGTCAATTTATTTATGCCGTATGTGAAAAGAATATCAGTTTAAGGGTAATAAAATATTATATGTGCAAAGAATATCTGCTTTACAGTGTAACAAAATATTGTATGTGCAAAGAATATCTGCTTTAAGTGTAATAAAATATTGTGTATGCGAAGAATATCTGCTTTAAGGTGTAACAAAATATTGTATGTGCAAAGAATATCAGCTTTAAGTATAACAAAATATTGTGTATGCAAAGAATATCTGCTTTCAAGTGTAATGAAATAATGTATGTGCTATATACGTTACATTTAAGGTGCACCAAAATATGTGTGAGATACATCTGTGTTATAGCATAACAAAATGCATAAGATACATTTGCATTATAGTACTTTGTGTGAGATACATCTACGTTATAGCATAACAAAATGTGTAAGATACATTTGTATTATAGCACTTTGTGTGAGATACATCTACGTTATAGCATAACAAAATGTGTAAGATACATTTGTATTATAGCACTTTGTGTGAGATACATCTGCATAACAAAATGCATTTTTGCAAGATACATTCATTTTATTGCAAAACAAAATGTGTTTATGTGAGATGTATCTGTTTTATACCATAAAATTTGTATGTCAAAATTTATACTGCATATCAGTTATGTAGCATGACAAAATCTGTAGGAATATGATTTATCAGTTTTATTATGTAACAAAATACTTTATACACATTCTTTTATGGTCAAATGAATTTGTTTGAGCAAAATATGTCAGTTTATGATGTAATAAAATATTGGAAACAAGCTAAAAGTTTAAGAGCTGAAAGTCCAAATTAACATTCCCCTGATTATGTAAGTCCAACTACATATTTCCCAGATCAAAATGAATGTCCCTAAGTCCAAAAATGAAATGTGTGCCAGGTCATAAAAGTTCAAACCAATTGTTACCCATGCCAAGTCCAGTCCCCATTTCAAAGTCCAAAGTAAATGTTCTCCAAGGTAATAAAGTTCACCTAGGTTATTAAAGTCCAAAGTAAATGTTCCTCAAAATATTAAATCTAAGCTAAATGCTTCCACAAGGTATTAAAGTTCAAACTAAATGTTTCCCAGGTTAAGAAAGTTCAAACAATGTGTTACCCAAGGCATTAAAGTAAAGAATAATGTATTCTCTGGGGCATTAAAATTCAAACTGTTTTCAGGACATTTCCAGTAAAAAAAATAACATTCTTTAGGGTATTAAAATTCAAACTAAGCATTCTTCAGTAAGTAAATTCAAATGAACTGTTACCCCAGTCTTATTTGCTGTGTATAATTCAAGAAATTCTCACCTCTGCCATTAACTACATCAGTTGAAGATTTCTGACCACTATTTTCAGGGTTGCGCTGTACTTTTTGGCTCATGACTATCTTGAACTGAAGGTCTAACGAATTAAGACCAAACAAACATGGCTCAATTATGGGCAAATTAGACAAAATGCAAAAACAGCTACTATATGACCATAACTGCAAAAATGAATAAATTAAAATATCATATTATAAACAACATAGAAATAACATTTACTAAAGAACATTATTAAAACAATTATGCATTAATTAAATCTATAATTCAAGTTAAGAATGGCACTGACAATCTATAACTAAAATGTCCTAATTAAGAATAGTGCTGCTATTTCCAAATTAATTAAAACAAAAACACAATTTCTTTACTACATATGTTTGCAAGGAAATAATTATGATATAATAAGATATCTTACCGAAAATGTCAAAACTTACTAAGTCTATGGGCTGTGGAAGGAAAAATGTCAAACTATAAATCTAATCTCTAATTATACTAAAAAAGTGAATAGCATTTGTGTCAGAAAAGGTTTTTATATCTTAATATTACAAACAACAGGATATCTATTTTATAAAAATATGTTGCCATTTACATCTGTAAATGAAGACAGCTTTAAAATGAAAAATATCTCACAAATTTTATTACTAAAAGGGTGATCAAAGTTTTGCTAAATGACTTTTTGGATTCTTGGATCTGGACCTAATAGTCTATGCTCAAGCAATTACTTGATTCATACCCATATGACTGTGATAGGGATAAGCGTTCCAAGAGAATGTTATAATAATTAGTAGTATTTTTGTGTGTTTCACAAATAACCAAGCATGTGCATATTCATGGAGTGTTGCACAATCTCAGGATCATGGCCCACTTTGGATCATAATGCCCATTTAAATGGGCCACAAATTGTGTTTGTTTTGTTTTTCTTTTTTCACATCCAGTATACTGACTGACTGCACAAAAATATAAAGATGAGACATTTTTTCACTTATCCAGTATTGACTGACCTTAAAACTATTAACATTCTCATGTTTTACTTTTTCCTGCAATCACTGTCTACTGAAAAATTAAAGAGCCAAAAGAAGCATTAGATTTTCTGTCATCAGTTTATAAATTATCATGTACATCCATATGTGCACTTTAAACTGTTAGTGTTTAAATGGTTTTTAAAATTATTAAGTAAAATACTTACTAAATAATAATAATTCTCTCACCTTTATTTTCCTTTTTCAAGCCTTCAACTTCATCATGTAATGCTCGCAAAACATCTGAGTGTTGTTGACGCAAAAACATCAGGCTACGTTCCAGATACTGAATTCGCTGTGCAGGATTCATACCAACTAAATCTAAATCTTTATCTTCTTCTTCTATGTCATGCCGACTCTCCATGGGCTGGAATCTGTCCTAGAGACATCAAATCCCCAAACCAGTACAGATGCCCACACAAAATGCAATTTGGGTACTTTAATAAAACCTTTACTTCATACTGTTACACATCCATTCATTAAACATAAACATCTGATACATTAATACAACTGACAACAGAAGAAAGAAAAAAGAACCAATCTTTATATTTGCCAACATATTTTTTAATTCTAAGATATGTATGAGGGGTTAGCAAAGGATACAAGTTTTAAATTGAACACACATTTCTGTAACAGACATACAGATAGACAGACAGACAGATAGATAGTGTGACACAATGCCATACTAGTTATTGGTTATTATTATTATTATGCCTCTTTCCACGACATTAACTGTCGGTTGTGATCCAAGGTCTCGGAATCTTACCAAGATTCTGGGAGATCCAAGCATATTTTCTCCACCTGAGTTGTTTATCTAACTCTTACACTTAAAAAAATAGCAGCTTTAGCAGTGCCCAAGGTTGTGTCTCTTTGACATTCAACAATTTATATAACAGTTAAGTTTAGAAATAGGGATAGACAAATTTCCTCTGCCACAGATGAATTGTGTGTGCATGTCATTGCATGTGTGTGTGTGTGTGTGTGTGTATGTGTGTGTGTGTGTGTGTGTGCATTTGTGTGTGTGTGTGTGTGTGTGTGTGTGTGTGTGCATTTGTGTGTGTGTTGTATTTTGTATTACTATAATGATAAAAACAGAATTGACATTCTATCATTGTTCTTCTCTAGGATGACCATTACAATTAATATCGTCTAGACTCTAGAGTCTAGATGTTTTCTTTTTATATTTTAAATTTAAAATTTTCTCCCCTTCTATGTAGTCTAATCAATCAAGTTTAAGAAACTGTTTGTAAGGTGTTCAAAGAAGATAAATTCTAATAAACACAAAACAAAGGAAAATATTTTAAAGGAATTATTAGCTTTAGCATTAATAATTTTGTCTTACTCTTATATGGTGGAATTATATCTTTTGAGAAGAGTATTGCTCAAAGGAAAGAAAAGAGTTGTCTAAGATTGAAATCTATAATAATAATATTAATAATAAAAATAAAGTGATTAATCTATATATGCTCTAAGCACTTTACAATAAACACACATGCATGCATGCACGCACACACACACACACACACACACACACACACACACACACACACACACACACACACACACACACACACAAATGCAGCAAAGTGTACATGAAAACAATTTAAACACCTATAAAAACTATAGACAAAATTTTAAAAATGTATGCATATGCAAAATGACAATATACAGCAAATAAATTAAAAAATAATTAATTATATAAATACATATATAAACAAAAATAAAATAAAATGAATTTACAAGTGTACAGTTCAAACAAGCAATGACAAAGAGTATACAAAGATGTTGTCTTGGTAGCCCTCTTGAAAGTAATCATGGTTTCTATGGCAACCTTCTTTAAAGCAATCATGGTCTATATGGGAACCCTCTTGAAAGTAATCATGGTCTCTATGGGAACCCTCTTGAAAGTATTCATGGTCTCTATGGGAATCCTCTTGACAGTAATATGGTCTCTATGGGAACCCTCTCAAAAGCAACACATGGTCTCTTAAGTCTTATGCATCAGCTCAAAAGGCAAAACATTCCAGACAGGTGGACGTCGATAAGCAAATGAATATTGACCACATCACCTATTGGAGTGTGACCATGTGACCTATTGGAGTGTTGACCACATGACCTATTAGAGTGTTGAAAATGTATGTATTGAGTAAGAAGCACAATCTCCTGACAGAAAAACATTTGTGTGAGACCAGACAGATGTTCAGGATGAACAGTGAAACAAAGGAAAGTGATTTGTGTGATACTGGAAAATTTTAAAAAACACAGAGAACTACAGGATACTGATATTAACATTTAATTAGTTTAAAAAAAACTAGACTTAAAGAAGATATACATATGGCATCTTAAAAACTACAAAACTTGTTTTCATTATTGAAACTAATACATTTTAGTAGGAAATTACAATTTTATATGAAAGTATTAGTGTATATTAATGCACATAGTTATATAAGTGAACATTTTCATCTGTTTACCATTCATGACTATGATTTGTTTTAGAATTCTAATTAATTACATCTAAGTCACTTGAAACTAGAGCAATTGTATATAAACTTTCAGTGTGCACATCAATTTTCAGTGCAGCTCCCTCAAAAGTGCATATTTTCTTCATTTTCACAAACCATTATACAACATTGCAATTAGTATAATCAAATGATATATTACCTTTATTATCTAATGATCAATCACATTTTAGTAAAAGCACATTTCAGTATAACTTTGAATAAATTTTATTTTGACCCTCAAAGCTACCATTACATCACAATATATATCTAATGTCTGAATAATAAAAATTTGGGAAAATCAATTACTGAGACAATATTTAAACTAGAAATTCTGTTAAATTATGTCTTACCTTAATAAAAGGTTTAGGATATCGAGCTTTATCAAGAGTATTGACTCGAGACCATTGAGGTAAAGTGTTGAGTGGAGGCAACTGGTTTAAAGTCATATCCCCAATACGTTCTTGCACAAGTCCCTGTTTTAACATGGTGTAGAGGTCACCTAGACATGCCACATTCAGCAAATGATGATCTTACTGCTTTACTTTCAGGTGCAAGTGATTTCTTCTAAATGTATACTCCTAGTGGATGATTACACAATGTGCTTCTCCACTGTAGCTATCACATTCTTGATCACTGAGTTAAGGTTGCCTTTGCAGAAAAAATATTACATTAAACAATAACATGAATCCATACACAAATAAATTTGAAACAAAATCTGTCATGGTTTATATTAGATTCATAAACATCTGTAAATATATTATTGTACATCCAAATTGTCAATTTATCTAATTTGAAAGCAATAAACGAACACATAATAAGCAATATATCTGACAATAAAATTAAATTGTTCTATATCAATACCAATTTCATGAAGACTATTGCTAAATGTATAGGTTAATTTCACAGTCTCATAATATAATCAATAGACTTTACATGATAATTAAATAACTATAATTTTGTATCACTATATCCAACATATGAAATAACTGTCATTTGATAAAAGTATATAAGACATATTTATGCCCTATAATCCACTGTGATAAGGGATGTGACTGATAAGATATGCAAAGATTATCATAATCATCAACCCTTTCACTGTTCATGTTTCCTATATAGTCATTATTCAATTAAATTTCAAAGTGGTTTTAATTTCTGTTTAGTTTTTGTTGTTGTTTACTGTGTGTGTGTGTGTGTGTGTGTGTGTGTGTGTGTGTGTGTGTGTGTGTGTGTGTGTGTGTGTGTGCTTGTCTGTGTGTGTGTGCTTGTCTGTGCATGTGTGTGTGGTCCAAATCTTAATCTAAATCCAAAGGTTTGTGTACAGAGTGCTTTTTCAAGCTATAAGTAAGTAAGTCATGGGTCTGAGTAAAGAGGATTTAGTTTAGCACTGCAGGTGATAAGTAGACAGATATGGATTATTTCAATGCTTGAAAATTCCATTCTATACAACACAATACAACCCATTGTTCTGTAAATAAATTTATTCAGCACTAATAAATCCCTACAAATTCATTAATAATAACATTATTAAAAGCAAACTACTTTCAATTGATTTGTTCATATTAGTGTGATATCTATCTATCTATCTATCTATCTATCTATCTATCTGTCTATCTATCTAACTATCTATCTATTATAAAATTTATGACAATAATTCACAAGTTCGTCTGCCATTGGCACTATGCTATGTTGGTAAATACTTCAAACTAAATCAGCCTTTAAAATTAGGTTTCTTTAATTTCAAAGTTTATGGACTCAAACAGCTGTGATTTAAAAATATAACAATATAAACAACAACAAAAGAAGAAAATTTTAAAGTTTTTCACTAAACTTAATTATGTGGGCTTTAAAAAAATAATAAAGAAAATTTACTAATTATTGAACAATATCCACATTTTTGTTATTAAGCTGACTGATTACTAAATGTATAAAATATTAACTTAAGCCTCCTTGTAAAAGTGTAATCTGTCAGAACTGATTCAGGAAAACCAAAACGTGACTGTGCATGGAATTGGGTTTTTCCTTTATGACATAAGAAAGCCATGAGAAATCTGATTAATTAAATTAAGTTAAATCTGCAATCTATTACATGTATTATTTGTAACATGTCATTACTAAATACAAAGCATTTTGCAAAGTCCCTCAGAGAAAGTGTTTGTAAATGCAATAATTAATCATTTTAAACCAAAAGAAACAGCTATTAAAATTTATTAAAACTTATGTAAAAATCTTGCATTTAAATTTCTACCTAATAATATAAAGAAAAGGCAATTCGCGAAACAGTTTCTCTTCATTGTCAAATGTTCTCAATCAAATGATCGTCGCTGTTAAAAATATTAAAATTCAAACATAAATTCCTTAATTAATTCATGATACCAAAAATAAAAATAATAATTAGTTTGAAACACGTTTGTTTGTTTGTTAAATGATATACCAACAACTCTATCGTAATAATACGAGATTCAATGCTTGTTAAATCGAACCCTGTTCCGGTATGCGGAGCACGGCTCTGGTATGCAAGTCATATATACATGTACTGCGGTTACTAACGCGTCGAAAGAACTCAGCAAGTTAAATCACAGAAAACTCTCATAAAACACAGATCAACGGACTTATAAACAAAAATATATGTTTGACTTGTGCATTTTCTTAAACTATCTCACCTTACACTAAACTTGTAGAGCAATTAGGTACCAGGTAGACTACTTATCGATCGTTGTCATCGACTCTATTCGCCATGTTGTTTACAAATGGGAGGCGACTCTTATCTATGAGGACAACTCATATCCTAACCAAACTGCGTAAGAATGTTCTCTCTACAGGAAACCTATATTATTTTTTCCTTACGTTATTTTTCAACACACGTGTGTATTCAGTTAATGTGAAAAGAAATTGAAGCGTCTAACGGCTACATAAGCCATATTGGTTCAGTTTTAGTTGCAGATTGCAGATTATTGCTTTGCACACTAAAAGTAGGGGAGTATAGATGGGTTGGTGAGGTGGGTGGGATAATTTACTGAGGCTTTCCAATTGTTCTTCGAGAATTTTAAACAAAAAAAATCTATTCCATTGTCATGAGTAGTAAAATGAACCATTTTTTAAAAGACATGTTGTCATATTTACTGACACGATAAAATTGGTACAATTCAAATTACTGTACAGTTTTTGTTTGTTCATTCGTTTATTCCACCGCTAGTTTTATTGTGTTATGTGCGATTATGTGTGCTTTTTCCGTAAAGAAAAATCCTACAATTAATATTTCTTTCCTTCAAAAAAAAAAATGCCGCAAATAATCATTCTCATTGTTCTAGTCTAGGCTTCAAAAATGGTTGTTTCATCTTCTGGTGGTGTACATTCAGTCGATCAGTCACCGTTTACATTTTTTGATACGATTGAAATCCATTAGTCGCACATAATTTTACACAGAGAAAGCAACTCGGCTGTTCTTCAAACACTTCTACGTGTGTTGCAATACACTATATGATAAATAGGTGTTTCTGTCAGTGGTACAGTGTACTATATGATAAATAGGTGTTTCTGTCAGTGGTACAGTGTACTATATGATAAATACTTTTTAGGCGTTTCTGTGTGTGGTACAAAGCACTACGTGAAAAATATGCGTTTATTTCTTGAGCAACACATTGTTACTAGGCCTATGTCTATTTTTCCACGCAGCATATACCGCATTCATCAATCCACAGAGAAAATTTCCCAACCTGCATTTAGTGTATTGTACCACACACAGAAACGCCCACTTTTCATATAGTGCATTGTGTTGGGGGAGCGGAGGGACTGAATTGTAGCTAACTTGAGGACTTGAACATTATGTATAACTGTAGAACCCACAAGACCTCTAATGCTGCATTCTAGATTAAGTCTAAACGGACATGAAACCCACAAGACCTCTAATGCTGCATTCTAGATTAAGTCTAAACGGACATGAAACCCACAAGACCTCTAATGCTGCATTCTAGATTAAGTCTAAACGGACATGAAACCCACAAGACCTCTAATGCTGCATTCTAGATTAAGTCTAAACGGACAAGAAACCCTCAAGACCTCTAATGCTGTGCGTTCTTGTTTTAGTGTATACAGAAATTACCTAAGAAGCACTCTGTCGATGCAAGGTCAATATATATTTTAAAACTATGTTTAACCTACTTAATTACTACATTATTCAGTGTGTTTTCATTTGCATTTCTAATTAGACTGTTGGAAACCGCAGTGGCAAGCATTACGAATTAATTTCAGCCAAGTAGGACATTATATGCGTATCGCCTAATTTTACTTTCGATGAAGCAGTATATATCATTTGTTGTTCTAGCATACATACACATATATAAACATCGGTTACTAGCAATGTTTCTGCGACTCAGTGAGCTGTCTTGTCATAGGAGTGAGTCCTATGTTTATGGTTTATTGTGTTATATCCGTCCGACGACTGCCATAGAGTCCATAGTGAGAATCAATTAAAGCTGATGACATTACAACTGAATCGGGCGTCTTCTCGAGTAGCAAAAGCAGGAAGTGCAAACTAAGCAATGTTCTCATGGTACAACCATTGCTTCTTTTTCTTTATTTATTAAAAAAAATAATAATAATGTTCAATAGTATTCCTTATATATCACTCCTGACATTAGATTATACTGTTCATTTGTCCTTGACTGAGAATGAGTATCGTGTTCGTCTTTAATCTCTAAGTGAAGGAATGGGGGTCGAGACTCAACATATTTTTATCCTTAGTCACCTCTGATGGACCCCAAAAATTTGGGAGTGCGTTAATTAGTGAAGACACCGAATGATGTGTGCTCCTTAATAAAATTAGGGAGATTACCAAAAGCACCCACAGTCCACGGGACAAAATTGCTGCCATCTAAGGGAAACAATGACAACAGCGGCAGTCAATGTTGTCCTCTCACTTTGTCGTTGTGTTTGGTAACGAAGAATGTGGAAGGAGGGGATAATTTATTTCAATGCACGCGTGATATATTATTAGACACGATTAAATTACACATTCGTAACCTAAACCCAGTCCGTACATAACAGCTAATCTGTCTCAGTAGCTCTAAAGGCTATGTCTGTTTCTCCTCCCCCCCCTCCACCATTACCATAACCCCCCATTCCCGGAGCCGAATCTCGAAAGGCTCTCACTCATTTTTCCAAATTGTAGTGTTCGACAGAGACATACAATATAAGTCGCTACTGTATAAATTACGCTCGTGATAACAAGTGCAAATCATTTATTTACTTAATAATATATTATTGTTGCAAGAGTGTTTGTAATTTAGAATCAATAATTAGTAATAAACTCGCTGTTACAAGAGTGTTTGTAATTTTGAATCAATAATTAGTAATAAACTCGCTGTTCGAGGACCACATTCGATTTTACAAAGAACACGTATTCAACCCTTTTCACTGTCGTGGCTAATGAACGTGTAAAAATAGCTGATGATCTAAATTGTACATGCATAATATGATAATTACTTTCGGCGAAAGATTCAGTTCAGCTTTATGATGTGTGACCTATTTGACCTATGGTAGAACTGCTGACTTTCTAGGGTCTTACTTTCATGTCGGCTTCATAAGTGTCGCTTCTGTCTTTGCTGGGATTACTGGCTTTTCCCTCAGGATTATCGGCTAACCCAAAATGACTCAAGAACTAGACCTTTGGAGCGATCCTTTAAGGCGGAGCAAGCTCTTGACCTTTCACCCATTGGTAAAAACCACTCAAATACCAAAGCGACGCAGGTAGCTGGATATTAGAACTAACCTCGATGTCTTCCACCCACCCAAAACCCAGCAGGTGTTTGAGGGTGTATCAGGCATTTGACAAGCTTATGTCCTTTTGCCGGTTTCTGTTCTGGCTCTCTCTGTCATTTATGTGTGTGTTTGTGTGTGTGTGTGTGTTTGAGAGAGAAAGATAAATACTCTCCCTCTTATATGCTTGTTTAAGGGATATTTGTTATAACTATAACTCATGACTGAAATAGTGCGTTAGTAAAGTAGGTAAATTTTAATGGTTGTAATTGTGACGAAAAACGACGAAACACCACTAACGAAGCTCTTTTAATATGTTTTCTAAACGAAAATTTACTTTTAGCTGATGCATAGTACTACGTAGCAAAGCCTGGGAGAACTCTATATAAACTGTACAGCATTAGTTAAAGCATTTCATTCAGCTAACTGTTGAAAGTTTGTACCTGTATACAACGTGCACAGAAATAATACTCTACATAAACTGTACAGCATTAGTTAAAGCATTTCATTCAGCTAACTGTTGAAAGTTTGTACCAGTATACAACGTGCACAGAAATAATACTCTACATAAACTGTACAGCATTAGTTAAAGCATTTCATTCAACTAACTGTTGAAAGTTTGTACCAGTATACAACGTGCACAGAAATAATACTCTACATAAACTGTACAGCATTAGTTAAAGCATTTCATTCAGCTAAATGTTGAAAGTTTGTACCTGTATACAACGTGCACAGAAATAATACTCGACTACGTAAGAAATTTCAGGTTATTGGCGAAATGTTTATGTTTGCGCATGATAAGTCATAACTGAAATCACCTTTATCTTATATTGATTTAGACTCGAACTGGGTCAGCAAGCCTAAGAAAGGGGCTTTAAGCAAGCCTTGTAGACTGCACATATAGTCATTAGAATGTAAAAATGTAATTTAAAATCTTTAAATTTTTGCTTTATATAGTTCTCATCAACATCCGTAGGCTACAAAATAAAAATGTTTGTGATATGAACGTAATCTGTCTTTGTCCTAAGTCAGATTGTTTTATTTCTGTTCTCATTTCCCCCTTCCAGTTTCTTGGTACTAATGCGGTGTACAAAATGATAGTTCTCTTTCTCAATTTGTCACATTGAATGTACTTATGACAAAATCTTCTCACAGACATATTCACACTTATACGCACATAAACAGTCATATTTATTCGTGTAAACATTTTATTCCGTCAAAATCAAGTAAACACGAATACATAATGAAAATCAATAAAGAAAAGTACATAATGAAATATCAATAAAGAAAGGTACATAATGAAATATCAGTAAAGAAAAGTACTTAATGAAATATCAGTAAAGAAAAGTACATAATGAAATGTCAGTCAAGAAAAGTACATAATGAAATATCAGTAAAAAAAAAAAGTACATAATGAAATATTAGATAAAGAAATATCAGTCAAAAAATAGCAGTCAATTTCAAACAGGCCAAAGTACATAATGTAATACAATCGCTTACGGATTGTTCAGGATATGGCGAAATGATCTGATGTACATTGTACTTTAATTTCTTGTTGTTAGCCATACATGCCAGAGTTCAAGAATACAGTGCTGCTTAGTTATATCGCTATAATTTTGTGCATATATGGTAATTATTTTAATGAAATTATTTAAATTATTATTATTATTATTATTCAGCCATTTTTGATGACTTCTTTGACTTGTCGATTGTAAACCAAGGTCTCGGAATCTTACCAAGATTTTAGGAGATCCAGGAGGATGAAGGCACTTCCGAAGAGCGCTCTTTGTACTAGTTGGGCGAGTTTATGGTTTCTTGGTAATTTATTCAGATAGTCTCCTGTGACAGAGCAGAGTTATCTGTCCCTATTTTTTAATTAAATATTATATTACTTGTTTAATGTCAGCGTGACATGACCTTCCGTTATTATGTGTTTTGTAAGTACCAGAGTTAAAATAACAACTCATGAAGAGAATGTGCTGATGTAATCTAAACCAGTCATATGTGCACAAGTAATTTTTATTATCCAATAGCTAAAATTTACATGAATTGACCAGCCAATAAGCTGAGGTCAAAGTTTACCTACTGAAATAATTCTATTTTCTAATCACTTTGGTGTGGCTGAAGTCCGGTCATGAAAGGCAACCATTAGCTTATGGTAAGTTAACTGAGTGATAAAGAAAGAATTGAATGATATATTGTACTTGCATTTTATGTAGAGATGTATTATATGAGTAGTCTATTACTTCTACAAACGTGAATTATGATGCTTGTGTGTAGTATGCTAAACATTTGACATTGTTTCTAGTGAACACGTTCATAATTATTATGTTGTATTTATTATGTTGTATGCATGTGTCAGGCTAATAAATAATGTTGCAGGAAACTGTAAGTTGAGAATGAATGTACGAAAGAATGGAGTTAGAGAGGATAAAATGGAAAATTTACAGTTTGTTCCAGGATTATATTTTACAGGCAAAAAAGCAGCCTTTCTGGAATTTTCTAGATTGCTGGAATTTTGGATTTATTGATTTATAAACTGTTACGACTGTGGTAGATTCGAGAAGTCTCTGCCATAGCATGTAAGTTAAGGATACACTGCACTCAGTTAATATATGATGGCAAAGAATGCTCGACTACAACATGGCATTTCTGGTATGAGGAAGTTACTGGAAATTGCTACATTGTTGTTCTGCTTGAGGGAACTAATAATGGCGAAGGGTTGCCCAAATTAGTCTCAAGGAGCACGTGAAGAGTTGACAATTCTATTTTGAACAATAAACTTTTGACATGGTTATGAAAATGCATGAAATACTGTTGTGACATCGTCAATGACAAGGTTATGTACAGACTATTATAATGTAATTAGTTATGGATGATTAATAATAATAATCATAACCAATAACTATGGTGGAGTTGTGTCACATCTCGCAACTCAAGTGTTATAGTCCCCATGACTTTTATCACTGCAGGTATTACCTCTGTTTTTACGTTCCACAGACTCTGGATTTCTAATCTGAGATCTTGCCTTATTACTGTTCTATTTCTCCATCTCTTTGACTCATCTCACTCCTCACTCAAACAAGAAAGGAAGCAAGCAAGCAAGCAATCTACTATTATCATTTACTAAAATTTGTTGAGAGTGTCGAGACTAATTGTCATGGACTATTAAGTCACTAGTTTCTTTGTACATGTATATGTAGAAACAAAGAAATGATTAGGTGCCAGGAAAGCACAGCAAAAGAAACATCTTTGGTGATTTTGTGTCTGCTGGTAGGGGTGATTTCTGAATGCAACAAGGAAATGATTAGGTGCCAGGAAAGCACAGCAAAAGAAACATCTTTGGTGATTTTGTATCCTCTGGTAGGGGGGGGGGATTTCTTTATGAAATATAACAAATCACATCATAATTTATTTGCTGTTTTACAAGAAAGAAATATAGTGACTCATTTATTTCAGATATTGGTGAGGGACTGATTTGAAAAGCAATATTGTCTGTACCATAGTAATGTTCAACTTTTCCCCACCCATCTAAGATCTCTCTCAACTCACTCACTCACTCACTCAATTAATCAAGCAAGCAAGCAATCACTTGCTCTTAAATCAATGGCATTCAATGAAGGTGCTTTTATAAGAGAGAATATTGCAGTTTTCATGTATATCAAAACTTATTTATAGAGTACAATACTACTATCTAAATGATATTTACAGTAAATGTCAACTAAAATAGTCACGTAATTTCATTTAATGACATGAAAGATCATTTGTGACAACAAAGAAGTTATTACACCAGTCGATGATTATCCAGTGTATTGTGTGTGTGCATATTATATATATATATATGTGTGTGTGTGTGTGTGTGTGTGTGTGTGCGTGCGTGCGTGCGTGCGTGCGTGTGTGTGTGTGTGTGTGTGTGTGTGTATTATGCGTATGTATACACATTGTATATCCTGAAAAATCTCTAGCAAATATTGAAAGATACTGGTCTTCCTTGGCACTCAGTATTGCAAGAGTGTTTTTTTTGAGAAATAATTATGTTCCCTAACGTTTTCTCAGTGAATGTACAACTTTATTTGTCCCTTCCTCATGGAAAAAAAAAATAAACGAATTAATGTGATTAAACAAAAGCACAATTACAAATGTGTCCACTAAATATGCAAACACGGACTATACAGTGCATACAAATAAAGCCAACTATATTCTAATCATTCTTTCACAAGCCATTTGAAACATATGTTCTTCGATATAATTAATTTTTTAAAATATGAATGCGAAAATAAAAATAATAATTTTTCACCTGTAACTACACATTAAAACTATTGCTACTGTTGTTGGCTCATTATGTTTTAAAACATTTTTCATACGGAAGAAAATGAACTGTAACGACACCAGATAACCTACGGAAAAAATGTGTTACTGAAAAGGACCATGATGTACATGAGAAGAAATTTGGCGAATTATGCAAAAATCCCAGAGTGTTCAGCCTGAAATTATCTCCTCTTAGTAATCCTTCATATTACTATTTTCTTAAATGAAAATTAAAAATAATGATAATACGTTTTATTTCAAATAAACGTTCGCCTATTGAATTATAGCTTCATTTATTAATTTAAAATAATTCCTATAAATCACATTAATTTTAAAGAGAATAATGTTATAATACTCGTATACGTCAGACGCATATTTTCTGAGTGGTTTGTTCTCACACATTGGAAGCTTTTAAATCGAATATTTTCCCACACACAATTGAGGTCTTTAAATTGAATGGTTCTCCCCACACACACACATTTAAGGCCTTTAACTTGATTGTCTTCCCCCCACACACAATTGAGCCATTAAATTGAATAGGTTTTTTCCCCACATTTAAGGCCTTTAACTTGAATGGGTTTTCCCCACACATTTCAGGCCTTTATCTCTAATGGGTTTTTTTCTCCCATATCTAAGGCCTTGTACCTCTTTGTGTTTGTACAGGTGTATGAGGGTGAAGTTTTACTTATCATCGTTTTATGTGGGCATAAACATCAATCACTTTATCAAAGTAGGACACACGTAGGCATTAAATCTACATAATTTATCACCTTAATAGGTCATCAAATGTGGGAGCATTAAATCTAAATAATATTTCACCGGAAAGTGTGGACATTACATCTAAATAAGTTTAATACATTTAGTCTATATCACACGTGTGGACATTAAAATATAAACCATTTTATCACTGTTTTATACTCTCTAAGAGCTTGTGTGTGGGAAGTTAATCAGTATATAGTTATTTTGTGTGGGCTCGGCTAATTAATGTGCAATTATCATGTATGGGCAAGAATAATTAATGTACAATTATCATGTGTGCAAAGTTAATCAATAAGCAGTTAGCGTGTATGGGAAAGGTTAATAATCAATATGCAGTTATCAGGTTTGGGCAAAATTAATCAATGTGCAATTATTATATATGAACAAGGTTACTCAAAATTCAATTATCATATAAGGGCGAGATTAATCCATTTGCAATTATCATGAACGGGCAGGTTAATCAATGTACAATTATCGTGTACGGGGGAAGTTAATCAATATACACTTATCAAGTATGGCGAGTTTGTTTAAAATTCAATTATCGTGCATGGATGAGATAAAATCAATCAGCAATTATCATGTATAGAAGAGGATAATCTATATGCAATTATCATGTGATAACTATGATAAAGCTTATAACACGAAGTATAACTTTCTACGTGATCTATTCAGAATTTATCCACTTGACGACAGTTAATACAAGACATGATTTCAATGGGAGAGATCCGTGCTGACAAATTTCTTAATACCTAATCATCATTATACAGCACTAATTTGGCCAGTAATAACATAACAAAATTTGTTCTAAAAAAGAAACAAAAAACATTTGTATGAATAATAGAGCAATAAAATACAATGGACGGAATGGTTTGTGAAATATATGTTTACAGTGGTTAGTGCCATTTTCACTACAATGGACAGAATGGTTTGTGAAATATATGTTTACAGTGGTTAGTGTCATTTCTTTGCAATGGACGGAATGGTTTGTCACATAAATATTTAAATTGGTTAGTTTCATCACAATATAAGGAATGTTTGTGATATAAATGTATACATTGGTCAGTTTCATCACAATATAAGAAATGTTTGTGATATAAATGTATACATTGGTCAGTTTCATCACAATATAAGGAATGTTTGTGATATAAATGTTTACATTGGTTAGTTTCGTCACAATAGAAGGAATAGTTTGTAATATAAATGTTTACATTGGTTAGTTTCGTCACAATAGAAGGAATAGTTTGTGATATAAATGTTTATATTAGTTAGTTGCATCACAATAGATGGAATGGTTTATGGCATGCATGTTTATGTTGGTTAGTGCCATTTCATTACAATCAGTTATTTTGCATGTATATGGGTTGAAGTTGATATAAAAATTATCCATTAAAAATGAAAAGAAGTGTGTTATATCTGATGTCCGTGCGGCCAACTAAGCAGTCCAGCCTGGTGAGAATTAAGTAGAGCTCCGACTACACAATGGGCAGTATAAGTGTTTTCAGTTCTACCGACACTTTGAGTTGTCGGACATTGTCTGCTCTCTTTCCGCACAACTTCCATATTCGCCAGGACGCCAACCTTCTGAGCGACAACACCGTCTTAGAACGCAACTCCAAAAGTGCTCGCACCTTTTTTACATAATACTGGACCTGGACAAGAAATTATTCAAGGTAATTAGAACATTGATTTTAATGTAAAACGTTAATTAAAGTAATAGTGGACCTGGACAAGAAACCACTCAAGGTAATTAGAACATTGATTTTAATGTAAAACGTTAATTAAAGTAATAGTGGACCTGGACAAGAAACCACTCAAGGTAATCAGAGCATTGATTGTAATGTTAAACGTTAATTAAAGTAATAGTGGACCTGGACAAGAAACCACTCAAGGTAATTAGAACATTAATTAATGTTCCACCTGGACATGAAATCTGTAAATGTAGCGCTGGAATATTAGAGCTCTACTGGTAGTGGAACTGAAGAAGTCCAATGAGTGACAGCCAGAATGTTTCCTAGTAAAGTCTGATTGTCGAGGAAGCGGGGTCGATTGTTTGTGTTATTAACTTTATTGTAAATATGAACTTCATTGGGTTGTTTTAATTTTTATATTGCAAATGTAACACATTATACACTTTAATTGGGATGTTTTTACTTTTATATTGCAAATGTGGCACATTATACACTTTAACTAAACTGGGTTGTTTTTATTTTTATATTGCAAATGTAGCACATTATACACTTTAATTGGGATGTTTTTACTTTTGTATTGCAAATGTGGCACATTATACACTTTAACTAAACTGGGTTGTTTTTATTTTTATATTGCAAATGTAGCACAGTATACACTTTAACCAAACTGGGTTGTTATTACTTCCCTTTCAGATGGATTAATAATTATAATTATTAGATACTGCAACAAAAACAAGACTCAAGGCTTTGTGTGTAAATACAACGTTTTAAAATACAGAAATCAATTATATGTTGTATTAAGAAAAAAAGGCACTTAACACTAACCGTATGTTGTTACTTTAATGATGATTATTATTCCAGTAAAATAAACAAATAATCAAACTGAAGAAATATATTAAAAGCATGAGAAAAATATTTCGTACAGTCTAACAACAGGAGGTAGTTTTGACAATAATTTCTAAATAACTAACTACAAAAGTACAAAAAATATTTGGACATAGAAGAGAGAGAGAGAGATAAACTGTTGGATAATCAGATAGATGGACAGACGGACAGACAGACGGATAGACAGACAGATAGATAGATAGATAAATAGATAGATAGATAGATAGATAGATAGATAGACAGACAGAGAGAGAGAGGTAGATAGATAGATAGATAGATAGATAGATAGATAGATAGATAGATAGATAGATAGATAGATAGATAGATAGATAGATAGATAGATAGATAGATAGATAGACTGTTGATGAGGTCAATTAAAATATTTTTTGCATTGACATTAAAACTTTAGGGGTGGTAAGTAGTCGCTACCTGTGTATTAAAAGTAGTGAAGAGAAAATTAATCACCATTTGTGTACTTAAAGTAGTATAGATATAATTAATCACCATTTGTGTACTTAAAGTAGTATAGATATAATTAATCACCATTTGTGTACTTAAAGTAGTATAGATATAATTAATCACCATTTTGTACTTAAAATAGTATAGATATAATTAATCACCATATGTGTATTTAAAATAGTATAGAGATAATTTATCTCTATTTGTGCATCGAAAGTATTAAGAGTGGAATCTAAAGCATAAAGGAGAAAGTAAGAAATATGTATTAGAGGAAACGGGGTATGTATGTATAACTAAGCAGAAACAAGAAACTACAACGAAAAACTGCTGCAATCCACAGTTTTGAAAGAAACTAACTTAAATAAGTCTTCACTTTACGCCAAAACAACACGGATGTATAGATCAATATACGGGGGTGGGGGTGGGGGGAGGGAAATCAGACAAACAAATGTACATATGTACCTGATTAGAAGTAGAACGCCCATGGCTGTGATTAAAGATGACTAAGGCGTCTCGGATACAAGAGGGAGACATGTAATTGCACAGTAAATTTAAGAATACTTCGGCATGAGGCTGGAACTTGAGATACGTATTTGCATCACATGTCGACAAGTGTTCAAATAATTTGTCAAAGTACACGTTGATTGCATAGCGTCCCTGCAGAAACATTATTCCACAAAAATAAAAGTAAAGTAAATATTTACAGCAAGCGATTATGGTATTTAGAGCAAATGTTTACAGTACGCACGCACGCACACACTTATCACAAAACGCATATATCTGAAGTAAACATTTCCATGTATGATTTATGCTTGTCCACTACATCTCTCATACATGTATGCGAGGATATCACTAAATGTGCACGATTCCATTGTCTTTGTTTTACAAGTAGTTATTCTGTTCAAGAATTCCATTGTCTTTGTTTTACAAGTAGTTATTCTGTTCAAGAATTCCATTGTCTTTGTTTTACAAGTAGTTATTCTGTTCAAGAATTCCATTGTCTTTGTTTTACAAGTAGTTATTCTGTTCAAGAATTCCATTGTCTTTGTTTTACAAGTAGTTATTCTGTTCAAGAATTCCATTGTCTTTGTTTTACAAGTAGTTATTCTGTTCAAGAATTCCATTGTCTTTGTTTTACAAGTAGTTATTCTGTTCAGAATTCCATTCCCACCTCGCGTACACTAGCAACAACTTCCCATGGCAACTGAAAGTGAGAAACGTGTTAGCACAACAAATATGAACTTTTTGTTAACAATAAAATAATTTAATAATCCCAAATATGCATTATCCAAAAGCAACGATATAAAAATTAAATGAAAACACATCAGGAATAATCGCAATGAGTAATATACATAAATATATACATACATACACAGCAACAGTAACCACAAAAGTTATACATATCAAACTGCCATGAAAGGAGTTTTCATTTTGGAGTTACAATTCCAAATTGAAATGAACAATAAATTAAAGTAGTCAGTGTAAATGTGTCCTTAGAAGTGCAGACTTCCGGGGAAAGGGGGAAGAGTTGAGAGGTTGTGCGTGGAAGGCTTCTGTGGGTGTAAAACAAAGCATTTGGTAGAGGAGATAAAGGTAACATTAGAATCTGGCAGACCTTGTATCATGGGTCAAATGAGCTGCATAGGCGAGATTAAATTTATATATTTTTAGTGGGAAGCGTGGATGTATCGATTGCATAAATACAATTAGGGCTATTGACCATTACACGTACTTTAGAAGAAAGGTAGTGTCCCCGTATGGATGGGTGAAACCGTAATTAGGAGGCCCTTTTTGAAGGTAAATGAGTGACTGTGGATAAATGCAAATAGAATTTAAATTGTAATTTTTATATTGTATTTTGTAGTATTTTAATGACGACTTGTAGTCAGAGATCGATAGTGTTAATAGGATTAATCTATTTAGTTCTGAAGAAGGGACTTAAGGCTTGACAACCTTCTATATTTCAGGGTTTTTTCCAGTGTGCACAGAGTACACAAGAAGAACTTATTGGGTAGTCTGGCTAGCTGTGCAGAAGTCAGTTGACGTGTGCTGTGTGGAGGCCTGAACTTCAATAAACCAACAGTGACAGAAGTTGAGTTTGTTTGAAAAGAGAATTGGACTCTGTCTTCCTAGAACAATTCCTAAAACATTGTTATGAACTGAGTGAAATATAGAGAACAATTCCTAAAACATTGTTATGAACTGAGTGAAATATAGAGAACAATTCCTAAAACATTGTTATGAACTGAGTGAAATATAGAGAACAATTCCTAAAACATTGTTATGAACTGAGTGAAATATAGAGAACAATTCCTAAAACATTGTTATGAACTGAGTGAAATATAGAGAAACCAAGTAGAAGGAACATGATCAATGAAGAAAGACTCATTAGTGATTAAATATAAACCCTGTACAATCATATTTCTTATTTTATTAATATTTTTTGTAATTACACTTTATTGATAATTGTTTTACAATTCTTAAGCATTGTGTTTAATGTAGATGTTGATATAAGTGTACATCCATGTCACAATTGAAGTGTAGTGTCTCTTGTAGCATTAGCGTCATTTTGTACAGTGGAACCCCACTATAACATTAAAATATTTCCTAACAATTCAACAGATTCTAATTTTCATCACGGAATCAGAGTAAGAAAGAGCAGAATGAAAACAGTTAATAAACGTGACCTATTTTCATGTCGCCAACTGTCTGTGCGGTTCTCGTAACTGTCACGCTCTCGCTGTATACTGACTGCCGTAACTGTCACGTGCTCGCTGTATACTGACTGCTTTTTTTTTTTTTTTTTGATGAACGCGACACTGCAACATAAAGCTGGCCATGTGAAAAACATCCCACGTGCTCGATAGTCAAGGATGCTTTAGAATCGCTTAAAGAAAACATCCCCACATGCTCAAGGAATGATTTTCACATAGACATAGAGAGGTGGGAAAGTACATATATGATTTTTTTATATCTGGCTGAGAACCATAGTGTACAACAACTCTTATTTAGTGTGACCTCTGGCTCAATGCCTTAAGTTAATAGTGTATTTACATTTATTTTGATATCTGGCACAGTGCCGTGATTTTAAGATAACAGTGTATTTACCTGTATTTTAATATCTGGCTCAGCACCGTAACGTAAGATGCAGTGAATTATGGGCTGGTCAACTCCGATGGTCACGGACGACTTGGCGTACTGATGCAGGACATTGCCCTGGAGATCGCTACGTGCATCGCCGATCCGCCCGACCTGGAACAATTGACCGAGCACATGACTGACAATCACTTTTCAACTTTCAAGTCCGCATCTCAGCCAAAACACTTGATTTAGCAACTTGCTGGCGCAGAGGCTCAGTATCTGTGAAAATCAGCGAACGTTGAAAGTATATGTTATGTAGAAGTCAGCAAGTTAGTCACGGTACAAACCATAACATCTCGGTCAAAGACCCAGCTTTAGAGAAAGTAGGGTGGGATGGAGGTGAGAGGTACCGCACTAGACATTTTACCCTACCCCTACAACTCATGTTAAGGTGGTGGTGAAAAGTACTGCACTAGAGGTTTTACCCAACCCCTATAACTCATGTCAAGGTGGTGGGTTAGTATTGTATCCCCTGAAAATAATCGTGAAGTGGGTCTTGTATGCTTCCTGTTGCCTAAACCAAAAACTCCTTGCAACTTAAAAACTAACAGTTTTGCATGGGCAAAACAATACCAAAATATCCTTGCAGCTTAAAAAGCTGTAACAGTTTTTGCGCGGACAAAACACCACCAAAAATCCCTTCAAGAATTTTCCATAAAAATATTTTAGACCATCAAAAATTTATTTTCTATATCTCTTTCTTTTCAGAATTTATTTCTTTTCAACAATTTACGCCTAGTCTGCCAAAGTTAGAAAATTTGACATAAGCAAGACCTTAGTTTTTGTGTGATTGTGCGTACGTGTGTGTACATGTGTATGTGAGAGAATGTGCATGCGTGTGTGTTTTATGTGTTGCCCGGGTCACAGTTAGGCATATGTACCAGTATATAACATAGACATGTACACACATCGAGTCTACAGGGAATTGAAAGAGCATACTCTTGGTTGGAGCGCAAAGACAAGTTATAGACAGTTATACCATACACCCCTAATGCTATTAAGTAAATGCTTGTATGATAAATATTGGCATTATGTTTCGTTCACCGTCATAACAAACATCTGCTACGTATAATATCATACGATTCACACTGTCACTGGATATACATTGTGTATCATGCTGAATTACAATTTGCTACAAATTTTTGTGCAATACTCTTATCAAAGTGCTCACTTGAGCAATACATTTTCAATATGTACACTCTGAAAACAACTTTTTGCAGTAAACGTAACTCCGAAAAAAGGAAAATGGAAGTATACTAAGAAAGTCAACTTTTAAAAATTGTGTGATTAAAGTGGATATAAAAGAGAAAATCACAGTAAATGTGAACAACTGAGTAATTGGCCACGCTCGCTCTTATCAAGACGCTAATAAGCACTGGTTAAATATCAAATGTAACTGGTACTACTGGGTTTTCATCAGACATATCAATGACACTAGTATTATTGTATGAGCCGAGTGATTAAGGGCATCAACAAGTGTTAACATCTTATTATTGTATTTCCTTCTTAGTAACGTGATTGCTTACAGGTACACTATTATTTCCAGAGTTCACATTGGCTTTCCATTTTAACTTTAGCTTCTCAGAAACAGTTCTACTAAGAAGTAAATGATATTTAAAATTATATATAATAAGATGGGTCCATTTGCAGAGTTATGCACTGGGCAAAGTTGATGCTTTTGTAATAGTTGTGGCAATTTTTTTCAAACATGCAAAGAGGGGTAGGTACATTAAATTAATTTTAAAGCTATTTCCAAGGAAACATCAAGATTTGTTCTTTTAAGGAAACATTGAATAATTTTAAAATGTCATTTTTATCTGACTCCCCCCTCCCCTCTTATATTTTCCATGCTAGCACAAAACTAGCCTTGATACAAAGCGACTGAAACCATCGTGGACAGTCACAAATGAGTTTATAAGAAAACACTGAATGTTTCTGAGTGAACTCTAAAGTACTTTATTAAAGTTCGAATGAAATCAATTGTATCCTGACTGAAACTGTATGATTGTTGACTTATAATTACATAACTTTAGATTGCCTGATGTGTAGTTTAGGGTCTCAGCAAATGTTGTTAGCAGGTTTGCACATGGTCCATTGAACAGGTCTTTGGCCTGTAGACCATTCTGCACTGGTGTTGCTCTATGGTTCAATGCTCATCAAACCAGATCCCAGATAAAGTGACACCAAAGTTAAAGTCTCAGACAAAGTGCTGATCTGCCACTAAAATAAAGATGGGCTAAGAAATCATCCTCATGTATTCTCAGACATTCTCATGTATTCTATGACATTACATTATTGTCGTATTATCATAATAATAATAATATCATAAGCAAAATATAACAATATAAAATATAGTTAATGTCAAGAGATAAACATGAATATTAGTTAGGCAAGCAAAACCACATACAATTCAGCAGTAATATATACAGAGGATGATTTTCTTCTGTGTTGATAACCGGCGATAAGGCTAGTGTGATTATATTTTGTTAACACTGGAGCCAAAGTATGTGTTGCCTCAATGGTCAGCTTGCATTTACAGGTGAATTTCTTGTACATTCATTCATGTGGCTGAACTGCCCTTTGATTGGTTAGTTTAGTGAGTCGTCTGGAATATTCAGGTATATTTCCAACCTGGGGATAAGGGTCAGCCTTTCTAGAAGTAGGTTTATGTGTAGTCTACTTTTAGAGGGGTGGGTGTGGGCTTCATAAACCATTATGTGACACTGTTAATGCCAATAGTATTATTGCTTCAGACACCTTTCAATACCACTAGTGAATTAAAGCAACAAAAAAATGGTGTTCACACCTTGCTGACGTCTGCTTTATTCTGCGTCAACACGTCCGCACACTCCTCCACGAATTTGACAGCAAGGGCACGTGACTCCAGGTACTCGGCAAAGGTTTCAACTGTTTCGAGCAGACAGTGCAGAGCAGAAGAGAACGCATTTCTCCCAGCAACGAAGCGGATTCCTTGTGTTTGCATGATTTTCTTCTCAAACGCAACCTGCAGAGAGAATTATTTCAGTAAGACAACTTTTTAGTATATGTTTAGAAAAGACAAATATTAGACTATAGCCAGTTAGATGGCTGTTTGTGAATCAATGTGTGCACACGCGTTTGTTTATAAATGTGTTCCAGATATGTTAGATGGGATGTTAACGAGGTATGATTCCCAGGTAAATCCAATTGTTTGTTTACAGATTTACAGTTTATTAACAGATCTATTGCAAAGTAGAAAGGAAAGAGCTACGCGTAGTTGCGTTTAACATTCTATTAAAGAGAAAAAATAGAAAAATACCAAGACCTCAGATTAGAAATCCAGAGACTGTGGAATGTAAAAGCAGAAGTGATACCTATAGTGATAGGAACCTTGGGGAACATAACATCTGAATTGGAAGGCTACCTGAATAAACTCCCTGGAAACCACAGAATCGCTCCACTACTCAAAGCAGCGCTCCTCGGAAGTGCCCACATCCTCCGTAAAACCTTGGATCTCCCAGAATCTTGGTAAGATTCCGAGACCTTGGATCACAACCGACAGTCAAAACAGAAGTCGTGGAAAGAGGCTGAATAATAATAAAAATTCTACTACTACTAATTACTAACAATAATGGAGCATGGTTGTGGCAACCAGAAGTAGTCACTGAAACAGAAGAAGTCAAAATACTGTGGGACTTCGAGATAAGAACAGATCGAGTGATTCCTGCACGAAGACCAGACATTGTAATTCTCAATAAGTCCAACTGAATAGTAACAATCATTGATGTTGCTGTTCCAAATGATATAAACATAAAAACAAAAGAAAGAGAAAAAATAGAAAAATACCAAGACCTCAGATTAGAAATTCAGAGACTGTGGAATGTAAAAGCAGAAGTGATACATATAGTGATAGGAGCCTTGGGGAACATAACATCTGAATTGGAAGGCTACCTGAATAAACTCCCTGGAAACCACAGACTCGCTCAACTACTCAAAGCAGCGCTCCTCGAAAGTGCCCACATACTCCGTAAAACCTTGGATCCCCCAGAATCTTGGTAAGATTCCGAGACCTTGGATCTCATCCGACAGTCAAAACAGAAGTCGTGGAAAGAGGCAAAATAATAATAATAATAATTAAAAATTTCGAGTACATTGCGTACTTCATCAAAATTAGGATCTGCCCCTTCCATCAACAGCATCCTCATGCATGCTATGTAGTGCTTTGAGTTACTGTAGTCATCGATACAGAAAGCATGCGTGATGAGACTGTACAGTGGATATGTCCTTGGCGGCAAGGTGGCCATCACATCATGCTTGTGTCTGATTAACACACGCGTCATTTCCGGCAAGCGTTCATAAGCGCCTTTGCCGTAGCTGGCGCTGAAGGTGTAGAGAATGTGGTAGAAACTAATGTTCTTAAAGAGTCTCTTGATATCCACGTTGCTCTGAGTGAGAAGTAGGTCAATACATTCCGGGCGGATCTTTTGCAAGCAGATGTCCACTGCGCACTTAAAGTCTTTCCAGTCCTCCTTTTCGCGCTTATCTTCCTTTAGCCTGTTTTCAGCTCTTTCCGCCACGAGGAGCTTCAAGGCGAGAGGGCTATCAGCAAGGGCAGCGAGAGTGAGATAACCCTTGCTCGGAGTGTCAGGGTTCAACTTGAGGATGCACGTGTCCAAAAGTAGCTTGACGCAATGCATGTGTTTGGCGCAGGCAGCGACGTCCAAGGGCGTCATCAAGAGAGGCTTCAGAGTGTTCACATCAAGGTCAAACTTTAAACGCTCTTTGGGGGTGATGCCACCAGACTGTTCCACATCTTTATTGTCTTCGGGAGTAATCTTAGGGGGGGTATGCTTTCTCGGTGATCCATGGGGGGTATGCTTTCTCGGTGATCCAAGGGGGGTTATTCCTGGCACGATCAGCGATTTGAGAGCGACACTAGGTACAGGGCTTTTAGTAATATCTCTTCTGCAGCTGCCGGGACTGTTAGCGTAAATTTCAGGCATAATTAGAGGTTGCATGCACAGCCGGAAGTCGTCTGGTCTGTGCTGAATGAGGACCGTCAGTGGAGTTCTGTGTCCTAGCCGAGCCGCAAAGTGGGTGTAAAGATTCACTTTCGGTTCGTACGGACGAGAGAAATAGCCAAGCTTGAGCAGCAGGTCCACTGCCTCGCCATTGTCATGCAGGATTGTATGGTGCAGGATGTCGAACCCTGTTTCGTCGGTCCACTTCATAATGTCTTGTTTAGGAACCATCTCCAGAATGGACTGAAGGTTGCGCGTGGGCTCGCCTGCTTTGGAAGCCAGGATAAACCTCTTCGCGCAAGCCTCGGACATCCTGAGCTGTGCAGCTTCTCCCATCATTTAGCAATCTGCCAAGAAGTTAGCATACAAGTGTTATTTTCTCTCTCTTATAATTTCACGGGAAACAGTAAATGTACATGGAAGGAGGAAACTAGAAGTTGCCATTAAACAGGACAACGAATTTATTACAGTCGAAATGCAGTTAGGCAGGCGAAACACTTACCGAATGATACTGAACTGCTTTGGAAAAGGAGAGTTAAATGAGGCCACAAGAAAGGGGAATTAGATGAGGCCACAAGAAAGGAGAATTAGAGGAGGCCACAAGAAATTATTATATGAGGCCATAAGAAAGGAGAGTTAGATGAGGCCACAAGAATGGGATATTAGATGAGGCCACAAAAATGAGTCAGGTTAGGCCACAACAAAGGAGAATTAGATGAGGCCACTAGAAAGGAGAGTTATATGAGGCCACACAATGTGAGAGTTAGATGAGGCCCACAAGAAAGGAGAGTTAAAGGCGATCACAAAAAAGGAGAGTTAAAGGAGATCACAAGAAAGAGAGTGAGATGAGGCCACAAGAAATGAGAGTTAAATGAGACCAAAAGAAAGGGTCTTTAAAAGAGGTCACAAGAAAGGGAAGCTAGAATAGGCAACATGAAAGAAAAATTAGATGAGGCCTCTGGAAAGGAGAGTTAGATGAGACCACTGAAAGAAGAGTTAGATGAGGCCACTGAAAGAAGAGTTAGATGAGGCCACTGGAAAGGAGAGTTAGATGAGGCCACAAGAAAAGAGAGTTAAATGAGGGCACAGGAAAGTGGAGTAAGATGTGGCCATATGAAAGGGAAGTAAGATGAGAGTGATGGAGATGAGAGAAAGATGAAGCCACAGGAAAAGAGAGAAAGATGAAGCACAGGAAAAGAGAGAAAGGTGAAGCCACAAGAAAAGAGAGTAAGATGAGATAGAATGATGAAGCCACAGAGAAGGTCACAGCAACCTACTTTAGTTTAAATTTAAAACAAGCAGTAACTGCTACATAAAAGCAAAGCATAAAGCATATTCAGAAGTCGGTATATAAATAAAAGTATTGTTGTTATTATTATTGTTATCTTAATTGCTATCTTTTTATTACTATCCTCATCATTATTATTATTATAATTACTCTTCATGTGCGTGTAGATTACAGCGAAAGCAAGTTTGTAAATATGTACTGTCTTAAATTTCCCTGCAGAAAATAAAATTTCATCTGTTATATCTCTAACACAATTGCAGATGTTAAGAGATTTCTGAAATAATTATAATTTGAGAAAGCACTTTCTCACACATTTGGCATATTTCTGAAGAGGAGGGGCATGAGCTAGAGTAAATGGCAATATCACACACACACACACACACACACACACACACACACACACACACACACACACACACACACACACACACACCATCGCGACTGAAATATGCTGATTATTTACTGTTATGTTTAAAATTAAGTGGCAGAGAATTCGTTCTAAAGAAATAAAATAACATGGAATTCAACTTTACTAAGCAAATTATAGAATTATAAGCTTTTGCCCTTCATGTTCTTTTTTAATTATTGGCAGATGAGTTAGTGTTTTGATCTGGCTCAACATAAGGCCTTCAAAATCCAATTTCACAATTTATCCTCCAGTGCACAGAGGTTGTTGAACTGATACGAGTCGATAAAGAACGCTTTTTATGAAGGAGATTGCAGCATTTGACTGATATAAATTTAAAGTAGTAATGCATATCAACATTAACTTTTTAGGTCTGACAATGACAACAAGTTAAGTCCCTTTACAAGCACTCACTCTTTTTGAAGCTTGGAGCCGTTCAGTGAAGAGGAAAAAAGTGAAAGTGAAAGCACTGGAGAAATAAACTTTCTATAGCTGTGATCTTATTACTAACTGACGTGGATGCAGTCAGCTCTAGAATATAGTTGGGGGGTGGGGGTGAGAATAATAGTTGAAGCAATAAGTACGCTTCGTTTTATCCAGCCTATAATGATATACATATAATGACAACAACAATTTAAGGTGAGACTGATAAACGTTTTCCTGTTTGTTAATTTATTTAAAAGTATGATGAGGAAATGGTTAAGACTGATAGATTTCCCCTGTTAATTTCAACAAATGTTTGATGAAGAGACAGGTTAAGAATTGCAGATTGCTCCTGTTAATTCCTACAAATGTGTGATTAGGTATTGGTTCAGATTTCCACTACTCGAAGTAGACTATCGAAGCAACGTACTGAAGTCGTATGTTCGTTATCATAAAAAGCAAACGTCATTAAAGCTTGTGTAGGTAATCATAGCAATCAAACGTCATTAAAGCTCGTGTAGGTAATCATAACAATCAAACGTCATTAAAGCTTGTGTAGGTTATTATAAGGAAACGTCATTAAAGTTCGTGTACGTAATCCCATTGACTGGTGCAATAGATTTGATTCTAGTGGAAAGATTTATTTACAGGATTGCTTTTTTAAACAAAACTTTGATCTCGAAATATATCTGCTAATTTTACTAGGATATGAAAAATAAAATCTCGAAATATACCTGCCAATATCGCAATAATATGAACAATAATCAAAATAACATCTCGAAATAGGCCTGTTAATATCACTAGGATATGACAAATAAACAAATTTGTGATCTCGAAATAGGCCTGTTAATATCACTAGGATGTGACAAATAAACAAATTTGTGATCTCGAAATAGACCTGCAATACTTGTTTAGGCTAGAGACATGTATATCACTTCTAAAGTCTGTTGACACTCGGGACTGTAGTAGTGGTCCACACATAATCGACACTAATTTCACACTGCTCTGCACGTGTTCACGAAGTTCGATGCCTTAGCTTTGTTGGTTAAATAATCTCATTAAATTTCAGGCAAGGGTAGAACATCAGGTAAGGAAGGACAAGCAGATACGGTAGACAGTCATCTGGGATCCATCGCATCCAAGCTAATTAAACATGCTCTTAGTGATAGCACACTTAATATAATAACCTGGGTCTCCTCTCAGAACGGTCTATTCAGCTCAGATCATAAGCAGTTCTACTTTCTTTCCTAAACATAACCCATTGTAAAAATTCATGCTTTCAAACTGACTACGAATACAGCTGTACAAATGAGATCTTTCACATTGACTAGGAATACAACTGAAGAAAAAAGATCTTTCATATCGACTAGGAACACAACTGTACAAATGAGATCTTTCACATTGATTACGGTTACAACTATACAAATGAGATCTTTAACATTCATTACGATTACAATTTGGAAAAATAAGATTTTCACATTGATTACGGTTACAACTATACAAATGAGATCTTTAACATTCATTACGATTACAATTTGGATAAAAAATATTTTCACATTGAGACTATACAACTGTAACTAGGGCCAAGCCGATACATAATACAGTTTAATAAACAAACTTTATATAAAATAATGCTAGACAATAAAAAGATTAGGTAAATCCCTTATGCTGCACTTCCGTAAAATATCAAAACCTTTCTAGCTAGCACAAGTTGGGAGTAAAATGTTTTCTGGTCTTACAAGACGAAAACCATAGAAGAAATTAATATAAATTTTCTAAACCAAGGGACTTACTGTGTCCATTTACAAATTAAACCACTTACTCTTGATACTGATCATCATTAAACTGTCAAATAGATTTATATTTTTTTTCACACACACCATCCTCCTCCCTCATCTTTTATGACTTAAGATGCCGGTAAACAAAAGAGACTGTGTCTATTAGCAGCATTGTCACAGCTATTATTTCCTGTCACATGATTAAATTAGGTCAGTTCACATGCACTCTCCATGCTTTCTCATTTCCTCTTAGTACAAGAGTAGAGAATATATAGGGGAATAAACCATTTGAGTGCAATAAAATGTGAGCTTCCTTTTTAATAAAAATCGAATTCTAAATATAAAGTATTGCAATGGATGGAAAAGAATTTGCTAAATTAATAACGCATTATATATTATTAGTCTCTTGCTGAAAATGCACAGACTTCACTTTAGACAATATAAATCCTATAAGCTTGTGATGAGGCGGTTGAAAGGATGTAGTGCAATGTAATCAATAGAAGGAAATTGTCATTATTTTATCATCATTAACATCAAAAGCCATTCTTCTCTGTGTGTATGTGTGTGTATGTTTGCGTATGACTGTGTTTGTATGTCTTAATTTATTATAGTGTGTTCATTGCGTCATGACATTTATGTTGTGTGTCTGCGCTCAAGATTATCTCTTGTAAAACCAAACATGACGGGTGTCTGAAATAAAAGGGATTGCAGTACTTTTACCTCAAAAATAAAAGTATGAAACGGAATCCACCAAGATGCTGCATTTATCTATCCGTAGACATTATTTAGGAGGGATCGTGTTGTTTAGTCTCGATATCCACGTGTAGGCGGTTCCTCAACTACCAGGAAGTGCTCTGTACTCTACGTCACTATACAATGACATCAGTGGATTACGTCAAATAAATGACGTCTGCACATTTTATCATCTCTTTCTCTGAAAATAGAGGATAAGTTAGATTATATATACATTTATATCTAGCTAAATTTTGGAAAAAAATAAATACCGACTTCCTTTACTCCTAACGTACAAAATCCTAGTAGCAAAATGCCACCATCTGAGAGTACCAGCCCTTTATCAAAGAGGCGAAATGAGAGTCTCATGAACTAAGTAGGCTTTACACTTCATCGAACAGATGAACATTTTCAAGGAGCGGAAAGGCATGTTGAAGTGGATTATTTACTGCTCAAGATAAACATGAGTTATATTGAATCCATTATTGCATTTGTGACGCCAACGCCACCTAGTAAAGGGATTATTATTAGTTAATTAATCCTTCATAACTAATTACAAGTGATGAGAATCTTAATTTACGTTATTAATAATTATCCAGCTCTCTCACTTGGCAGATGTGCGGGAGCTGTAAATGCTTTCTCTCTCTCCCACAACATTTAAGACAACATTTATCGTCACACAGTATTCTGTAGGTGGAAAACTTCTTACTACAGGAGAAGACAAATCCATCTTTAATCTATACTTAACGACACCCCCCCCCTTCTTCTCCAACATAAGATTATCAATATGTGTAAAGAGGTCAATAAATCAACAATCAAATATACATATGACAAATACAGTGAAAAGATTATTTGACATCAATATTTTCATGAAACCACATTCAAATAATTTCCATATTTCACAGTCTTATATCTTAAAATACAATTCAACATTAGTGTCAATACAAATCACAAGATAGTTCTTATCAGAGAGCAGAAATGGAGTTATTAGAGATAAGCAATACTCTGACAGTTTAATTATTTATATATTTATATATATATATTTTTATATAATTAAATTTAAAATTAGGGATACGCAAATTTACTTCGTCACAGCCTTTAAATTCGCTTGGAAAAAAAAATAGATCTCGAATATCGAGTCCATGTTTCAAAAAACATCTTGGGAGCTAGTAGATATTATTTTTTTTTAAATATACAATGTAAGCAGCAAAAAGAAAATGACGTAATCAAAACGCGGTAACAAATCAATTTGAAGGATTTCCCAATGACAACTGTCACCAGTAGTGATCAATTACAGTGGTAAAACCAAGTAACATTTTGTAACTACTTCAGCAAACAACAGTAGCCTATAGTCATCAAGTATCGTGGTAACAAGAGAACAACTTGAAGCGCTTTTGATGCAACTGTACCTGTGACCATTCAATTACTGAGGTACACACATAACACCCTGAACTTCTAACAGTACATAATCTCTAGTGACCAGTTACTACGGTAAACCACAAACCATTTAGGACGAGTTCTCCAAGAAATTAATTAGCAACAATCGAAAAATGGATAAGTTTCGTGCTAGGAATGCAGCAAAAAGTTGAAGAAAAGCAAAGAATGATGACAAATAAAAGCACTGACGAGCATGGCCAGGGGGCATAATCACTCATATCGCCTACTGAATCCACACTTTATCTGCAGACAACTTCACTTGGTTACCAAGGCAAAATTATTCGTAATGTTTGCTAAGATCTTGACCTAATGCTACTGATCGTAAAAGTGTGAAAAGTGAAGTATAATTGACCTAAATTGCGATCACTGCTTTGTCGCCCTTAAAACGTTTTTGTTGCGCACTGCGTTGTCGGCACTGAAATGTCTTTTGTTGTTAAGTGCATTATCAGCATTAAAACGTCTTCGTTGCTCACTGCATTGTCGGCATTAAAACGTCTGTGTTCCTCACTGCATCGTCGGCATTAAAACGTCTTCGTTGCTCACTGCTTTGTTGGCATTAAAATGTCTGTGTTGCTCACTGCTTTGTCAGCATCAAAACGTCTGTGTTGCTCACTGCATTGTCGGCATTAAAACGTCTGTGTTCCTCACTGCTTTGTTGGCATTAAAATGTCTGTGTTGCTCACTGCTTTGTCGGCATCAAAACGTCTTCGTTGCTCACTGCATTGTCGACACTGAAATATCTTTGTACTTAACAGTATTGCCTGTACTAAATCATCTTTTCTATGCCTATAGTAAAACGACTTTTGTAGTTCTCTATTCTCACTGCATTAAAACATCTTTAATATCTTTTGTTATTCATTTTATTTGACGGCACTTAAATTTCATATTTCATTCATAGTTACCGGTGGGAAAGTTATCATTCATTGCATTGCCGACAAGAAAACGTCTTTACCTGTTTACAACGTATTTCAGTGATATCAACGAAACTGTCTACACTGGGTTAAGAAAATATCATCCACAGAGAGCGCGTGTGTGAGTGAATGAGAGAGAGAGAGAGAGAGAGAGAGAGAGAGAGAGAGAGAGAGAGAGAGAGAGAGAGAGAGAGAGAGAGAGAGAGAGAGAGATGTACTTTAGTTCAAAGAGTCTCACATTTTATTACTCGGTGTGTTTGAGCTATGTGAGTTTTGCAAATATTTATATTTAAAACAAATGATCCTGAAAATGTGTCATGAAAGTCGAAAATAATTTTTATTAATTAAAATTGAATATTATGATTAAATGAGTGTAAACTAGTTGTACTTAGGAGATTGTACCAATATTAAATATCTGTTGATATTGTAGTCATGACATGAATGACGATACAGTAGTCCTAAAATAGCTGACGGTACAGTAGTTCCGAAGTGACTGACGGTACAGTAGTCCTGAAGTGACTGATGGTATAGTAGTCCTAAAGTGACTGACGGTACAGTAGTCCTGAAATGACTGACGGTACAGTAGTCCTGAAGTGGTATAGTAGTCCTGAAGTGACTGATGGTATAGTAGTCCTGAAGTGACTGATGGTATAGTAGTCCTGAAGTGACTGATGGTATAGTAGTCCTAAAGTGACTGATGTTGTAGTAGTCCTGAAATGACTGATGTTGTATAGTCCTGAAATGACTGATGTTGTAGTAGTCCTGATGAACTCTTCATATAGCACGCTCGATTTGCATGACAAAAGAAAATCGATCATATCGAGTTATGTTTCCAAAGTCGAGCTAATCGAATTATCCAATGCCAGGAAATAATATTCTTCACTGGTTAACGAACTCTTTAATTCCACTTTGTCAGTCTGTTCATTTTTGTATTTTTGTCTGTAGTTCACCGCCCATTGGTCGATAGAATAAATTAATCGATAGAACCATTTAAAATGCTCGTTAAATGGGTTTGTCGCCCGATAGATTTGACGCGAGTGTGGTTTCAGTTACTAATACAGGTGAATACAGCAACTATTAGGAACAAGTATATTGTTTGTTGAGTTTGCACATGAACTGAGGCTTATTTACACATATTAAAAATGCAATGTTTGGATTTCACAAAGAACTAGCTTCACCCATGAGACTCATTGTCCACAGTGATCGTTCACTTTTATGCCACTGCATTCTGCATTCGGTCCTTGCTGTCGGTTATTTTAAAAACGAAACAACAAATAAACAACCAAAACCCACTCGGGATAGAAAAGCCTCAATGAATAGACGTGCTGAGGAGTGGCGAGCAATAACTTGAGTGCTATTTTCATAAATGAGTAACATGATGATAGCTGTAAAATAGTAAATAGTTAATGGGTATTAAGTGTCACTTGCATTTCCTGAGGTAGGAAAGTAAGTATACTGATTTATGCAATGTCAACAAAATATGACTTCTAATTAAGAAAGAAATATATAGATTTTGCTGTCCTCAGCTGCACATTTAGAATGATTTCTTAGAGCTAAATCTGTCAGTAGCAAAAGTACGAGAAACGTAATCAGTAATGCCTTTGCAGAAATATTTTTTAAAGCTGCAATCGGCCTCCAGTACGTTTCTTGACTCACTAACGAGTCCAACGAATTTGAGTTATGTTCAAATCCAAAGTTATTAGAATAAAGTACTTCTTCAACAAAGAGTCTTTCAGTCCATCCCTATTGGATGAATTAGTTATGAACAAGACTGGACTATTAGTCAGAAAAAACTACTCAACCATTTGGAACTTGTTTGGATTGCGTCAAGAATATTTTAGCATATTCTCCACCTGAGTTATTTACTCAAACTTGAAAATATCATCCTAAGCAGTGCTTATGGTCGGGTCACTTTGACAGTTAACAATTTTTATAACAATTAAGTTTAGAAATAGGGATAGACAAATTTACTCCGCTACAGATATATTATTTGTTGTTTTGTCTATGTGGGTCTTCGTCTTTTTGCTAGTTTTAAATATATGATTTCCCCAATTTTGTCAATTTGTTTTTTCAAGATGCTGAAGTTTTCTTGTGAAGTGGTAATAACATTTAGTTCTTTACCTTCTGTTAGTCCCTTTTTAGCCAGTGTATCTGCTTTTACATTATTTTGTATGTTAATGTGGGCAAGGATCCATGAGTTTAACTTAATTCCTTCTGCCGATTAATTTTCGCACTTGATCTAGTATGAGATAAGAAATGTCTGGTCTGCCCTCCCTGTGTGTTTTTCTAGAACTTTCACAGCCGAGAGTCTGTAGCTATAAGATATTTAGTGATGTATCATTTAGTGGGGTTTTTTGTTTTTTTTTGGCAGCTTGAATGAGACCCGTTAGTATAGCCATCACCTCAGCTGTGAAGATGGAAGAGTTATCTATGACTCTGACTAGTGTGGTCATCATTGGGTATATAGATCCCTATGACTCCTAGACTAGTGTGGTCATCATTGGGTATATAGATCCCTATGACTCCTAGACTAGTGTGGTCATCATTGGGTATATAGATCCCTATGACTCCTAGACTAGTGTCGTCATCATTGGGTATATAGATCCCTATGACTAAGACTAGTGTGGTCATCATTGGGTATATAGATCCCTATGACTCCTAGACTAGTGTCGTCATCATTGGGTATATAAATCCCTATACCTGTTTTTTCCTGTTACAGGATCATGGAAGCCATCCGCATATACTTTGATCCAGTTTGAGAAATCATCCTCTAGGTATTGTAGAAACACATTTTTAATGAGTCGAATTTGATTTGTTTTTTCCTAGTGTTCTGTTTGTGGTGGTTTCAGTTGTCATAGTGGTGTATCAGTCAGTTCCTGTCGAAATGGTTCAATTAATTATTAGTTTCTTCCCCGCCTTTGTTTCTATTTCATCTGTTATGTTTTTAATGTTGATGTTTGAGCAGTGATTATTTTGGCTGGGTGGTCATTGGGAATTGTCAGTATTTTTTAGGTAGGATCTGATTGATTTTTCAATTATAATTATTTGATATAGTAATATATTTGATATATCACTCGGCTTTTTCCACACGAATCCAATGTAGCAGTACGAGACGCTTACGAGAATTTGTCGTGTCGATTGTCAGACAAACATCTAGTTAATCTGAAAGATTAAATGGGGGTCGCATACTTCACTAAAAGGAAACGAAACACACTGACTCTTTTGAGACAGAGAACTATATCTGAAGGAACTTTATCTCAGAACTATATCTCACTATTTTATTTTTTTTAACTCTTACATTTTCTTGCGGGTAAAAATGAAAAAGATTTTTAAAAATAATTTGTAACATAAGTTATACCAAAGGTAGCTAGACAATCGAAAGCACGTTATATGCTTTCAACCAGCCGCGGTAACCTCGTTGTCAGTGGCTTCAGTATAAACATTGCCATGTAATGGGGACAAAGCTTGTTTATAGGAGATTTTTTGCTCACGGATCGAATCAGGGTGTTCAGGGCACGTTCAGTGAAAATGTCCTTTGAACGACGAAACCTCTTTTACTTTACAAGAGTGCGTTCAGTGAAAGTGTCAAGGAGCGGCGTTGGTAGTGGTTTTGTGTGTGTGTGTGTGTGTGCGTGCGCGCGCGCGCGCGTGTGGTGTGTGTTTGTGTGTGCGTGTGTGTTTGACAAACTGAAGGCTTTCACCGAAAATTGAATCGTAGCAGTACGGTGAGCAGTTTTTTCTGAAGTATACCCGGTACGTTAAAAAAGCATGCCAGTAAGCTGTCATCGAGAAGTAATGTGTGAATGAAGGAAGTTATAAGAGCAGTCAATTGAAACCGGTCGCTGACAACAGTGACATTGGTAGTTCAGAAGAATGAATGATGTAAGTTATAATAGCAATTGATTGAAACTGGTCGTCTAAAGTCTCCATTGCGCGCTTGATAAAGCGGCCGTCGAGAGGTGATAATTCCAAAGATACAAGCTTTTCTATAGCACTTTCGATGAAATAAGAACTTGTTCCATGAAACTGTCCTCGACATGTGTTGGGGTATTAAGGAGAACTATCCGATGTTTACAACTTAGTCATTTTCATTCATACAGTCTGTAGAGGATGTCTGTATTGTCGTTTCTTTCATCGATTTCCAAGAGGGTAGTCTCCAGGGCACTCGCCTTTCACTGGTTTTCGGTTAGTAAGTTCCTTGGTGCGCCTTAATATCCAGGGGATTCAGCTAAACTTCCTAACCGTATATGTTATTTCGCAAGCGAAGTGAATTTTTAAAGAACATTTAATTATACTGTTAATATAATATTAATATACAAGAACACGTCGTTTGCAGATTAAATGAAGAGGTGTTAAAGTTTACGTTTATTTCATTTTTCATTTTCACACTTTGATTTTTATTACATCAGAAATAAATGGTTAGCACGTTGTTTGTGAAAATGGCTGGATTCATGCACTGGTGATAGGTTTACATTTCCTTCAATTTTACACCTGCGAATCGCATCACATAAAAAGTGTCTACTCTAATATGACGTCACAGTCACGAACGTCCTGGTGTACGAAATATTTACTGTGTAAAAATAATTATAGATAAGGTATGTCCGCAGTATCATTGAGTATTTACATTAAATGCACGTCAGGACTGCCCAGGTGTATACAGTGCTTTCACCGACAAATAAATATTGCAATCACATCAGGTATGGTGCAACGTTTAACTTGTTTTCACTGCATAATATTACGAACGCAATCTGGAATAGTCAGACATAGATAGGTATGTACACTGAATGCATCGCAAATATCTGAACATACAGGTATGTACACTGAACGCATCGGGAATATCTGGACATACAGGTATGTACACTGAACGCGTCGGGAATAGCCAGACATAGATAGGTACGCAAAGTGAACGCATCAGGAATATCTGGACATAAAGGTATGTACACTGAACGCGTCGGGAATACTCGGACTTAGATAGGTATATACACTGAACCCGTCGAAAATAGCCGGACATAAATAGGATATGTACACTGATCGCGTCTGAAATAGCCGGACTCATGTGTATACACTCCACCGTTGCTTAATACGCAAACTTAGATAGGTATATACACTTCACCGGTGCTTCACTCTAAACGCGGTAGACAGTGCTGCTATTGAAAGTGACAACAGCGTCAAGATCTCAGAAAAGATAAACTGAAATAAATATCTATGGCTGGACCGCAACTGTTGTGTTTAACAAGTGTAATGAACGCTGTGGCATAGTCACTGATCGAAGGATCTGGAGTGTTTTGCGGGTGTGTGTTAAGTTGGTGCTAGGCAGACCACAGATTCATAATTATTCGAAAATATTCCCATTCCTTATGCAGTATCTCTACTAATAAACGTTAAGCAAAACACGGGTGAAAAAATTAATGACTCTGAAATCATCCGCTAAAACTACGCTTCAAAAAAACAGTATTATCTTAAAGTCACTTTAGCTACGCAGTATAAGCCATAAAACTACCATTAAGTTATCCTTTTACATTACGTTTCACTTTAATACTGATTTAAGATATCCACTATAATTATGCATCGAAAACTCTAATTCTGGCCCTCATTAACCTCTATTAACCACAATTAACTCTCATAATGCTGGCCTACGTTAACTTCTATTAACTACAATTAACTGTCATAATGCTGGCCTACATTAACCTCCATTAACTACAATTAACTGTCATAATGCTGGCCTACATTAACCTCCATTAACTACAATTAACTCTCATAATGCTGGCCTACATTAACCTCCATTAACTACAATTAACTCTCATAATGCTGGCTTACGTTACTAAAATTAAACATTATAATCTGTCCTATGTTACCATCTAAAAAAATTAAATATCATAAAGGTAGCCTCGTTACCGTCTATAACTAAAATTCAGATAAAATAATTCTGGTTTAAGATATCCTACATAACCAGACTTTCGAAAGCCTTGCAAAATCAACATATCAATTTAATTTTGCCTAAAATTTCGCCTTCGAAGCAAACAACTCTCTCTCTTTCTCACACACATACACACACATGTGCGCGCGCACACTTTCCATAAATCCAGAACACAAACCTGCGTTGATTAATATTACTTTATTAGTCTAATCTCGCCATTATGCCAGAATACAAGCCTGTATTGTTTCTGTGACTTCATCAACCAATTCCTAAGAGCCAAAATACCAGCCTGGGTTGACTAATAACACGTATCTATTAAAAAGTATTTTTTCTAGTACAATACAGAAATCCAAAGAGAGCCCCCCCACTATAACCACCACTAATGAAATAAAATAAAACCCCATATAAAGCAAAATGCATCACAGCAAGCGGCGCATGCGTACTCCACATTTGCTGACGTAGTAGGAAAAAAATTCACCGTCCATAATTAATCATCACGATCGTATCTTAAATTAAAATAATAAATATTTCCCGAGATGAGCACAGATTTATTACTGATTATTTATTTCAAGCCGGACTTAACGCCATTTCTGGATGAGATTGGATCACGTGCACCAGGGCCCTGACCTAAGAAGCACGACCTAATTACGATCTAAATAAATTACAGTCAAGCGACTTAAAAGCATGCCGCTTATTGTAATATAAATGCGTAGCATAATTTTTAAGTGGTAAATGCTCTGTCTCATTCGGATTTGAGATGCCGTGTTGTGTTGTTCTGTGTAATATGTAGGCCTACGATACGAGCATTTATTTACCCATTCAACACTCATATCGCCCCAAATCTCCCTCCCATTCTCTTGAGACAGGATGATCAATCAGCTGCGCATACTCAGTCCTGGTAATTCCTCCCCCATCTTCAGTCACTTCGATCAGACTTGTGTGACCCCCTAGTGGCCTAGTCGGTGACCCACCCACCCTAGTCGATTTTCAGCCGCAATGATCAGACAACAGCATCTTACTCAATCCTGGTGACCCTCCCCTCCCCCGCGTCACCGTGAGTCGGAAAGTTCAGTCAACTGCGCATGCTCACTCTGGGATGTGATTAATGAAATGATATTTTACAGTTACAAAGTGCAAAGGATGAAACACATTATTTTCATCACTTTGTAATTACTTATCTTTGAATGTCACTTGATGAGATCTAACTCAGAGAAAGAAATATTTCTCAGATTTTAGTTTAACAACTGTAGCAGGAATTAAAATTTCAACGACGCAGATGTAGGCCTATGAAGAAAGGTGGGTGAAGCGTGCAGATGTAGGCCTATGAGGAAAGGGTGTACACAAAGTATAAGTATTTGGAAATGATGGAAAGACACTTTCACATAATTGTAGTATTACATGTACATTGAATACCGATTCACACTCACACAATAGTAGTATTACATGTACATAAACTATCGACTCACTTTGGAATATTAGTAATTTAAAAACACTTGTAGGAAAGCATAGTGCAAGAATTTGTTTAAAAACACTTGTAGGAACATTTTATTACCCCGACGGCCCCGAACTTTGAAATTCATGTGCGAAATACGATGCTGTACGAAAATCCCAAGTGTGGATGACGCTTTAGTGTCGAATCTTTTGCACACATGTCAAGTAATAATGTGAAAAGATTGTCTTGAAAGGATAGAAATATTTTTTTTATTTTACTATTTTAAAATACGGTTCATCCATTCCCACCACCACCATCACCACTGCTGGTAGATATTGTGGCTTCTTCTCAGCATTCTTGAGATTGACATGTATATTGCTGACAGTTTATGCACTCTTAAAACAGGTATTTTTCTTTCATGCAGGTAAGTACCTTGAATTCGTCATATAAAAAACATTTTCTTTTCTAGGAACATGTTTAAACTCGCTAAAATTAAAATACATTTACTCATGCTAAAGAAGAAATATTTTCCTGATTATTTTTATAATTTTATTGATTCCTTCGTTCGTTTTTCTTCGCATTAGACATAAATGGTCACTGATAATTTTTGTCAAATGATAAAACAAGTTTTGCAATAAATCGTAGGTGCCAATTTTGTTTTTAAATTTCACGTCTGTCTTGAAAAACACCACTAGGATTGATGTCATATCATCGAATCTCTCAGATGTTTCTACTTGCATGAGCACGGTAATATTACAATAGCTCAAAGCAGCGGGAAAGGAAGTTTGAAGATCAGGTGACAAGGAATGTAAGTCATGCGTGTAAATAACCTAGTTCAATAGAGTATGGTGTTTTGAATGTATACAGCAACTTTCAAATTCAAGGTTCCAGTAGAAAGTGAAATATGTGGTAGAAAGAACGTGCTTCTGAGAGATGTTCGATTCTACCACTGTACACAAAGGAATTTGATGGCGACACAAAGGACCATTCAACCACTCTTTTCTACTGGGGTTGTGATACTTGGACAAAAGTAAAAAGTCTACTGCACAAATATCTCCTGTTACTGCAAGTTTTAAATGGACACAAGTTAACAACGCATTGACTTGACCGGGTTATGGCACGTGTCATCTTTTAGTGATCTCGTTCGTCAACGAGAAATTTTATTTTTATTTTTAAAATAACACTAAAATAAATTCTGTTATTAAAAGTTGGCTCTTTTATTTACTTGTGTGTTTGTTTCCATTTCTCCCTATCCATCCAGTGGTAGTTCACACATATGGTAAGCAATCTGGCGGCTTGCACTGATGCAGGGTATAAATAGGGGTATGATTTGCAAATGGCTTTGATGTTTGGGTAATTAAAGCTCACCATTGAAAAACTCTACTGGTGTATGCACTTAATGTGGCGCGAACGCCCACCCGTCCGTATGTATACATTTATTCCCGAGTTTAGTACCATCGCAGAACTGTCTGTACATCTATACCCATTATAAACAATTTCTTTAATACCCGTTATAATCAGTCTAAATAATCTCAACAGTGTGACTGTACAATTCCTTACATTGCCGTGTTGTACCGATTTTATTTTCCATACAGAACTGATCGATCTGCAATGACAGTTAAGTCATTTTAAATGTGAAGGTAAAAATATTCAACACTGAGTTTGCGCGCGCGCGCGCACACACACACACACTGATTTAAATATAAACTTGACTCACTAAAACAGTAGGCTACATCGTACTCGACACACCAAGCTACTTAAAATTCGATATACAATTTCTAGATCGACAAAAACATTCAATACTGCTATAAAAAATTTTGCATGAGGAAGAAATTGTGTGAGCACCGTTTTTGACTTACCTCTTCGCGTCTCCGTGTATTCTGTCTGTAAAAATACTACTTCCTGACATATGTCTATCAACCGTGTCAGGTTGGGTCACCCAGATAGTGTGGAACACAGGAAGAAAACACCTGAATAACTAGTGTCAAGACCAAACGGGTTGCTTATATCGTCTGTTTCAAGGTTGCGCGCGCAGCATTCACTGCGCGCTAATAGTGGCACTCGCTATGTATTTTCGCGGATGTTTTAATTTAAAAAAAAAATAATCAAGTATTTATTTACTGCTTTGCACAAGTTTTATATATTTTATATACACAACTAAAATAAAACATTCCCTGATTATGCACATTGTACTCAAAAAGAGAAGAAAAGGGTAAATAAATAATATTTAAACAGCAATTCGACAGATCTGTCTGTGATACGTGAAAAGCACGTCATTGCGAACACATCACATCACAATTCCGCTAGTGTAGGGTCGGTGAAAGTGCACGGTACCGACTATCTTTCTACTGTTTACCTGCCATGAGGCAGTGGGGTGTGTCAGTGTTTTTAACTCTTGACTGTCAACTTTATGGAGAAGGTATGCAACGCTCGGCTTTTACAGTGGGCGAGCTAAATCACTAAATATGTTTAGATATATTTACTGCGTTAGTGGTCAAGAATTTTCTGAATTAACCCAACATTTATTTTAACTTACATTTATACGATAAATTTTATTGTTCTCCAAGGTTTTGGTATTTGGCCCATTAGGCAATGACTTTGTAAAACTATATTGAAATTATTAAGGTCGTAAGCATAGGGAAAGGACGGGACTCGTGAAACATTTTAAAACTGTTTTTGTATAGGTCGCTGGCCTTTTTATCAGTCTAGCATTTAAAAAAAAAAACCTCTATTTATCAGCCTGTTTTTCAAGGAATTAAATTTTTATAAAAAGGGATTTGTCTTTGTGAACCTATTTTTACATTGCATGTTAAGAATTCAGCACAGTGTTCACACAATGGATTGTTGAAATAATATGACTTAACTAGCCGTCCAGTGGACGGACGAGCGTAATTTTATGCTTCACACAGATAACGCTAGTAGCAGTGATTCACAAAGTTGTCTCCCATTTGGTGCCGCAGAAACTGATTATAATAACAACAACAACAACAAAAAAGGACTCAAGAGCGGATAATTCCGTAATTAATCATTTCTTTATCAGAGTTTCGTTAAAGATTTATTTTTAAAAATAATTTTAAAAAACTGAGGTGATAAAGATATTAAGGTTCAAAGATCAGCAACAGATACAAATTAGCTTGGTATTGGGTGCTTCCCATTGGCTTATATCACTTTCCTGCCCATAGGCCCATCTCGACACTGAAGTGGACTGTCTCATAATTATCTTGTAGTGGCTTGTCAGTCTCTTGCCTGGACCTATATCATTCTCTTTCTTAGTGATTATTTTAATCTCTTGCAGAGATACTTATCTCAGGGCTTAGTCTCAAATAGTGATCTACTGTACACTCTTGCAGAGATACTTATCTCAAGGCTTAGTCTCAATTAGTGATCTACAGTACACTCTTGATGAGGACTAACTCAATCACAGCGAACTATCCCAGACTGCCCGTTATCTCTCCTTCAGCGGCCTATCTCAGCCTATTGCAGGACCTAGCTCAATTTCATGCAGTGGATTTGAGTCATGGAAGCTTGAGACAATGTATTCTGGAAAGGGAAATTGCCTACAAACGTTTGAAAGGATGGGCCGGACAATATGGCAGCCGCCAAATACTTGTTCCATCGACAAGGGATCTTTAGGGTACGTGCCTTGCAGTGCACGAGACCCGGTTTATTGTCTCGTCCTGCCGAATACACAGTGCCGTCTTGACGCATGAGCACGCTGGGCAGTTGCCCGGGGCCTCACGAGCATAGGGGCATTTATCGACCATTTACTTTTTTTTTTTATTCCTGTGAGTGGTTGTATAGGTAAGGGCCCCAGTGCACTGCATTGCCCGTGGGCCTTTAATGTTGTTATGACGGCCCTGCGAATACACACAATTTCACTTACCAGGCTGTGTACATGCGTGCAATTCGTTCACAAAATCAATCAGATCAATTAAATGATCATTAAAGAGAAATATATTTGACACTTGATCAATGCATGTTATATCGACTAGCAGAGAACAGAGACATCATAAATGTAATCGATACTTACTTCAAACCTTGCTGTTGTTTACTAATCTGATTGCGCAAATGCTTGCGTGTAAATGGAGAGTTGAAGTATGCGTAATGCAAACGCCTACGTAGAAATGGAGTGTTGAAGTATGCGTAATACAAATGCCTACGTAGAAATGGAGTGTTGAAGTATTCTTAATACTAACACCTACGTAGACATGGAGAATTGAAGTGTGCATAATACAAATACATACGCATAAATGAAGTGATGACATACTCAGAACTAAATTCTATGGTTGACATAAGGCAGTAAAAATTGTTCAACTATGAATGACAATATATTTATCATGCTGGTTTGGTCAATATATATCAATGTCAATTTTTTAAAGATTACTTTTCGCACTATTCTAACTTGTCAATTTTACTTCTTTTTTTTTTTTTTTTTTTTTAGGAAATTATGAACAAAACCTGATAAGAGAAATTATTTTTTCACCAGTTACAGTTAATATTAAATAAAGTAAATGAAACAAATATCAAGTTGAATTACTATTAACTTATTGCAAAATATGATTTTTCTACTAATATCTCACTGTATTCTATTTCAAGTTTACATTTTGTAGTTTCTACTTTATTCAGTGTTTAAATTTTGGAATTTCTACTTTAGTCAGTCTTTAAATTTTATTATTTCTACTTGAGTCAGTTTTTAAATTTTGTAATTTCTACTTCAGAAGTCTTTAAATTTAGTCATTTCTACTTAGTCAGTGTTTTAATTTTATCATTTCTATTTTAGTGTTTCAATTTTGTAATTTCTACTTGAGTCAGTGATTAAAGTTGTAATTTCCACTTGAAACAGTGATTAAATTTTGTAATTTCTACTTGAGTCAGTGATTAAATTTTGTAATTTCTACTTTAGCAAATGTTTACATTTTGTACTTTCTACTTTAATCAGTGATTTTAAATTAATTGTTATATAAATTGTTAAATTGTCAGAGTAACCTGACCTTGGGCACTCCTTATGAAGGTATTTTAAAAGTGTCTGAGTTGGAAGTAAACAATTAGAGTCGAGAATGTTCTAGAAATTGCTGATGTAATGCAAACTAGTGTGCAGTTTTTATTATCCAATGGTTATGATGTACGAGAATTAGACCAACCAAATATGTTACTTTGTCATGCAACGCACGCGCACGAACACACCTACATTCAGTCAATGAGATTTAATTAATACTTGGCCATTGTTATCTTATCACCCGAAGTAAACGTTGTAACACAAGGCTCATGAAATATCTTTCTATTCTAAAGAAAAGTAACACCAAACAAAATCAGCAATTTTGATATTTAATTAATTATCACAGTAACTCCTTTGTTTTTGTTTTTATTTTGCAATAATTAGCAACGCTAATTTGCATAAGTTTGAAATCTTACAATGATATAGATTGTTCACTTCATTATAACTATACAATAATCTTTGTGCCTGATTTATAGCACTATTAATCGTTTATTCATATAAGTTACCTAGTATTTCACTGATGCTGACATTACTGTTTTATAATGTTCTTTTTCTAATATACAATCTTGTTATAATGTTTTTTTTAAAATTTACAATCTTGTTATAATGTTCTTTGTTTCATTTAAGTTTGTTATAATGTTCTTTTCCTAATTTACATTCTTGTTATAATGTTCTTTTCCTAATTTACATTCTTGTTATAATGTTCTTTGTTTTATTTAAGTTTGTGTTATAACATCCTTTGTCTAGTTTATTACTGTGTTAAAACTTCCTTTGTATAGTTTATTACTGTTATAACGTTTTTTGTGTCATTTCTAACTGTGTTATAACGTTCTTTGTATATCACTGTGTGCTGTAATGCTCTTTGTATAATTTATCGCTGTTATAACGCTTTGTGTATAATTATAATTTATCACTCTGTTATAACGTTATTTGGGTAATTTATCACTGTTATAACTTTCTTTGTATGATTTATCACTATGTTAAACGTTCTTTGCATAATTTATCTTCTCCCCACACACACACACACACACACACACACTCTTCATTTTTGTTTGTTTTGTTAAAAGTGAAAGCTCATTTCGCTGCAAATACATCTTATTTTGACCAGAGACATAGATTTATGCATGTCTATACTTGGAACGTCCAAACCACTGAGAGATTTCCTATCGAGTTTCTAGCGCACAATGTTACCGTTCGTAAACTAGACACTTTTTTCCAGGAAAGAGTAATCCGGGTCTTTTCTGAAAGTTTGGGTCGCACTGTAGTCAATGAACGATTTTGTCCCCCACCCCCCCCCACCCCCGCAGAGAAATCATTTCTCTGTACACGTGCACGAGCGAGCACGTTTTAAAAACACTGTTTGACCGGACAGACCAAATTTAGGCTTACGTCGTGATCGATTTTTTCTTACGCCACAAATTTTTACCTCAAGAAACACAGATAAGGTTATGACAACGCTGGCACGCAAACCACACTGAATCAAAGAAACTATTGGCGAGGAGTTATCGAACCTGTTAGGCCAAGTGGACACGTAAAAACTAGTATGGATATTGCTCTGTGTCACAGTCTGATAAAATTGTCCGACTTCGTGACCCACTTGCCTTGTTTACTTCAAATTCGAATATTTGAAACCCTTGGCCCTTTGTTCCAAGCTTCCTTTTTCTAGGTGCTTCTAGAACAGGTCAAGATGTTATGTAACTTTAGGACCATTGTCCAGTTCTCGAACCAACCACATGCTTTGCGAACAGTCACGTGATACGCAATATACCTTTCTATATATGTACCCACACGCTTCCGCTCCCTCACTTCGAGCACATTTTAGCTAATTCCATCAGCTTACTCGGGTCGTGAGAGGCAGCCGGCGCCATAGAGAATCAAGGTACCCTTCGACTTCTCTCAAAGGTATCATTTTATTTAATAGTATTTGCCTATGTATTGTTTAAGTATGTATTTGTGCTATGTATTATATGATTTCCATATACACTTGAGCATGGTTCAGAGAAATAGCTGAAAACCTATATGTTACGGAATATAAATTTATTGTAACCATTTTTCCATTTCTGTACTTTAATTTATATTGTTTTAATTCACTAAGAGCCAGAATGCTGCGCTCGATATGAATTCTTCATGTAATTCAATTATTGCGTGTAATTTAAATTGTAAATTGTGAAGCGCTCTGTCGGTTTGAATTACCCCTTGTATGAACATTAATTTAACGTTGTATCTATTTTATTGCTTCATACGTCATGACTGTTAAATGGAACACATGTGAGACGATTATATTTTTTCTAAAATCTAATTGTAAGCGACGCGAGGTCGAAACTCTTTGTTCAGCGCATTTAATTGAGCCATGCCTAGGTAGGACCTGTTAGGTTGAGAATTATATCCAAACACGTTGCATCCACAGGTCGGCTCATGGTTCATGTTTCACCCATGCCTCACCTGCATTAGCTTATTGGTGTAAGCGTGTCGAAATCCACTCTGAGGGCCATGCTGCAAAAATTCCAGTTCCTAGCCACTAACAAAGGGACATCATTCCTTATGCACCACGTGTGTCGTTAAAGGGGGACTGAGGGAACGAACCGGCATGACTGAGTGTTGAGACCAAGGATACAAGAATAGAGCTAAGTGCAAAATCAAGTGTACAGATCTCAAAGGAACACTTTTCTGGCAATTTAGATTGACAAAAATCAGGCATAGGCGCGTAAAGACAGAGTGAAGACTATTCGCGTTGCATTCGATTTATTGTTAATTTGTTAAACTTTATTAAATCTTATTTTCTTTGTTAATACCTCTTAGTAGTTGATTTCTATGCACAATAGACCAATTAGATTAATTCTTAGATTTGAATGGGGGCGGATGAGCAGAAAGATTGATGACGAGTGCATATTAATTTAGAGGGACTTAACTGTTTTCAAATCTAGCTAAAAGTTCGCAGTTTATTAGTCTGTAAATTTGTCGTCTGAACTACAAGACGCACTTTTAATTAGTCAGATAATAAATTGAGCAACCAGTCTGCGTAGAATATGAGAGGAAGAATTAATTATATTTAAAGTCTTTTAATTATTCTAAGCAGGGTCTTTAAATAAATACTGGAAACGTAACAAGTGGGGGTCGTCGCGGGATTGATATGTATTAAATTGTAAATTGTAACATTTTTATACATAGGGCGCATCATAACCTAGAAACGAACGAACGAACAGAATTGCCAATTGTTCTTTTGATTTTTGTATCACTGATTTTCTTTGCTTTTGTTGTGACATGTGCATGTATTCTTTTGCAGAGTAGCGTGCATGTTAGTTAATGTTGATATATTTAAGCGTAGTTAAATATGTCATGTTAGCTATTGAATGATTTATTTAGTATTGTGTTACTGAGTACTTCATTGTGAGGAGTCGAAGGTTATACCGCCAGCTAGGAGAGTTATCGGTAGTAACAGACTTCGGACTATTATATTTAGGGTGCTAGATATAATGTGTAATGTTGTATGGTAGGAGCCGTGACATTACGAAAGTCTTGGAACAGCGGACACTGTGACAAGCAGGTGAAACGTGTAAAGAGTTAACGCGTAATTTATTTCGGAAGGTGTTCTGAGTAAATTAAATAATTTTTGTAAGGTTGTAGCCTAAAAGTTATTTTCGGGATAAGCGGAGTTATCGCCGACGGTTAAAACACACAATTCACGAGATACATTCTTATTGTAGCCAGCGCGCTAAGACAGTAAAATGGATCGCAAACAGGTTATCGAAGACCTGAAAGAAGCCGGTATCATGATAGGATACCAGGGTGACGAACTGACTAGCTACATCAAAACTGAGCTAGAGAAAGCGGAAAAAGCGGACAAAGAAAGGCAAGAGATAGAAAGAGAAGAACGTATTGCTAATCGCGAACTGAAGAAGTTAGAAGCTGAAAAACTAGCCGAAACTGAAGCTAAACGCATCGCAGCTGACGCAGAAGCTAAAAGGTTAGAAGCTGAAAGATTAGCCGACATCGAAACAAAACGTATCGCAGCGGACACAGAAGCTAAACGCATCGCAGCAGACGCGGAAATAAAACGGTTAGAATGGGAAGTGAAGAAACTAGAAGTTACCAATCCAAACCGTGACCGCAGAAGCAGTGGTGATTCGCGTTCTAGCGATGGAAATAATCACAGTAGAATTGAAAATATCATTCCAAAGATAAATATGGTCCCATTTGATGAGAACAAAGATCAAATAGACGCGTATTTAAAAACGTTTGAAAAGTTAGCCAGAGCAACGAACATTCCAGCGGAACATTGGGCGATAAATTTATCGGGATTATTGCAGGGCAGTGCGAAAAACGAGTTCAATAAGCTTAGCGATTCTGAGTCAGATAATTACGACACAGTCAAGGCCGCATTATTGAAACGTTACAAACTCACAGCAGATACATACCGACGTAAGTTTAAACAGGCCACTAAAGCCAGTTCAGAGACGCACGCACAGTACATACGACGCGTAGCTGACTTGTTCCAAAGATGGATAGATCTAGCCGAAACTCCACAGACGTACGCAGGTCTTAGGGATGAAATGGTAAAAGACCATATTCTCGGGTCATACAAATCAGATCTACTGATTCACTTAGCAATAAGGGAAAAATCTACGCTAGAGGAGATAGGCAACGCCGCCGATCGCTTTGATGACGCACATTCTCAATTCTCGAACGCACACGCGAACAACAAGTCTCGACCGAACGAACCGCAGACTCGAAAGGATAAGAAAAATGACGGGAAGGCACCTAATGAGCGTGATGATAAAACATCTAAACCCGACGCTAAAAACAAGTCCGACAAACAGAAAGATAAAAAGAATCTTGCATGTTACACTTGTGGTGATAGTGGCCATTTTTCACGAACATGTCCTGAAAAGAAAACAGCTAAAGTTTACGCAGTAGAAAGTCATACACCTAAAACAGAAAAGTCGAATCGAACACCAGTACAGGCAAACGGTCACGATACAATCGCTTTGCTTGATACAGGGTGTGAGCTAGACGCTATAGTAAATGCATCATTAGTTAACCGTACCGACTACACAGGGGAGACAATCTCTGTCACCTTTGCAAACGGCGAACAAGACATTTTACCAGTAGCTGAAGTCTCGATTGTTTCAGACTTTGTAGAAGGAACAGTCAAAGCGGCAGTTATGGAAAACTCACCGCATGACGTGATCCTTGGTTGCAAGTATGTTTTGCCGTGCAAAAAACAAACTTCAACTGAACCACCACTGGTTAACGCTGTAACCAGAGCAGCGAGTAGTAAAGACAAATCTGTAACTGCACCGATGTCTGCCGCACCAGCCGTAGATAAAGCAACAGTTAGCGAGATTAAAATATTACAAGCTGAGGACGAAACACTAGACAAGTTACGCAGACAAGCTGTACTTGTTAGTGACGTCAACACTGACGATTCGAATAAGAAAGCGTGCATTATTCTGAAAAAGGGTTTATTGTACCGCTATTCGAAAGTGGGAGACGAATTTCGGAAACAATTAGTCGTTCCACAAACCAAACGAAATGACGTATTACGATTAGGTCATGAGAGTCTTTTTGGTGCACACATGGGTGTACAAAAAACAACTAGTCGTATTACAAGTGAGTTTTATTGGCCGGACATCACTGCCGATATCCGTAGATTCGTGTTAAGTTGCGACACATGCCAGAGAACACAGTCTAAAAATTCAATCAGACCCGCACCGTTAGGAGAGCCTGAACTGATCAGTGAACCCTACAAGCGCGTAGCATTGGATTTGATTGGGCCTATAATACCCACATCAACGAGAGGTAATCGATACGTGCTGACCACTATTGATTACGCAACAAGATTCGCCGACGCAGTACCATTGAAAAATATTGATACTGAAACTGTCGCCGAAGCCCTTTTCGGTCTATGGAGTCGTGTTGGAATTCCTACTGAAATTTTGACGGATCAGGGGAGTCAATTCATAGGCAACGTAATGAAGGAAGTAAATCGTTTACTTTCCATCAAACATCTTACTTGCACACCATACCACCCCCAGGCAAATGGTCTGATTGAAAAATACAATGGGACATTAAAAACAGCACTTAAAAAGCTCGCCACAGATAAACCGAAAGACTGGGACAGATACATCCCTGCCCTACTATTTGCATATAGGGAGGTGCCACAATCTTCCACCGGGTTTTCACCATTTGAGCTACTTTACGGACGTACTGTACGCGGACCGATGATGATTTTGAAGGCACTTTGGACTGATGAAAAGACAGATGACGAAGTTAAGACAACTTATACATACGTCACTGACTTAAGAAACCGTCTTGAAACTATAGGCAAGATAGCACGGGAAAACTTGACGATAGCTCAGTCTAGACAGGCAGAATATTACAATAAGCACACCAAACCTAGAGAATTTGAAGTTAATGACAAAGTGTTACTGTTGCTTCCTGAAGCACATAACAAACTTCAGATGAAATGGAAGGGGCCCTTTGTAGTTACCGCCAAGCTAGGGGGACTGAACTATAAGGTGCAGACAGGAAAGAGAGAGAAAATCTTTCATGTTAACCTACTCAAAAAGTACATAAGCCGTGAGGATCAAACCACTCAAGCTGATTTTGTCGTAGCGACGATAGTTACAGAAGACGAGGGGGATACTGATTGCGTCACTGGTACTTTACCAAACTGTCCTCTACAGACGGACGAAACTGTCAAAGACGTTAGGGTAAATGAAGCCTTGACAGAAAGACAGAAAAAAGAAGTGAATGAATTGCTTAATGAGTTCTCATCTACTCTGACAGACAAACCAGGGTTGACAGACTTAATAGAATTTTCACTGAAGCTGACTGACAACAAACCGATACGTTTGAAGCCGTATCCGTTGCCACACGCTAAGATAGATGACGTTAGACGTGAGATTAAGACTATGCTAGATCTAGGGGTCATAGAGAAGACTGACAGTGCCTACGGATCACCCATCGTGTTGATTAAAAAACGTGATAACTCGTTCCGTTTTTGCGTAGACTACCGCAAACTCAATCAAGTGACAGAGTTTTGTGCCGAACCTCTTCCTGATCCGGATCTCATCTTCACTAAGCTAGCTAACGCTCATTACTATACCAAAATAGATTTGTCACGCGGTTTTTGGCAAATCAAGGTCAAGGACACTGATCGACACATACTAGCTTTCACTACACCAGTAGGAAACTACACATGGAAAGTTATGCCTTTCGGAGTTTCAAACGCTCCAAGCATTTTTTCTAAAATGATGCGGTCATTGTTAGAACCACTGTACGGACGTGGAGTTGAGAACTTCATGGATGATTTAATTCTAGGCACCCAGACATGGGAGGAGCACTTAACACTCTTACGAGATGTGCTAGCCAGATTAAAACAAGCCAACCTCACTGCCCGCCCTACGAAGTGTGAAATAGCACAATTCTCCTTAGACTTCTTGGGACACAAGTTGAGTCATGGAACTATGTCGCCAAGTGAAGCTAAGATAGCACAACTTAAGGACACTTCACAACCGCTAACAAAAACACAAGTTAGAAGTTTTCTTGGTCTTGCTAACTACTACAGAAAATTCGTACCAGATTTTAGTGCCATTGCATGTCCTCTGACTGACTTGACACGTAAGAATATGCCTACAAAAGTAGTGTGGACTGATGCATGCCAAAACGCTTTTGACACACTGAAATCTAGACTGACTTCAGATTTAGTTGTTAAACTGCCAGATTTGACAAAACCATTCTTGTTAAGGACTGATGCTAGCAACACAGGATTAGGAGCAGTGTTATTACAAGAACACAATGACACCAAACACCCAGTTGCATATGCAAGCCGTAAACTCACAACTACTGAACAGAAATATTCCACCAGTGAAAAGGAATGTCTTGCAATAGTTTGGGCTATAAAAAAGTTCGAAAACTATTTGTACGGAAAAACCTTTGTCATTGAGTGCGACCACCAGCCGTTGGCCTTTCTCGGGCAGGCGCAATTTACGAACAGCCGTTTAATGCGTTGGTCTTTGTTTCTGACGCAGTATGACGCAAATATTCATTACATCAAAGGGTCTTTGAATGTTGGCGCAGATTACATGAGTCGTGCTTGATGCCATCAAGTGCCGGTACTGATAGAATGTCGTTTAATCAATTAACTGAACCCTACGGATTCCTTCCTGTAAATATGAAATATAGTTGCACACTTTATTTCTAGGAATGTCGAAATTTTTTTGTGTAAATTTTTCTTCATTGTGGACTTCTACATTTTATCATACATAATTTGTAGGAGGCATTTTATCTTTGGCAAGATAAACGCCTCAAAAGCAAGGGGGTGTCACAGTCTGATAAAATTGTCCGACTTCGTGACCCACTTGCCTTGTTTACTTCAAATTCGAATATTTGAAACCCTTGGCCCTTTGTTCCAAGCTTCCTTTTTCTAGGTGCTTCTAGAACAGGTCAAGATGTTATGTAACTTTAGGACCATTGTCCAGTTCTCGAACCAACCACATGCTTTGCGAACAGTCACGTGATACGCAATATACCTTTCTATATATGTACCCACACGCTTCCGCTCCCTCACTTCGAGCACATTTTAGCTAATTCCATCAGCTTACTCGGGTCGTGAGAGGCAGCCGGCGCCATAGAGAATCAAGGTACCCTTCGACTTCTCTCAAAGGTATCATTTTATTTAATAGTATTTGCCTATGTATTGTTTAAGTATGTATTTGTGCTATGTATTATATGATTTCCATATACACTTGAGCATGGTTCAGAGAAATAGCTGAAAACCTATATGTTACGGAATATAAATTTATTGTAACCATTTTTCCATTTCTGTACTTTAATTTATATTGTTTTAATTCACTAAGAGCCAGAATGCTGCGCTCGATATGAATTCTTCATGTAATTCAATTATTGCGTGTAATTTAAATTGTAAATTGTGAAGCGCTCTGTCGGTTTGAATTACCCCTTGTATGAACATTAATTTAACGTTGTATCTATTTTATTGCTTCATACGTCATGACTGTTAAATGGAACACATGTGAGACGATTATATTTTTTCTAAAATCTAATTGTAAGCGACGCGAGGTCGAAACTCTTTGTTCAGCGCATTTAATTGAGCCATGCCTAGGTAGGACCTGTTAGGTTGAGAATTATATCCAAACACGTTGCATCCACAGGTCGGCTCATGGTTCATGTTTCACCCATGCCTCACCTGCATTAGCTTATTGGTGTAAGCGTGTCGAAATCCACTCTGAGGGCCATGCTGCAAAAATTCCAGTTCCTAGCCACTAACAAAGGGACATCATTCCTTATGCACCACGTGTGTCGTTAAAGGGGGACTGAGGGAACGAACCGGCATGACTGAGTGTTGAGACCAAGGATACAAGAATAGAGCTAAGTGCAAAATCAAGTGTACAGATCTCAAAGGAACACTTTTCTGGCAATTTAGATTGACAAAAATCAGGCATAGGCGCGTAAAGACAGAGTGAAGACTATTCGCGTTGCATTCGATTTATTGTTAATTTGTTAAACTTTATTAAATCTTATTTTCTTTGTTAATACCTCTTAGTAGTTGATTTCTATGCACAATAGACCAATTAGATTAATTCTTAGATTTGAATGGGGGCGGATGAGCAGAAAGATTGATGACGAGTGCATATTAATTTAGAGGGACTTAACTGTTTTCAAATCTAGCTAAAAGTTCGCAGTTTATTAGTCTGTAAATTTGTCGTCTGAACTACAAGACGCACTTTTAATTAGTCAGATAATAAATTGAGCAACCAGTCTGCGTAGAATATGAGAGGAAGAATTAATTATATTTAAAGTCTTTTAATTATTCTAAGCAGGGTCTTTAAATAAATACTGGAAACGTAACATTCGTCCCGTGCTGACGTGCCAAGACAACAAAAGAACAGTTTTAGCCGCCATTGCAATAAATCTGTCAATCACTGTTCATAACACTGGAAAATGACGTTGCGTGTAAGAGAGTATGAGTATGGTGGTGTAGGGTAGGGGTGGTTGTTGTCATGAATGCAAGTGCGTGTTTCAAGTCAGTATGTCATCAACATCTAATGACGGCCATCTTTCAACGCACGCCTTTGTTGTTTGTTTGTGTCGTAGAAATGCCAAGCTAATCTCTCATTAATGACGATTTATCGATGATTGTTCACTTTGTCGTTTGCTAGTTTTCCATGAACGGTATAAACCGTAGTATTTAGGAACATTTTCAACTGAATTGCAGTCGGTGGGTTAAGCCATTGAAATTAAAATAACTCAGTTCGCTGCATGACCGATGTGGAAAAAAATTCCTTAAGAAATATCCTTCAAGTTAATATGAACAAAGTATATATTCATATTCCAATGAAATTATGAAATTTAAATTTGTTCAAAGTGTCCATTTCAAAATAAATTTGGAGAATTTACAAGTTTACTGAATCAATATTTACTACAGATACTATATTATATTTAACTCCTTATATTGAATTGATAATATTGTAATGGATTTTTGTATAATTAATGTTAGAGTTTTTATTATTTTTTTCTTCTGAAGTCTGGTCTAGTGTCTGCAATGCTGTTTTTGTATCCTGCAGGATAATAAAGTGTCCACAGCACGCCTAGCTCACCTGGTCTAGTGTCTGCAAAGTTGACATGAAGTAAAGGTGATCTGGAAATATTCAAGTTGCAGGCTAAACCAAAGAAAGGCAAAAACCCATGAATTTATTTTTTAATAGTTGCAGTTGTACACGTGGAAAATTATGTTAAACTTATACAATAAACAACGCTATGCAGGACGTACGACTGCCTTCCCAGTTTACTCGATATTAGCATTCCCGAGAACCCTGCGTAAAAGCAAACATGTCATTAATGTTTAATGTTTCGAATACTAGCAAGTAAGGCCTAGAGATAGCAGCCAGTCTGAAAATATGAACACGTCACACAGTGACATTGCTTATTCTGAAAAAACAAAAAACGTTTATAAAGATTAGTCATTTTGAAGAGAGAGTTGATCTGTGTCCTCGTTATTGCTTCATGGCATCCTAGAGGATCTCATAGTTTAATCTTTGTACACTGCATTATCACTATTTCTTGCCATTTATTATTTTGTATGCTGATCATAATGCTTAAAAATAAGAAAAACATTAACTATTATTCAAGTGATCAGACAATAGAATTTTCTACAGCAGGTAAACCTTTTTATCTCAGCCCATTGGCTGGTTTTGTTCTTGTAAATCTTTACCATTGAATAATAAAACTACTTCCCCAGTTGAACTAGTTTGCATTACATCAGCAATTTCTAGCATATTCTGAACTTGTCTCGTTTACTTCCAACTCTGACACTTAAAATATATCATAAGGAGTGCCCAAGGTCGGTTTACTCTTACAATTTAACAATTTATACAATGATTAACTCCTAAAAGAAATAATATCTTTCACCTACCTGGACAGCATTGTATCAGCAACAGGTGGTTCTGATGAGGACATCAAAGCCAGAATTGGGAAAGCTAAATATGCCTTTATTACCCTGAGACCAGTCTGGAGGTCAACATCCCTATCTGTCTGCAACAAACTACTAATTTTCAACAGCAACATTAAGTCTGTCCTCCTTTATGGCTCAGAGACCTGGAGAGCCACCAGCACTCTAACCAACAAACTCCAAGTATTCATCAATGGCTGCCTTCCCAACCTACTAAAGATCAGGTGGACAGACAAACTAAAGAACACCGATTTGTGGCAGTGGACAAACCAAAATCCCATCAATCAGCAATTTGCCAGGCATGGATAGCAATGGATAGGACACACCATATGGAAACCGCCACAGGACATCACCCGGCAGGCTTTGCAGTGGAACTCCAGGGAAAGAGACAGGTCGGTCGCCTTAAGACCACCTGGAGATGATCCTACGAAGAGGAAATGTAGAGCTGCAACCTGTCATGGGGTGAACTGAAAAAGACTGCCCAGAATCAAGTGCAATGGAGAGCTGTTGTTGAGGCCATTTGTTCCACGAGGAATCCAATGAGATAAGTAAATCAAGTAACTCCAGAAATAGGGATAGGTACATTTACTTCACCACAAACTTCAAACAGCATTTGTTCCTTGATTATATTTTAAGGGAGTAACAGCCCTTAATGTTTTACCTGAATCTTCAGGTTTACTGATTTATAAATCACTATGACCATGGTAGATTCGAGAAGTGTCTACACCCATTGTGTATGTGTAATGATACACTGCACTCTGTTGATGTATGGTGGCAAAGTATGCTGACTACATCATGGAATTTCAGGTACAAGGAAGTTATTGGAAATTGCTACATTGGTGTTCTGCTTGAGGGAGCTAATATGGCAGAGCACCCAGATTAGCTTTGAGAGAACAGTACTCATCAGTGTTCTACAAGTGCAAGAGAAACACGTGAAACTGACAATTCCTTTGTAACAATAAACTTATGTCTTTGTTATGAAAGCATGTAAAAGACTATTGCACCCCTGCCTAGACATTGTTACTTTTACAAACTATTATTGTTATAATCTCTATAAATCTATTTCTGTGATTTATATTGATACTAATCTGTTGAATTATGTATTAGGATATAAGACTGTATAAATTTTGACATTATTCAAAGGTGGTTTGTGGAAATATTGATATCATGTAATTTTTCTTTGTATTGGTTATATGTATATTTGATTGTTGATTTAGTAAATATTTTGCTAAATTTATTGACCTTCTTAAACATATTGACAATCAAAAGTTGGAGAAGAAAGTGGGTAAGACGTTTTCCACCTACTGGAAATATTGTGTGACGGTAAATGTTTGTCTTAATGAAAGAGAAAAAAACGTTTACATCGCCCGCAATTCCAAGTGAGAGAGACGAGTGGTGTCTTCTGGAGAATTATTAATAACGTAAGATTCTCATCACTTGTAATTAGCTATGTACGATTAATTATTAATAATAATCATAACCATTAACTAGGTGGCATTTGCATCACACCAACCTTAACATTCGTTTGTCATATTATGCTAAATATTAATTTGGTGTATTGCGTTACTGTCTTAGAGCAAGTGCTTAGTATCGGTCCCCGTTGTTAGCAGGTCACATTATGTTAATTAATTATTAATTTGGTATCTTGCTTTATGTCTCAGAGCGAACGCTTTTATGAGTCATGTTAATGTTAATAATATTATTATTATTTTGCTCCAGCAGTTATGGACCAGCAATGGAACCGGTCACGTGGTTATACAAACACATTTTTAATACGTGACAAGCAGTTTTCTTGGTTTCAGAACTGCAGCGGAAATGAATTAAATATAAATACCCTCTTAACAGAAAAGGGTGGGGTGCGGTGTCTGTGCTTGGGGTGGGGTGGGGGGTGGGCTAGTAAAATTTATTCTCTTTTTCGGCAATGTTTCTACATATAAGATAAACCGTGTGGGACAGATGTTGGAAGAATTAGAGACTGCCAGTTTAGACGCTGAATCAATAGGTGCATCATGTTTGCTAAGCGGCTGCTTGGCGTCACGACACTAGCCACACAGAAACATTCGTGCGGTTCCCAATCACGGGGTTTTGTTAGAGTGTACAGATTGCATGCTTGTAAAACGAGCTTTATAACCCTGCTCAATTATTATTTACTAAGTGCGTGTCGTGCCGTGATATACGGTTTAGTGCAAGAGATTCATATTTAAAAGAAACAAAATGCACACAGTCGAATTTATAGATCGCAGATTTAACAATGTGAGCGCTGAAGTTATTGAACAATTTAGCACGCTAAAAGAATTAAATTATCAAAAGAAAATGAAAGAACAAATAATACTTTGTAAATACGGGGAAAATGTCCGGGGCGATAAACAAATGGATCCATTGTCGATTTCAATTCACGAGAACAAAACCAGTCATTACGTTCATTGTCTCTACATTTTTTAAAAATAAAAAATCAATAAAATAAGTTGTGTACCCTCAGAAAATGTTTATCGGACACTGTTCAGCTAATTGTCTTTGTTTGAACCCTTTTCTCGCACACGCAGCGCACGATGAAAACATTAAAATTAAAGCAATATATGTGTAACTTGACTTTCGTAAATAACAGTTTCATTTAAAGCCCAGTTTCGTCACAATACAATTAATGGCTGTGCCATACTGGTTAATACAGAAAAGTACCTACTTAAAACAATGCCTCATTAATAGCAAATTTTTAAAATGGCTTGGAGGAGTGAACTAAAACATACACAGGAAAGAAAACTGATTACGAGAAAATAACACACAACTCACTGTTAACAGTAAACGTAAATAAGTACAACTAACTAAACTAACTACTCATAGTAAATTAACTTGACTTAAAGACATATAAAATTATTTTAATTAGTAGGATACTTTTGCTGCGCTTTTGCAGTATAAATATAATTCATCTAAAAATTGTCATTAGGGGTCAATAAACTTACAAGTGATTACGTAATCATCATACGATAGGTTACAAAAACATAATTTAAATTGCCGAGATATGTTTTCAAACATTGCTTGTACAATTTTGATCAGGTCACATACAGGCATTACAATGTATTTCGCTTCAGAAGTATAATTCATCTTAGAGATATAATTCATCTCTAAAGTATATTTTATATTAGAAGCATAATTCATCTCAGAAGTATAAATCATTATGGAAATATAATTCATCTTTGAAGTGTAATTCATCTCAGAAGTATAATTCACCTTAGAAGTATGATAAGTGTAATTCGTTTTAGAAATGTAATTAATCTCAGTAGCATAAATCATTACAGAAGTGAATTCATCGTTGAAGTATAATTAATCTCAGGAGTGCTAATCATTATAGAAGTACAATTCATCTCAGAAGTATAAATCATTGTAGAAGTATAATTTATTTCAGCAGAATTTCTTGCCATACTCTTACTATGGACAATACAAAAATAGTAACATGTGCTAAGCAGTGTAAATTAATATAAGTGTCAATTGGAGGTAAGTTAATCATAATTCTAATTACAAATATTATAATGATGTTAACGGCAATTAATGATTTTAAATGTATTTTATTACCTGTATTTTAAATTTGATAATATACGGTCTGCGGAAGAGTAAATTTGCCTATCCCTATTTCTATACTTAATTATTGTATAACTTGTTAAATGTCAAAGTGACCCGACCTTGGGCACTGCTTATGCTGCTATTTTTAAGTTATCGGAGTTGGAAGTAAACAACTCAGGTGAAGAATGCGCTAGAAAATTGCTGATGCACTCCAAACCAGTTCTAACTGGATAAATAGTTTTTTCTGAATAATCATTTCACACTTGTTCAGAACAAATTCATACAATGGGGATGGACCTAAAGTTATTTTGTTGAAGAAAGTCTAATTCTAACCACTTTGAATTTGACGAAACTCGAGTCTGGTCATAAAAGTAATCGATCATTAGCTTGTGAGAAAAGTGCACCCTTTTTTTCTGGTTTCAGGCTACAGTGACTACTGTACTGTACCTGACCACGTTGGTGTGTGTATCCAGTGTTATCAATGAACTTATCGGTAACGTGTTAGTGTAAGTTGATTCCTGTAAATTGTGTTTGAGAGCTAATACAGCGAAAATGGTGGCTTGAGTTTAGGTCTTGAGTATTCATAAAGATTATGTTGAACATTCCTTGTGGTGTGCTGAGTAAAAATATAAGAAAATTCGGGAACATTCCTCCTTATGTTCTTGATAGTGCAAAGGAAATTCGGGGCTTTTCTCCATGGTGTGTTTGGAGAGCACATCGAAGATTCTGGAACAGTTGTCTAATGAGCCTAGAATGGCCATTGTCTAAATAAAGACAGTGACTTGTTGCAAACCGCATGGCTGTGAACACGTGCTAGTGGCAGTGGCCATCTTTCCTAGTGTAAGTGGTTTTCCTTTTTAAGTTTGTGTGTGGGATTTTTTTTAATTTTTATTTTCTTCTCTAAGCGGATAATACTTTTTTCATTTTCTAGTGTGGTATTCCTTTTTTATAAATGGGTGTGAGGTGTGTTTGTATATTTTTAATTTCAAAGGAGGTGGGGAGTGTTTGTGTGTATGAGGTAAGTGATTACAGCTTGAGGTGTATGATTTTGTTGGTGTTTGTTTGTTTGGAAAGAGTAGTGTTTGTATGTATGAGGTAAGTGATTACAGCTTGATGTATATGATTTTATTGGTGTTTGTTTGGAAAGAGTAGTGTTTGTGTAGTGATTGGAAGTTGAAACGTCTCATTTTGTCAGTCAAATATTTTCTTTCTTCTCTGTATTTGTTGCAATATATAAAAAAAAATGTTCTACTGTGCTGTCTGTTCTACAGCGTATGCATGATTTTGTCTCGTTATTTGGCTTATGTGTAAACCTTGTGTCATTGAATCTTAATCTATATATTGCTCTGTTGTGCGTGATGTGAGACAATTGTGGGTGTGGTGGGGTTGGGAACTTGTTTTTATAAATTCGTTTTATTTGTGCTTTCAGTTCTGTTACGTGTATTGGGGTGGTTAGTGGTAATCCATGTTTGCTTCCATATTTTGCTCTTTTGTCTGCTGTTTCATTTCCTGCTATGTCTATTTGACTGGGATCCATAGTAGTGTCGTGTTTATTTCCTTCCTTTCTAGTGTAGTTATTTGTTTGCATATTGTGTTGGTGATTTGTGTTCTTGTTGTTTTAAAAGGATTTTCCAGATTTTGTAGTGACGTTAGTGAGTCTTTGAGTATTAGTATTTACGTTTTGGTTGTTAGGGTATTGATTGCTATTGTCAGTGCTTTTTGAGTTGCTTCTAGTTCTGCTGTTAATATTGAATGTTTTTCGACTAACTTGTATGTATATGTACATTGAGGGTACGTACTGCTGCCCCTGATCCGTTTTTGTTTTTGGATCCGTCAGTGTATATATGGTAGTAGTGGTAGTTTTTATTTATGTGTTCTAGTGCTCGTTGTTTTACTAAGTGTGGGTGGCTGTGTTTTATGGGTGTTTTAATAGCGTTTTGGGAATAGCGATTGTCCAGGGGTCTGAGGTTGGGTTGTGGGCTCTTCCAGATTTATTGGATTCAGATTGTGTTTACCTATTAGTTTTTTAATTACTTGGTAAGGGGGGTAATTTGTCTTCTGTCCATTTGTTTTGTTTTTGACTTTGGCATTTGTATCCTTTTTTGTCCCATTTCTTGGGACAAGGAAAAAAACTACATTTCTTATTAACACAAAACACTGACACATCAAAATAGTCATCACCAAACCCATACACATCCACTTCCACCAAAACACCCCCACCCAACCCACTCATACCTGTCCCCGAAGGCAAAAGCGAACTCAAAAACTCAAACTCTACAAACAAGGAAAGTAGCCCAACAAGACATTTGCATCTCGGTCAAAAGTACTGACAAAGTCTAAAACTAATCAGGAAATCGACTGTAGCTCTACAACTGTCAGGGGGAAAAAAATTTTATAAAAGAAGAAAAAAAGAGGACCATACAGTCGCAACCTGACCAAAGAAAAGAAACCACCAAACGCACAACAAGGAACAGCACTACCCTCCTTAAATTCCAGAGAGCGGAGGAAGGCCCCACAGGAATCAACCAAAAACCGAGAATATCTACAGATGAAAAGTTTTCATGCAATTCCTGTGGGGTACAGAAGTCATCGTGAAGAAGAAAAGAAGGTGTTTCTCTACTTTAAAATAAAAGGAGATATACTGGGGTGGGGACAGCGTAAGGAATAACTCCTGTTTCATCGACATGTAAGGACAGTCGCAACAGTTGTATCCCTTCAATGCACCAAAACAAGACAAGCTGCTCTGTCGATATAGTATTTGTTTAATGCCATGAAGGGCCGGTATTAGGGTATTTTGTGCTCTAGACAGAACCTTCATTGTGTCCGTCTGTAAAAGTGAAATCTGCATAATGTGGTATTGTGCATTAGCACTAATACATGTTGTGTGATGTTTGAAACACGACACTCAACGTAGTTTCATTTCTTTATTTCCTGATCATTTACGCCAAACAACAAAGGGCAGTAACTTTCAACACCCTCACTTTTAAGATTTTTCAAAAAGGAATGCATAAACAGTTCACAAATCCAGTCTCTGGTGGTTTGCATACTCTTTTAGGACTCTCAGCTAGGGCAGGGGTGGGCTTGTTGAACGCCAATAACTAGTGATGATCCTCCCAAGCATCGATGTTGCCAAGTGTTTGTGTCTGGAGTTACGGGCCCTGCTGACACTGGGAATCTAGTTCTCCGATGATCAATGCCATTGTGCCTAGAATCTAGATGGAGTGGTGGGACAGTTATTTTCATGACTGGGTTGAAATGAATCAACAAGTCTGCTGACTGTTGCATATTTTTCACTTTCTTGAAAGCTTGAAGCTGTTATTCTCCCCATTTAAAGACAACATTTTTATGAAGGGTGTTCAATGGTGACAGGACTGCCGATAGATATGGCAAGAACTTCCCATAAAATTTACCAAACTAAGAAAGGACTTCAGTTCTGACACATGTTAGTGTGAGGGAGCATTCTGTACAAGTTTCACTCCGTCGAAGGCAATGTGGATCCCTTCAGCTGTAATGCGATGACCAAGGTAGGTGCCAGGTGTTAGCCCCCTACTCACGTTTTATAAAGTCACTAAAAAGATAAAATCATTTTAATTCATAATAATATTTCAAACATAATGAAATAATAATAATAATAATAATAATAATAATTTAAAATAGCAATAAAAGTTGTGACTTTGTCACTTTAAATACTTATATGATAAACAGTTTTCTAACTTGGAAGTTCTGACACTTTGATTAAACTTAGCGTCGAACTTAGCGCTGAAAACTGATTCTCCTCTGAACCAGTTTAGTCAGACGAGAAAGTTTTGAAAACATTGCCCTTGCATGGCTTTACTAGAGACATTGCCATTGTTGCCATTACCAAATATTGCCTTAGGCCATATGTTGTGCACAAATTCCTTATAGTGATGACGCTATAGAGATACATTGCCATTATTGCCATTACCAAATATTGCCTTAGGCCATATGTTGTGCACAAATTCCTTATAGTGATGACGCTATAGAGATACATTGCCATTACCAAATATTGCCTTAGGCCATATGTTGTGCACAAATTCCTTATAGTGATGAGGCTATAGAGATACATTTATCTCCAGCAGAATATTCAGACGGTCGTTTCCCTTTTTTGTTTAACTTTATTTCTTTATTAAATTTGTTTAAACTCCTAGTTCGACTTTCTGTGTATTGTCCCGTTATGTCATATGTCTACTAATTATATGGACTTAATCCACCATGGGAATCGGGTGGTGGTAGTTCTGAGCTAGATATTTACGTGTTTACCCTAGGATTAGACGGTTTGTGGTGTGTCATCTTCGTTGTGCAGCATATTTGCATGTTTGATTATTTGTGTGGCGTGTGTCTGTAAAGTGGGGTTAGCTTTCAGAAGTGGGTAGGGGGGAATAATTAACCAATGTTTCGTTATTCTCGTCTTTCTCCCCCTCCCGCATTCACACGTAATTAACAATCCGCCATAGTAGGTAACTTCAGGGAGCATAAACTCGCGTTTCTCCTTCATCAGTCGGAATCCCTTTGTATCTAGTCTGCAAAGAACTTCCCTGAAGAGCATGATGTGATTTTCATCTGTCCCCAGTAATCAGGAGGTCATCTTGAAAAACTGCCACCTATAGAATGTCCTGCAGAAAACAGTCTATCGTTCTCTGGAAGATAGCAGGGGTGGCTGATACTCCAAAGGGTAAGCGACTGTACCTGAACAATCCTTTAGGCATGCTGACTGTAGTGAGATCTTTAGACTCGTCGGTCAAGGGGAGTTGTTGATAAGCATGGGTCAGATCAAGCTTAGTGAAAGTTTTTCCATCAGCATCTTTATTGAAGCAGTCTTCAATGCGTGGAAGTAAATAAATGTCGGCTTTAGCATTTGTGTTTATTATAACTTTATACTCTCCATATTTCCATCAGATTTGAGAACAGATACAATGGGTGCTGCCCAGGCTGAATGCTTCACTGGCTCAATGATGCCCTCAGCTTCTAGTCTTTGAAGTTCAGCATCAACTTTGCTTCCGAGTGCATACGGTATTGTTCTAGCTTTTTAGAATCTATGCTTACAGTTGTCTTCAACAAGGAGAGTGACAGGAAATGATTTGATGAGCCCCAATTGAAAAGTTTAGGAAATATCTCAACTTCTGCTTGGCATGATGGTTTCTCACTGACATAATGACTGCTTTTATAACCAATTTCTTCCCAAGGGAAATAACCCTTTTCCACTAATGACAAAGACCGGTAGCATGGCACACTTCTTGTGTGAAACAAACTTCAGCTTGTCCAATGACAGGTCCTTGTTGTCCAGTGTAAGTTCTCAGAGCTGTATTGCATACTTGCCATGGTGGCTTTTTCTTAACCCACTTGTCATCTCTATTGCCTTCGTTTGAGTCGCTGCAACAAAAAGTTCACACACTAACCTATCTCTGAGTGCATCTTGAAAGGAACTGACCAAGGTCATTTGTAGATGCCGAATATCTGAGATTAGTAGCAAAGTCATTCACTTTTTCTAGTTCAGACTGACATCTGTTGTGAAATTTAAATCTTTCAGCAATGATCAATGGCTTAAGTGATATACGTGCTTTCAGTGTAGTAACAAGTTCATTATAAGTCTTACATGAAAGTGCATGAGGTGAACAAACAGACTATAGTACTTGGTGCCTATGACTGACAAAAATACATCTTTTGTTTGCATCTTCAACGTCATTAGCTTCAAAGTACATAGCAAGATGCTCAACACAAGAGTCAAAATCTTTCAACTGAAGGGTTGAATTCACTAAATGTGTCCTGTGCCATGTTGATGCTATTTAAAAGTGCACTTACATACTAGAATCTTCCGCACATTGATAACTGGTAATATTTCCGTCAGGAATGGCTTGTCCGGAAGAGTTTGCGAACGCCACTGAAAAAGTGTCACCGAAGATCAACTTGTTTGTATGAACATGCGTGAGTTCTAACAATTTCTCGTCGCCAAATAAGATTTTTGAAAAACGACACTCAAACAAAGTAGTTTCATATCTTTATTTCTTGCTCCTGCGCGCCAAACAACCAAGGGCAATAACTCTCAACGGTTCCAATTGATAATTTATTAATTTCATAATTTAGACAGCTTATTTCAGCCGTTTTAAAGTAATAGTATAAAAAACATTTTTGGATACTGTTTGGGGGCGTACACAGACACACAATAAAGCTGCCTATATACGTATGTTATTTTAATGTGTTATTTTACGTTTATTTAGTATGGTATTTAGTGATGTGTTTTTATTTAGTACGGTAAATTGCTGTGTGTGTGTGTGTGTGTACTTAGTATTGTATTTTACTATGCATTTATTTAATAATGTATTTTACTGCGTGTTTATTTAGCATTGTATTTTAGTATGTATTTATTTATAAAGAATTTTACTATGTATTTATTTAGTAAAGTATTTTACTGTGTATGTATTGGTATTGCAGTTTTCTGTGTGTCTATTCCGTATTAACTTCTACTGTGTTTATTTAGTACTGTATGCTTTTGTGTGTTTTATTTCGTACTGTATGCTTTTGTGTGTTTATTTAGTACTGTATGCTTTTGTGTGTTTATTTCGTATTGTACATTAGTGAGATTAGTTAGTATTGTATGTTATGCGTTTCATTAGTTTTGTATGGTAGTGTGTTTATTAGTTCTGCATGTTACTGTGTGTTTGTCGAGATAGTAAAGAGCAGTGTGAACCTTTTCGAAAAGATCATACGTTCTGATAAGTAATAAGTGTTATTATTCATTCCTCTCTCTACTTCTGTTATATGTCGATTAGACGGTTGTGAAATTTCAGGTGCACACACACACACACACACACACACACACACACACACACACACACACACACACACACACACACACTCATGATAATGATAGAGAAAACGTGCGGCTTCGCCAAGGTCGGGCGATTCCCATGGGGATATAAATCTATACGACTGTAGAGATTCAACTCTCACGTTAGCATGTTGTTAACCACACTTTCTTTGGCTAGTCATTACTTCGGTCCTAGCTTAGAGGCTTTTTTCGGCTTGCAAAGCACCCTGCCCTCACCTCCACTCCCAAACTTATCCACTTTAAAATTTAAAAAAATGTCATGATGTTTGACTGTTCCCTCATTCCGCCATTTAAAAAGAAAATAATTATGTCATGATGTTTGTTTTCTCATTCCGCCATTTTGTTTTGATCAGTTTTTATTTCAGGGATCGAGTTGCATATGACTGTTTAGGGCCCGCTAGTACAAATGCTTTCAACTGTAGACTGCATATTGTGGTAAAAGTCCCAAAGTCCCGACTATACAGGACCTCTGTCACTTCCGCCTGCTGTCACGAACACGACCGAGTGACGACCTGATTCACTTCAAACAGGACGTGACGAAACCATAAAAAAAAAGATTCAGTATCGAACACTCCCAAACGATCTCAGGTTTAAACGCCTATAAAAGGGTTGGTGATGATAGCCACCAGAGAGGAAAATTAGAGGTGTAATCGACACCCTCAGTACAAACAGAGAAGATAGCCACCTCTTGAGCCTTTTAAATTTACCTGTAGTGAACAGCCCAAAATACAAGTTAAAAAACACACTCTGTCAGAAGTTTACGTGTAGTGAACAGCCAAAAATACAAGTTAAAAAACACACTCTGTCAGAAGTTTACGTGTAGTGAACAGCCAAAAATACAAGTTAAAAAACACACTCTGTCAGAAGTTTACGTGTAGTGAACAGCCAAAAATACAAGTTAAAAAACACACTCTGTCAGAAGTTTACCTGTAGTGAACAGCCAAAAATACAAGTTAAAAAACACACTCTGTCAGAAGTTTACGTGTAGTGAACAGCCAAAAATACAAGTTAAAAAACACGCTCTGTCAGAAGTTACATGCGGTACTATCGGAACTAGAAAATGTCATCGAATAACTAAACAATTCTACATGCATGGAGCACAGTTACTGAAAATAACCTCCCCTGATCTGTTAGACCGGTTAGAGGGCGAGAAAGTATTACTACGTACAAGCACAACGAGAACTTAGAACAAGAACAAGAACAATGGGTGAATTCTGCTTTGCTAATAACGATGCCACCGCATCATGAAAATAAAATTAATTAATTTTGAAAGTTTTTTAAATACAAACAATTTCCTCCTCCTCCCCCCCCCCCCCCATCCCTTGGCTGCCAGAGAAAAAAAATGCAATGAATGGTGTACGTCCCGGTCGTCAGCAGTCATGCAAGCTGTTCAAGCACTGTTCTTGAACATGGATATAAACATTGGCGCACAACATACAAAGCGTGACTCACTACACATGTATGTTATGCAGTTAATTGGATATACACTCTGGTGCACAACATACAAAGCGTGACTCACTACACATGTATGTTATGCAGTTAATTGGATATACACTCTGGTGCACAACATACAAAGCGTGACTCACTACACATGTATGTTATGCAGTTAATTGGATATACACTCTAGTGAACAACATACAAAGTGACTCTCTAAATTACACACGTATACTATGCGGTAAAGGGATCTATACTTTGGTGCACAACATATAAAGTGTTGCTCACTAAGATACACATTATGCTGTACATGAAAATGGATATAATCATTGGTGCACATGATGCAAGTGTGACTCACTAAATTGCACATTTATACAATGGTGCATTACATACAAGTGATTCATAACACATATATGTTATGCAGTGAAGAGGATATATAGCAGAAATGGGCAAACGTTTAAGAATACGGGCCGGATAAAACTGTTGGAACAGTTCGTGGGCTGGATAGACAACTAAAGGTCAGAAAGTTCAGAATATAAAATGAGAACAAAAGTAATTTAAAAAGGTGTATTTTATTTTTAAGAAAAGTAACTTAGTTTCAACGAAAGGTTAATGAGATGGATGGTGTTGCTTACAGTGATTCAATGACAGGCTTAATTGATGTGGTGGACAAGCGGGCCATATGGCAATGTTAACTGAAAATAGCTTGACGGAACAGACAAAAAATTCGCGGGCCAAATTTGGCCCGCGGGCAGGAGTTTGCCCGCCCCTGATATATAGGGTACATTGCTGCACTATATACAAGTGTGACTCAATACATTGCAAATAGGCCTATATGTTATGCAGTTAAACGGATATAATATACTTGTGCACAAACTACAAGTATAACTCACTAATTACAAATATATCTTATGCAGTATGTAAACCTACGTCTGGTGTTAATTGCTAGCCCTACACCAACCTCTTTTTTCCTTATGCCCATGGATTTTGTGGCTTGGCGCCCAATTTGGTTTTTGTAGAACTGGAAATGTAGGCATCGAAAAAACTAAACTACAGGCAGGATATAAACGAAAACGGGATTGTATAACCGAAATAATCGGCTGCAGATTTAAACAATTTTTGTGCCTTGCCATTGCTAACAGTGTCGCCCCGTTGGCCACCCGCAAACTAATTGCGACAGATTTCAAATATCCCCGACCAAGGGAGTTTCCAGACCACAAAATGTCAGACCATAGAATGCCAGACCACATAATGTCAGACCATAGAATGTCAGACCACAATATCAGACCACAGAATGTCAGACCACATAATACCAGACCACATAATGCTAGACCACATAATGCCAGACCACATAATATCAGACCATAGAATGTCAGATCACATAATACCAGACCACATAATGCTAGAACACATAATGCTAGACCACAGAATGTCAGAGTAAAGAGCTCCAGCCTGCATCCTTGAATACAGTCATCATTTTTTTCCAGCTGCATTTCCCGGTATACTCATAATAATGGTATCCACAAAATATTTATATATATTTATATCCATATTTTAATCTCGTTACGTTTATCATTTAGTTTCTTAGTAGATTACTTTTGATGATTAGTAACATTCTATCAAAGATCTCTGATTGCTTTTGATGTTTAGTAACATTCTATCAAACACGTCAGTTATACTTTATGTGACCGGTAACCTACTGTAAACAGTTCTGGATAATTCATCTCTTTGCTGAGAGACAAGTACACTTTATTTATCTAGTTTTCAACTGTAAAACCGTGATTTTGACAAACAGTAAAGTAGTCCTAGATATGTTGTAAATAGTGGTTTGGTAAAATAAAGTAAAAGAGCCATAGCACTACTGGTTTGGTAAAATAAAGCACTGACACTAGTGGTTTTGTAAAATAAAGTTCCGACGCTAGTGGTTTCGTAAAAAAGAAAAAGTAAAACAGCTCTGGAACTATTAATCTGGTAAAATAAAACAGTCCTGACACAGAGCTTTCGTAATTTGGTAAAATAAAACAGTCCTGACACTAGTGATGTGGTAAAAACAAAAAATGTAATATAGCTCTGGCACTATTAATTTGGTAAAATAAAACAGTCCTGCCGTTAGTGGTTTGGTAAAATAAAGTCAAACAGTCCGGTAATATGAAGTTACAAAAAGCCCTCACACTAATGGTTTGGTAAAATAAAATCAAACAACCAAGGACACATTTCTTGTCTAGCACGTACCCTGCAAATCGGTGCTAGATATTTTATTAGGTTCGTGACTAATGCGCGCTTTATGAAAATGTCATAAATTCTCTCAATAGTTATACGAAACACTTTGTGTGTGTGTGCGTGCGTGCGTACGTGTACTTAGTGTTAGTTATTGAATGAGGTGCTTCTCCAAAAGTTTCACTCACCTGAAGTTATAGGTACACGAGTTCAAAGTCCAAAGCCGATATCGGAAGGCGGTCCTAGAATTCAATTAACGGCTGTGTAGCTGCAACGTCACCATGTAATTTTTACTCAAGCCGGTTGTAGTGGAGTAAGTCTGCCGATCCTTATTTCCAAGGTTAATAATTATATATTTGTTGCCAATGTTAACGTGACCCAATCTTAGGCACTGTTTATGATTATATTTTTGTAAGTGCAAGAGTTGGAGTAAACAACTCAGGTGGACAATATGCTAGAACTTGTTGATACAATCCAAAACAGTTCCAAGTGGATGACTGAGTAGTTTTTTTTCTTTCTGACAAATAGGCTCACACTTGTTCATAACAGCTTCATCCAATAGTAATGCACCAAAAGTTATTTTATTGAAGAAAACTCTATATTCTAACAGACATTGTGCGACAGTAAAACCTCTATCTTATTATTGTGTAAAGAGTTTTACAACACCCTTATAATCGGCCAAGTGAGAGAGATATGTTGGTCTTGTGGAAGAATTATTAATAACTATATATTAAGATTCTTGATCACTTGTATTTAGTTATGTGTTATTAATAAATAAATAATAATCATAACGAGTGAAGGTTGCCCAGAGGTGTCACACTGCTAAACTAATGATTTTATTAATAAAATTTACTTTGATGCCAAAGATATTACGCTGTACCATTCCAAATAATGAACAAATTCGTCAGAATTTCGTGAAATGGCGCAGAGGTAAGACACAAGCCCCTAGTGACAGCAAATCATCAAATAGTTTTGGTTTGTTTAAAATTATATGGAGGATAGGGATTGCCAAATTGCGCCCCCCCAAAAAAAATAAAAAAAAAAAAAAATTAATTAAAAAAATCCGACTTGTGTGACAAATACTATAGGTGTGCCCTTGAGCAGTGCCGTCTTAACGCATGGGCACACTGGGCAGTTAACCCCGGGGGGGGGGGGCATGCAAATTTATGTATGTTGTGACGTGCTGTCAATTTTTATTCCTGTGAGTGGTTTATAGGTAGGGGCCCCAGTGCACTGCTTTGCCCGTTGGCCTTTAATGCTGTTAAGGACGGCCCTGCCCCTGAGTGTTGTTTATTAATATCACACTGACATCATTTCAGTAGATAAATAAAGCTGAAAATCCTCTATCAAAAGTTAATTCATCTCAAGATTATATACGTTCTGAAAGATAAATCGTTCAAATCGTCGACACAAAGCCCACCAAAACAAACAAACAAACAAACAAACACCCACATTAACGCATACATACCCACCCGTCTCAACTCTATTGATTTACTTTCTAACATAAATTTAAACAAACACGCACTCACTTATTCAAACATACCCACACATTTATAAATAAACAAAAAATCTTCTCTCTCTCTCTACAGTCTACACTCTACACCAGGGGCGGGCAAACTTTTGAGACCGCGGGCCAGATAAAACTGTTGGAACAGTTCGCGGGCCGGATAGACGACCACATATCACAAGTCCAGCAAGTTCAGAATATAAAATGAGAACAAAAGTAATTTTAAAAACTAACTCAGTTTCATGATTAATGAGATGGATGGTGTTGCTTACAATGAATAAGTGATTCAATGTCTGGCTTAACTGATGAGGTTGACAAGCGAAGAATGTCATTTAGATGACGGTCAGAGAGTTGAGAGCGAAGGCGACTCTTTGTATATTTCATCTTTGAGAACAGTTGTTCACAGCAAAATGTGCTTCGGAACATAGCTACAATGCGCTAAGCATGTTTAACAAAATGTGGAAACTTGCCTGATGGTAGGATGACATCACGAAAAAAAGAAAGAGAAGAAGAAGTGCGGAACTTTGCTTTTAACTCATTCTTTGAGCAAGGAGTAGTGAAACTTCATAACTGGCACGTGTCACTTTTTCATGCACAGATGTTTGCTTATGAAACATCAAACTGCTTTTCTCTATATTGCCTGTGAGTTTAGCAATACTATTCTTTTTCTCAGAGGCAGACATTAAACCGAATTTCGAAGTTAAGTGTACTGTTTCCCAGTGACAGCGCACATTAAACTCTTTGAAGACAGCAACAGTTTTCAAACAGATCAGACACTGAGCTTGTCCAAATCGTTCTATGAAAAAGTAATTCTCGACCACTCAGAGTTAAATGTCCGACTTTCCATATCCACTTTAAATTTTTTAGGATGCTGGGGTTGCAGACATGATTGTGGGGAGGGGGAATAATGGCAAAGAAATAGCAGAAATGCAACAACCAGTTCGGTTGTGATGGCAGAAGACTGTGAGTTTCAAATTCGCACACCACTAGCCCTCCTTCCTCTCACCCAATTGTAAGGTGAAGGTCAGGTCACGACTGAGGCAGAGTACAGATGCTGACATACATTATTATTGTAGATCTATCCTAGGCCTAGGAGAGTTCAAAAGTCAACGAACTATAAAGAGATGCTAGTGTAATATATATAACCGCAGGCATAAATTGTACATGTGCACAGGATTCTGTGTGAGTAATTTAAACTGTTAAAATTACATGTAGTCTTTAGACTAGTTTAGCCTTGGCTGTTTGACAGCGTATAACACAATGCCCAATTGTTTTGGTGACTTTTGTTTTGCGGGCCAAAAGCAATAAGTGTGAATGGCTTGGCGGGCCAAAAGCAATAACTGTGAATAGCTTGGCGGGCCAAAAGCAATGTTAACTGTGAATAGCTTGGCGGGCCAACAAAAAATGCTTCGCGTGCCAGGTTTGGCCCGCGGGCCAGAGTTTGCCCGCCCCTGCTCTACACCAACTCACCTTCCTTTTGAATACATTTTATTTATACGTAAAATGTATATAATCAGATGGAGAATGTGTATACATAAACTCAAACAAACGCACAAACACTAAAACGCACGTGTATCTAGCTGTTTGCTCACGATTTAATTATCCCCTGACAATAGATTGTTACATTATAATTATTAAAGTAGAATAATGTTCGAGCTCTCCATGCAATATGAATTGATGGGTCGACATTGACAAATATACCATTCGATTTTTTATTGGGGTAGTCGAGATGGGCAAATAAACTATTCTGCTCTCTACTTCTAATTTCGAAATGGGCAAATAAACTATTCAGATATCTATTTACGTAACCGATCTGAGTGAATAAACAGCTCATTTCTCTGTTTCTCAAGCCGGGATGGGCAAATAAACTACCCAAAACTACCCAGGTCTTCATATATGCAGTCGAGATGAGCAAATAAACTACTCAGGTTTTGAGACTGGCAAATAAATGACTCACTTCTCTATTTATGGCAGACGAAGTGGACAAATAAGTAAGTTTTGTGTCATTGCAAACCTTCAGAAGGAATTAAAAGTGTGGAACCGGGATCCTAAGTGTAGACAATTTGATGGTCAAGTCAAACACTTTCTGTTGTTGTTTCTCTTGAAGTACTAAACACCGTTAACCATAACTTACTATAATTAAACAAGTTTGGAAACACTGAATTATCACATTTAGAAAGGAAAAGATTTGCATTTTGCAAATTCCCTTCTATTCCCTTCTAAAAGTCAAACACGCAACGATCTGGTGTAACTATTACTTTCGATGTAATACTTTCAACTTTGCACTTATTTTGTATTTTATAATGTGTGTGTGTGTGTGTGTGTGTGTGTGTGTGTGTGTGTGTGTGTGTGTGTGTGTGTGTGTGTATCGTTTAGCAGTTAATACTGATCACTACATAAAGTATGCTCGTTTCAATACGATCATTAATTTAAGAAATGACACTGCTGTTTGAAGAACCCGAGGTTTAATGTTCGGAATGGAAATTTTGAAATATAATTTTAAGTAACTAATGAGTATGTTTCTCTCAGTCACTAATTATTAAAGATAGACCCATCCGTGAAAATACTAACAATATGAAATATGTAGCCTATATATTGTAACGGGTGGGTGGGTGGGTGGTGGTGAATGTCCTTAAAGTATGATGTCAAGTAAAGAGAATTTAGGGAAACAAGGAGTGAGGGTAATGATGTGCAAAATTTTTATTTTAAAAGTATTTTGCAGAGGGCGTGCACATTTAAAAAGTCTCATATTTCGTTGTTGTTAGTGACAGTAATCATATTCAAATGCATTATAAAATTAGCATATTTCATCATATTGGCCACAATATAAGAGTTCAACCATAAACATATGTGAAAGAAAAAGTAAAACTGTGTTATCAAATTATAATTATCTGACACTAATTCAACAGTATAAATTAGAATACTTTCTTTCCTCTTTTTCGACTTGTACGTGGGGGTGGGGTCTATAGAGATCAGCCGCGGTTTTGTAGGCCACACCTATCGAGATTTGTCACTGATTACCGGCACACAACCTACGCACACGCGATTTCGGCTTTCCCGAACGATCAGGCGACGTTACCCTTTCCTCTGTGCAGTGTTTCTTCCTTACCAACCATAACTGTTGCAGGAGTATGTTCGCCTTGTATCCTTCTGCAGCCTCACTTTTAGGCAGCCTTCTGTTTATTCAAGGCCTTGGCAACTCTGTTTTCGGAAACACGATGGCATAAGCGGCCTGGGTCACGTGACGCCAAACTACCTCTGGGATGTGGAGTGAGTGACACTGGTTTGACGCCAGAGTTAAATGCTTTAATGGAAGCGGCGAACGAGACTGTAGACGCAAAAATGACCGACGTAGCCAACAGCAATCTTCATAACATTCAAGGAGTAGATTGTTCGTACGGGGTATATGGGGTATTAGTTAGCGCCGTTTTATTTCAATTCATTAACTGGTTGGTGAAAGCTATCGGGCCGCCCAAGTCGTTACGAGATGAGGAATGGAAGTGGAGGAATCTGGTCATTTCTTGGCTCCACGCGCTGGTCTGTGTGGCGTGGTGCGCACACAGGTAATGTTTCCTTATATTTAAAAAGATTATGACCTGGGCCTTTTGCAAGCTAATCTTACAATCTAATAGTCCACAGGCCAGCACCTCAGCAGAAAATTTTCTCGCAGCAACAGTGCAGATTTCTATTTTGGGAATGGGGAATTAGAGGGCGTTAATGCATTCCAAGATAAATATACTCTTACTTTGTAGTCGCTCTTGTTGACTGACCGCGCAAAGCCTCGTTATTATTTACTAATTTAGTATCCCGTGACTGATTAATAGCGTCATTGCCTATTCTGTCAGTAAATTATAAATAAATTAAAATCCCAAAGAAATTTATTATTATGAATATGGCATTTAGGGTGGTGCAGTCAGCTAACCAAAGTACGTAAATTATATATAAATACCATATGCATAAGCATAAAGAGATCTTTATTTGTCAACAAATCACTCAGTACAAAATCTATATCAGTCAGAATATGAAAAGAGTATAATTATTTCTCTTGTTACTTCTAATTAAACACATTTTATATTTTCTAGATATTATGAATCGAAGATTACTTAAACTGAAAGTTTCTCATGATTTAATAAAATTAATGTATTTATTACAAGTTATTACTTTATTAGGCCTATATTGGCATTAGTAGCCAATAAGTGGAGGTATAATGTAATCTCTCCTAAGGTCTGCACTCTAGAAAATGTTTCACCTTTAAATTTAATAAAATGTTGCACCCTCGTGGTTACACAATAGCAATATTGGTTGTTTCTAACATTCCAATATGCTGGTCATAGTAGTAATAGTAGTACTTTTTCCTTGTATTTCAAATTTTTACTTTAGTGGTCAGAGTTGTCTTTAATGTCTGCCCACTAGCTAGGGTCTATCCCACTAACCAATAAAAATCATGTTCACTGCCCCCTCATTTTCCCAGAACAGATTACTATTATAATACTAATACTAGTAAGTAGTATATAGTAGTATCATCTTTGTATATGTATCATTGTATGTCCGTGTGGTATATATAGGCCTATCACTGGATCACTTGACCATTGATATGTGTGCATTATACCTCTTATTCTGTTGCTATGTAGTAATACAAATATCATCTTACTGAAAACATTGATAATGTGAAATAAGAGTTTATTACTCTGAACGGAATATTTATTTGAATATTGCTGGATTATTTATGGAAAACATGTAGTGTCACCAGTTGATCAGCATTCTGTAATAGTTACCTGGTTCATTCTCATAGTGCTGAACACATTTTGTTCCTCCACTCGCCTGCCCCAAGTGTTAAAGACCAAATGAAGAGGAAGCATGCATAATCTAGAAGTAGAATTTATGAATAATAGGTATACCATTTTTACTAATCGTCTAATGATTGTCTTGGTGGGTGTTTTTATGATACATGAATATATAACATTTACTAGTCTGTAGTCATTAACCTGTTGGGTATTTTCCGACCTGTGACTAAAAAGTGTACTCTGAAAACATTTCAGTTTTACCTGATGGTGGCCATAGATGATACTGATAGCAGCAGTAAAGGCTTTATGTCTTTTAACATGAGCAAAATTTTACTTTACACCAATGTCTCTTATAATTGGATGCCTTTACAACTACCATTACCTCTATCAAAAGTATCATTGATTTACATTTACCTTTACATCTACCTTTATATTTACCCTTTACAGTATAATTATACTTATCTTTTCTTCTACCTTTGCAGTTACTATTATATTTACTGTTACATCTACCTTTATCTTTATATTTATCTTTAAAACATTTACCTCTACCTGTACATTTACATTTACTTTGTCAGTTTGTGTGAAGCACATATTGTCTTGACTATTTTTAGGTCCAGAGCTTAAACGCATCATTCACAAACTTGCTTTGGCAGTCACACTCACAGGCATGAAGAAAATCTTTTGACTTCATTAAACTGTCAAACATTTAAATTACTGACTACTTGTAAAATGAAGGGCCATCCATATAGTAAATATTAAAATATAAAATATGTAAATTGCTCTGTATCAGTACTGTGTTGTAGGTTAGACACTTTTGAATTAATCACTAAATCAGTCATTGCAAATTTGTGTTCTGGTGTGAAACTGACAAAATAACATTGCTTGTACTTCCAGAAGGTAGAATTGCTGATTGTTTGATTACCAAATATTTTAAAATTATAAATGATACTTTTTTTTTTTTTATAATTCATTTTTCTTCACTGCATATTTAATTGAAAATGATTCAAGTTGCTTTCTGTAGAAAATGGTTTAGGCTGCTTTTTTTAATGTTGATAAAAAATTACTACTTTGGTGCATTTTTCATCCAACTCTTTCTCTCTCTTATGTTTGACTACTATGAATTACTGTTTCAATCTAAAGTCTTTTAGCATTGTGTTTAGATTAAACATCTGTTTCTGCACTTTATGTACATGGATTCCCCCCCCCCCTTTTTTTTAAAAACAACAATAACAAAAAGCAATACCTGTTGCTATTTTTCTTTTGCAGCTTCATTGTGTACCCAGAGCTGTTACAAGACTTACAGTATTTTTTGCCCTATAGCATCTTATTTCTAGTCTCCTTCTCTACAGGTAAATGATAACAGTTTATATTTAGGTAGTTTTCTTCTCTTCAGGTAAGCTAAGACAGTTTATAATTATATAGTTTTACACTCTACAAGACAGTTTATATTTATCTAGTCTCCTGCCTAGTAGGTGATGGCTAACAAAAAATTATCCATTCTCCTCATCTATATATAGTTACAATATTTCTCTTTGTTTGCAGGTAAATTAGGACAACAATAGTTATTTTCCAGGTAATTGCTTTTTCTATAGTCACTTATTACACCCTAACCTAGTTTTGCCTTAGGGAAATGGAACCATAGAAAGGAAGTAGAATTGAAGGTGACTTAATAGAAAGACAATTACACTGAATTATAGAGTAAAGCTCCTTTGGTATCATCAGTCACAAATTAATGCTATTTGAAATATTTACTCTCTTTCTGTTACTAGAAATGTGACATTTATTTATTGATTTAATGATTTATAAATGTTGAGTGACTTGAACCTTATAAGTTCTATAGTTAAAGATAGGACAATTATTTATATGTCTCAAGTTAAATTTTAAGCCTGCATCATCAAGTAATATTCTTTCCAAGGCAATTTCATATAGACAGTTTACAATGCTTTTTTAAAAAAATTTTGTACAAGAAGAAAATGACTATATTGTGAAATGTCTCACTATTGAAGTAGCTTTCCACAGCATATTTGTTTATTATACTGACATAACTTTTACTGTATGTACTGTTGCACAAAAGAAATGAAAACTTGTGATTAATACAATTTCTATCCAGACTAGTTTGATTTTGACAAATACAATTTATACTTTTATAGTCATTTTTTTTAAAAATCTCTTTGCAAGTCTGACATTGAAATATATATATATATAATATATACTTATTTTCTCTTTAGATCATTTTGACATTTATATTTGGCAGTCTCCTTCTCCTCATATCATTTAGTTGATCACATTTACATTTAGCAATTTCTTACTCATATCATTTACTGATTTAGTTTATCACATTTACATTTAATTTAGCAATTTCTTCCTCATATCATTTAGTTGATCACATTTACATTTAGCAATTTCCTCCTTATATCATTTACATTTAGCAATTCCCTTCTCATATCATTTACATTTTTTATTTAGCAATTTCCTCCTCATATACATTTAGCAATTTCCTTCTCATATCATTTACAGTTTAGTTGATCAGTATATTTACTTGGAATGAAAAATCAGGAAAACTTAATTTGTAGGCTAGTGTTACAAGCTGTATTTTTTCTTATCCATGATTATTTATTAATTGCATCATCATATCCTTTTTTCGGAATCAGAATGGATGTTCTTACTGCTTGCTTATTTTCTACAGGCTATGTTTAGTATGACCTTCTTGATAATTTTTATTGATTAATTCTGCTGGAATCTCTTTTTTAAAATGAAGGTCTTACTTTTATTGCCAACTTTTTGCTACAGTCTATTTCCCATTTTACTTTCTTGATGTTGTGTTTATTTATTATTTATGAATATCTTCATTTTAAAATTAGGGTGCTTATTCTTACAATTTTGTTGTTGTTACAGGCTACTTCCTGTATGACTTTTGGGATATTGTGTTCAACAAGAAGACTTTATCATTGTGGGAAGTGGAGCTGCATCATATCTCTGTAAGTCATATTTTTATTTATTTTATGTATATTTTTTTAATTTATTTACAGGTTTTTTTTTTAGGGAGGGGTATATCTCATAGGTAGGAAAAATTGGTTAATGGACAGTAAAAAAAATTTGGTGAGGTGGGGTGGCTTTCGGGAGGAGACAGATCATGTCATCCATGATGATGGACATGCTTGTGCGTTGCACATAAACTTGTTACTGTGCTTAATACTCAACAAATGTTGCCTTGCTGTTACAGACATACCAGTTACTGGAATTAATAAGGCACTTGTCTAATGCCAGAAAAGATATGTTACCTAAAATTTGCATACGTACATGAAACCACATAGGAAAATGATTGGTGATGTCACCATTTCAATAAATGATATTTATTGGCAAAACATTTTACATTAAAATTATGTGGTGGGATATTTTTTGCATTCTGTCTAACTTCAGATTAGTGGGAAATCTTTGGTATGCAAAGAATCCTGAGTAAACATGCAACATGCCACTGTAGAGATGCCTGCATGCCTTTCCACTACTACATTGAAAGTCTAGATAGATCTGTAGCTAGTCATCCCCCCCCCCCCCCCCCGGTTTAAGTTTATAAATATAAGTTTATAAATGCATTTCCAAAATAAGTTTTCATGGTTGTTGCTGAAAGACAACATGGCATTAATAATAATGTAAGTTACCTACTCTTCATTTAACTTATATATTTGAGAATAAAGAAGAACGTGATTGAGAAGTTTATTTATCAGATCTGCATACTATATCAGACAAAGGGAACATTTCATTTAAATTTGAATTGTTTGTCAAGCAATGTATTTTGAATTTATTCTGAAAGATGTTCCTATAATAATGGACACTGACACAGTTACAAGCATGACCTACAAAAATCTTTTCAGTAAGCAGTTTGTTACGTTTCCAGTATTTATTTAAAGACCCTGCTTAGAATAATTAAAAGACTTTAAATATAATTAATTCTTCCTCTCATATTCTACGCAGACTGGTTGCTCAATTTATTATCTGACTAATTAAAAGTGCGTCTTGTAGTTCAGACGACAAATTTACAGACTAATAAACTGCGAACTTTTAGCTAGATTTGAAAACAGTTAAATCCCTCTAAATTAATATGCACTCGTCATCAATCTTTCTGCTCATCCGCCCCCATTCAAATCTAAGAATTAATCTAATTGGTCTATTGTGCATAGAAATCAACTACTAAGAGGTATTAACAAAGAAAATAAGATTTAATAAAGTTTAACAAATTAACAATAAATCGAATGCAACGCGAATAGTCTTCACTCTGTCTTTACGCGCCTATGCCTGATTTTTGTCAATCTAAATTGCCAGAAAAGTGTTCCTTTGAGATCTGTACACTTGATCTTGCACTTAGCTCTATTCTTGTATCCTTGGTCTCAACACTCAGTCATGCTGATTCGTTCCCTCAGTCCCCCTTTAACGACACACGTGGTGCATAAGGAATGATGTCCCTTTGTTAGTGGCTAGGAAATGGAATTTTTTGCAGCATGGCCCTCAGAGTGGATTTCGACACGCTTACACCAATAAGCTAATGCAGGTGAGGCATGGGTGAACATGAACCATGAGCCGACCTGTGGATGCAACGTGTTTGGATATAATTCTCAACCTAACAGGCCCTACTTAGGCATGGCTCAATTAAATGCGCTGAACAAAGAGTTTCGACCTCGCGTCGCTTACAATTAAATTTTAGAAAAAATATAATCGTCTCACATGTGTTCCATTTAACAGTCATGACGTATGAAGCAATAAAATAGATACAACGTTAAATTAATGTTCATACAAGAGGTAATTCAAACCGACAGAGCGCTTCACAATTTACAATTAAAATTACACGCAATAATTGAATTACATGAAGAATTCATATCGAGCGCAGCATTCTGGCTCTTAGTGAATTAAAACAATATAAATTAAAGTACAGAAATGGAAAAATGGTTACAATAAATTTATATTCCGTAACATATAGGTTTTCAGCTATTTCTCTGAACCATGCTCAAGTGTATATGGAAATCATATAATACATAGCACAAATACATACTTAAACAATACATAGGCAAATACTATTAAATAAAATGATACCTTTGAGAGAAGTCGAAGGGTACCTTGATTCTCTATGGCGCCGGCTGCCTCTCACGACCCGAGTAAGCTGATGGAATTAGCTAAAATGTGCTCGAAGTGAGGGAGCGGAAGCGTGTGGGTACATATATAGAAAGGTATATTGCGTATCACGTGACTGTTCGCAAAGCATGTGGTTGGTTCGAGAACTGGACAATGGTCCTAAAGTTACATAACATCTTGACCTGTTCTAGAAGCACCTAGAAAAAGGAAGCTTTGAACAAAGGGCCAAGGGTTTCAAATATTCGAATTTGAAGTAAACAAGGCAAGTGGGTCACGAAGTCGGACAATTTTATCAGACTGTGACACCCCCTTGCTTTTGAGGCGTTTATCTTGCCAAAGATAAAATGCCTCCTACAAATTATGTATGATAAAATGTAGAAGTCCACAATGAAGAAAAATTTACACAAAAAAAAATTTCGACATTCCTAGAAATAAAGTGTGCAACTATATTTCATATTTACAGGAAGGAATCCGTAGGGTTCAGTTAATTGATTAAACGACATTCTATCAGTACCGGCACTTGATGGCATCAAGCACGACTCATGTAATCTGCGCCAACATTCAAAGACCCTTTGATGTAATGAATATTTGCGTCATACTGTGTCAGAAACAAAGACCAACGCATTAAACGGCTGTTCGTAAATTGCGCCTGTCCGAGAAAGGCCAACGGCTGGTGATCGCACTCAATGACAAAGGTTTTTCCGTACAAATAGTTTTCGAACTTTTTTATGGCCCAAACTATTGCAAGACATTCCTTTTCACTGGTGGAATATTTCTGTTCAGTAGTTGTGAGTTTACGGCTTGCATATGCAACTGGGTGTTTGGTGTCATTGTGTTCTTGTAATAACACTGCTCCTAATCCTGTGTTGCTAGCATCAGTCCTTAACAAGAATGGTTTTGTCAGATCTGGCAGTTTAACAACTAAATCTGAAGTCAGTCTAGATTTCAGTGTGTCAAAAGCGTTTTGGCATGCATCAGTCCACACTACTTTTGTAGGCATATTCTTACGTGTCAAGTCAGTCAGAGGACATGCAATGGCACTAAAATCTGGTACGAATTTTCTGTAGTAGTTAGCAAGACCAAGAAAACTTCTAACTTGTGTTTTTGTTAGCGGTTGTGAAGTGTCCTTAAGTTGTGCTATCTTAGCTTCACTTGGCGACATAGTTCCATGACTCAACTTGTGTCCCAAGAAGTCTAAGGAGAATTGTGCTATTTCACACTTCGTAGGGCGGGCAGTGAGGTTGGCTTGTTTTAATCTGGCTAGCACATCTCGTAAGAGTGTTAAGTGCTCCTCCCATGTCTGGGTGCCTAGAATTAAATCATCCATGAAGTTCTCAACTCCACGTCCGTACAGTGGTTCTAACAATGACCGCATCATTTTAGAAAAAATGCTTGGAGCGTTTGAAACTCCGAAAGGCATAACTTTCCATGTGTAGTTTCCTACTGGTGTAGTGAAAGCTAGTATGTGTCGATCAGTGTCCTTGACCTTGATTTGCCAAAAACCGCGTGACAAATCTATTTTGGTATAGTAATGAGCGTTAGCTAGCTTAGTGAAGATGAGATCCGGATCAGGAAGAGGTTCGGCACAAAACTCTGTCACTTGATTGAGTTTGCGGTAGTCTACGCAAAAACGGAACGAGTTATCACGTTTTTTAATCAACACGATGGGTGATCCGTAGGCACTGTCAGTCTTCTCTATGACCCCTAGATCTAGCATAGTCTTAATCTCACGTCTAACGTCATCTATCTTAGCGTGTGGCAACGGATACGGCTTCAAACGTATCGGTTTGTTGTCAGTCAGCTTCAGTGAAAATTCTATTAAGTCTGTCAACCCTGGTTTGTCTGTCAGAGTAGATGAGAACTCATTAAGCAATTCATTCACTTCTTTTTTCTGTCTTTCTGTCAAGGCTTCATTTACCCTAACGTCTTTGACAGTTTCGTCCGTCTGTAGAGGACAGTTTGGTAAAGTACCAGTGACGCAATCAGTATCCCCCTCGTCTTCTGTAACTATCGTCGCTACGACAAAATCAGCTTGAGTGGTTTGATCCTCACGGCTTATGTACTTTTTGAGTAGGTTAACATGAAAGATTTTCTCTCTCTTTCCTGTCTGCACCTTATAGTTCAGTCCCCCTAGCTTGGCGGTAACTACAAAGGGCCCCTTCCATTTCATCTGAAGTTTGTTATGTGCTTCAGGAAGCAACAGTAACACTTTGTCATTAACTTCAAATTCTCTAGGTTTGGTGTGCTTATTGTAATATTCTGCCTGTCTAGACTGAGCTATCGTCAAGTTTTCCCGTGCTATCTTGCCTATAGTTTCAAGACGGTTTCTTAAGTCAGTGACGTATGTATAAGTTGTCTTAACTTCGTCATCTGTCTTTTCATCAGTCCAAAGTGCCTTCAAAATCATCATCGGTCCGCGTACAGTACGTCCGTAAAGTAGCTCAAATGGTGAAAACCCGGTGGAAGATTGTGGCACCTCCCTATATGCAAATAGTAGGGCAGGGATGTATCTGTCCCAGTCTTTCGGTTTATCTGTGGCGAGCTTTTTAAGTGCTGTTTTTAATGTCCCATTGTATTTTTCAATCAGACCATTTGCCTGGGGGTGGTATGGTGTGCAAGTAAGATGTTTGATGGAAAGTAAACGATTTACTTCCTTCATTACGTTGCCTATGAATTGACTCCCCTGATCCGTCAAAATTTCAGTAGGAATTCCAACACGACTCCAAAGACCGAAAAGGGCTTCGGCGACAGTTTCAGTATCAATATTTTTCAATGGTACTGCGTCGGCGAATCTTGTTGCGTAATCAATAGTGGTCAGCACGTATCGATTACCTCTCGTTGATGTGGGTATTATAGGCCCAATCAAATCCAATGCTACGCGCTTGTAGGGTTCACTGATCAGTTCAGGCTCTCCTAACGGTGCGGGTCTGATTGAATTTTTAGACTGTGTTCTCTGGCATGTGTCGCAACTTAACACGAATCTACGGATATCGGCAGTGATGTCCGGCCAATAAAACTCACTTGTAATACGACTAGTTGTTTTTTGTACACCCATGTGTGCACCAAAAAGACTCTCATGACCTAATCGTAATACGTCATTTCGTTTGGTTTGTGGAACGACTAATTGTTTCCGAAATTCGTCTCCCACTTTCGAATAGCGGTACAATAAACCCTTTTTCAGAATAATGCACGCTTTCTTATTCGAATCGTCAGTGTTGACGTCACTAACAAGTACAGCTTGTCTGCGTAACTTGTCTAGTGTTTCGTCCTCAGCTTGTAATATTTTAATCTCGCTAACTGTTGCTTTATCTACGGCTGGTGCGGCAGACATCGGTGCAGTTACAGATTTGTCTTTACTACTCGCTGCTCTGGTTACAGCGTTAACCAGTGGTGGTTCAGTTGAAGTTTGTTTTTTGCACGGCAAAACATACTTGCAACCAAGGATCACGTCATGCGGTGAGTTTTCCATAACTGCCGCTTTGACTGTTCCTTCTACAAAGTCTGAAACAATCGAGACTTCAGCTACTGGTAAAATGTCTTGTTCGCCGTTTGCAAAGGTGACAGAGATTGTCTCCCCTGTGTAGTCGGTACGGTTAACTAATGAGGCATTTACAATAGCGTCTAGCTCACACCCTGTATCAAGCAAAGCGATTGTATCGTGACCGTTTGCCTGTACTGGTGTTCGATTCGATTTTTCCGTTTTAGGTGTATGACTTTCTACTGCGTAAACCTTAGCTGTTTTCTTTTCAGGACATGTTCGTGAAAAATGGCCACTATCACCACAAGTGTAACATGCAAGATTCTTTTTATCTTTCTGTTTGTCGGACTTGTTTTTAGTGTCGGGTTTAGATGTTTTATCATCACGCTCATTAGGTGCCTTCCCGTCATTTTTCTTATCCTTTCGAGTCTGCGGTTCGTTCGGTCGAGACTTGTTGTTCGCGTGTGCGTTCGAGAATTGAGAATGTGCGTCATCAAAGCGATCGGCGGCGTTGCCTATCTCCTCTAGCGTAGATTTTTCCCTTATTGCTAAGTGAATCAGTAGATCTGATTTGTATGACCCGAGAATGTGGTCTTTTACCATTTCATCCCTAAGACCTGCGTACGTCTGTGGAGTTTCAGCTAGATCTATCCATCTTTGGAACAAGTCCGTGACGCGGCGTATGTACTGTGCGTGCGTCTCTGAACTGGCTTTCGTGGCCTGTTTAAATTTACGGCGGTATGTATCTGCTGTGAGTTTGTAGCGCTTCAATAATGCGGCCTTGACTGTGTCGTAATTATCTGACTCAGAATCGCTAAGCTTATTGAATTCGTTTTTCGCAGTACCCTGTAGTAACCCCGATAAATTTATCGCCCAATGTTCCGCTGGAATGTTTGTTGCTCTGGCTAATTTTTCAAACGTTTTTAAATACGCGTCTATTTGATCTTTGTTCTCATCAAATGGGACCATATTTATCTTTGGAATGATGTTTTCGATTCTACTGTGATTATTTCCATCGCTAGAATGCGAATCACCACTGCTTCTGCGGTCGCGGTTTGGATTAGTAACTTCTAGTTTCTTTACTTCCCATTCTAACCGTTTTATTTCCGCGTCTGCCGCGATGCGTTTGGCTTCTGTATCCGCTGCGATGCGTTTTGCTTCCGTGTCTGCTGCTAGCTTTTTAGCCTCAGTTTCAGCCTCTAGTTTTTTTGTTTCGGCTAACTTTTCAGTTTCTAGCTTTTTCAGCTCGCGAGCAGCTATACGTTCTTCCCTTTCTCTTTCTTTCTCCTTTTCCGCTTTCTCCGCTCTCTCTTTCTCTAGAGCTAACTCGGTTTTAATGTAGTTCGTCAGTTCGTCACCTTGATATCCTATCATGATACCGGCTTCTTTCAGGTTTTCGATAACCTGTTTGCGATCCATTTTACTGTCTTAGCGCGCTGGCTACAATAAGAATGTCTCTCGTGAATTGTGTGTTTTTTTTAACCGTCGGCGATAACTCCGCTTATCCCGAAAATAACTTTTAGGCTACAACCTTACAAAAATTATTTAATTTACTCAGAACACCTTCCGAAATAAATTACGCGTTAACTCTTTACACGTTTCACCTGCTTGTCACAGTGTCCGCTGTTCCAAGACTTTCGTAATGTCACGGCTCCTACCATACAACATTACACATTATATCTAGCACCCTAAATATAATAGTCCGAAGTCTGTTACTACTGATAACTCTCCTAGCTGGCGGTATAACCTTCGACTCCTCACAATGAAGTACTCAGTAACACAATACTAAATAAATCATTCAATAGCTAACATGACATATTTAACTACGCTTAAATATATCAACATTAACTAACATGCACGCTACTCTGCAAAAGAATACATGCACATGTCACAACAAAAGCAAAGAAAATCAGTAATACAAAAATCAAAAGAACAATTGGCAATTCTGTTCGTTCGTTCGTTTCTAGGTTATGATGCGCCCTATGTATAAAAATGTTACAATTTACAATTTAATACATATCAATCCCGCGACGACCCACACTTGTTACGTTTCCAGTATTTATTTAAAGACCCTGCTTAGAATAATTAAAAGACTTTAAATATAATTAATTCTTCCTCTCATATTCTACGCAGACTGGTTGCTCAATTTATTATCTGACTAATTAAAAGTGCGTCTTGTAGTTCAGACGACAAATTTACAGACTAATAAACTGCGAACTTTTAGCTAGATTTGAAAACAGTTAAATCCCTCTAAATTAATATGCACTCGTCATCAATCTTTCTGCTCATCCGCCCCCATTCAAATCTAAGAATTAATCTAATTGGTCTATTGTGCATAGAAATCAACTACTAAGAGGTATTAACAAAGAAAATAAGATTTAATAAAGTTTAACAAATTAACAATAAATCGAATGCAACGCGAATAGTCTTCACTCTGTCTTTACGCGCCTATGCCTGATTTTTGTCAATCTAAATTGCCAGAAAAGTGTTCCTTTGAGATCTGTACACTTGATCTTGCACTTAGCTCTATTCTTGTATCCTTGGTCTCAACACTCAGTCATGCTGATTCGTTCCCTCAGTCCCCCTTTAACGACACACGTGGTGCATAAGGAATGATGTCCCTTTGTTAGTGGCTAGGAAATGGAATTTTTTGCAGCATGGCCCTCAGAGTGGATTTCGACACGCTTACACCAATAAGCTAATGCAGGTGAGGCATGGGTGAACATGAACCATGAGCCGACCTGTGGATGCAACGTGTTTGGATATAATTCTCAACCTAACAGGCCCTACTTAGGCATGGCTCAATTAAATGCGCTGAACAAAGAGTTTCGACCTCGCGTCGCTTACAATTAAATTTTAGAAAAAATATAATCGTCTCACATGTGTTCCATTTAACAGTCATGACGTATGAAGCAATAAAATAGATACAACGTTAAATTAATGTTCATACAAGAGGTAATTCAAACCGACAGAGCGCTTCACAATTTACAATTAAAATTACACGCAATAATTGAATTACATGAAGAATTCATATCGAGCGCAGCATTCTGGCTCTTAGTGAATTAAAACAATATAAATTAAAGTACAGAAATGGAAAAATGGTTACAATAAATTTATATTCCGTAACATATAGGTTTTCAGCTATTTCTCTGAACCATGCTCAAGTGTATATGGAAATCATATAATACATAGCACAAATACATACTTAAACAATACATAGGCAAATACTATTAAATAAAATGATACCTTTGAGAGAAGTCGAAGGGTACCTTGATTCTCTATGGCGCCGGCTGCCTCTCACGACCCGAGTAAGCTGATGGAATTAGCTAAAATGTGCTCGAAGTGAGGGAGCGGAAGCGTGTGGGTACATATATAGAAAGGTATATTGCGTATCACGTGACTGTTCGCAAAGCATGTGGTTGGTTCGAGAACTGGACAATGGTCCTAAAGTTACATAACATCTTGACCTGTTCTAGAAGCACCTAGAAAAAGGAAGCTTTGAACAAAGGGCCAAGGGTTTCAAATATTCGAATTTGAAGTAAACAAGGCAAGTGGGTCACGAAGTCGGACAATTTTATCAGACTGTGACACAGTTGTTCACCAATCTGAAGCTTAGCATTTTAATTTTTTTTATTTAGTAAGGACACCTTGTCTCTATTCAGAGTGAAAGTGCTAAGTGCTCCATTCTGATCTGTAGCATGATCAATAAAAAGTTCAAGGAGGCTGGGGTAAAGACAAATTGTTTATGTCAATCACGTGCCCTTTATCAAAATGGGTTCTGTTAAAGATATAATAACTTTGTGTACCTCACCATTCTGTTCTCATGAGCTACATTCTTTTTACAAAATATTTGTTACATTTTGCACAAAAGAACAACAGTTTTGTCATAAAATTGAGGAAGAAAAGTAATATGTTAACTTCATTATTCCTTACTTACCTTACCTGCACTAGATATCACATTAGTTTAATGGATGTCAATATTTATAGTATAAAATTCAGTAATTACAATCATTTATACATGCTGCTGATTTAGGTATAATTAAGTTACCATAGTAACAGTTAACTGTGATTTGAGAAGGAAATAATACACTCTTTGGGGCACTTTTACATGAAAGACAAAGAAATTAAAAACTGTGGAAGGTTAATAAAATGATAAGTGTTAGTAGGCAGTAATTATCATAAGTAGATATGATTTTCAGTTCATCAGCTACTTTTACATGTTTATTTTCATGATGGTAGAGCCTTTGATGATTATATTAGTCATCTCCCAAACATACATGAAAAAATTCAGTCCAAACACACACTGGCCATGGCCAAGAAATAAACAAACTGGCTGTCGTACATGCAGACTCACTTACACAACACGTGGTGGGGGGCACAACATATGGGGACACAGCACATGGAGACAACACATGAGGGGCAGGCAGAGGTGATAGAGCAGTGGTATGCTATATGGTTTTACACACATTTTAAGTGGTGGAAGAAAGTGTTGGTTTTTTAAAATTAATTTAAAAAATCTTTTGGAAGTGTGCTTTTGCAATTTACTGGTGAAATGGAAAGCTCAAGAGGGGAGATAGATGAATGCAGAAGTGTTGTACATGGCTGTTGATTGGTGAGCTTTTTAAAGTGATCAACCAGAGATATCCTCCAGAACTGGCACATATGTTCAGAACCCTATGGACTATCTTGTTATTTAGCAGGGGTGCACAAACCACGGCCTGAGACAGGGCTCTATGCAGCCCCCAGAGGACTTTTAGATGTTATCATTATTACAAATAAGCACATTATTTCATTATTTGTGTTGTTTTTTTCTACTGAGCCATCCATGTGGCAGCTCTCCACGCACTATCAATTGGAAATTTGACCCTCTGGCCTAAAAAGTTTGTGCACCCCTGTTATATAGGATGTAATTTAGATAGAAGTCCATTTAGATTCCTTGTATTTTGTTGTAATTCATTTTCCTTGAGATGTGAAAGGAAATGTTCCAGGTGAAAGTATTTTAAATCCTTTTTCTTTCTGGTTTCAGGTAGGCGGCATGTTCTTTTACAATCTAGTCAATGGCGAGTGGTTGGCCTTCAACGTGATTGCGTTGTTAGTTGAAGTCAACTCATTCTTTCTGCACTCTCGAAAACTCCTCCAAATGATCAACGTACCGTTCAACTGCAGGTTCTACAGAACTGTTATATTTCTGAACATTACCACATTCGTTATATTTCGTGGGGCTCCTCTTGCCGCCCTCAGCTGGGCCATGACCCAGTGGTATGATCGTGTGACCTTGACCTACTACTGTTGTCTTGGGGCGAGCATGTTTGTTATGATTGTCATGAACCCCATTTTGTTTATGCGTTTATTGCGAAGTGATTACTTGCGGAATAAATCCCATTCTAGCAAAAATGTTACAGTTTTAAATGGAAACAACAATCATGTTACTGGCAGCAGTCACACAAAACAGAGCTGACTACTAATCTAAAGCATCTCTTTTTATTTAAAATTTCTTTTACTTATACAGACATTATTTATTTCCTGTGGTGCAGATAATTAATGGAGACTGGATAAGAGTGCAGGCACAACTATAGACAGGAGAACACTGTGTTATTCCTATGTTTCTCATTATGCATTTGTGTAATTGTTCTTGAACTTTTGTTTATTATGAAAGCTTTTTTGTATATTTCCCTTCTTTATGAACTACTCCAAGCTTTGTGTGACTTCACACATTCTTATGGAGTTTACCCCCCAAAAAGTATGCCTTCACACCTTCACACTGAGTTCACTCAAAAGAAGTGACTAAACTCATACTCAGCCAAAAGATCTGCAACTTCACACATACATTCTAAATTCACACCCCAGATCTAAATGCCACATATTTCGACTAAACAAATTAGGTCAGATGATGCCATTTACTCTTGAGTAAGCATAGATATTTTATGAACTAAATCATGTTGTCATGGTTATAAGAGGAGATTCTAATAGCATAATAATGTGATAAGACTTTAAAAAATTATTAGAAGTAACAGTTTGAGGTGTTAGATTACTTAAGGATATACATATTTCATTTTGTTGTCATTTTGGGAATATACAGATTTTATTTCATTTTGGGGATATGCAGATTTTATTTTATTTTACTTTGTTGCCATTTGAGGAATATACAGATTTCATTTTGTTTTATTTTTATTGTCATATTGGAGATCCATATTATACATTTTTATTATTTAAATCATGAATACATTTTTAATGGTAAAATGATACTAAGCAATAGCTTGGAATTGTCCTGTGGAAAAAGGAGCATTCGGTAGAATTTTAATTGTGAGCCAGTGTGGCATGTCTCTGATGAAAACAAAGAATGACTGCACAATCAGGCTGCTCCAGTTTGCAATGTCTCTCCTAGTCCTGTGAACCAAAAATAGAATGGCTATAATTTCAAAGTTGGCCAATTTGGTTAGTCTCTGCTATAAACAAGGACAGAATGATGACACACCAGGCTGTGCCATTGTGGACTGTACCTCCTATGAACCAAAAACAGAGTGACCATGAGACCTGTGCCAGTGTGGTAAGTCTCGCCGACAGTTTTTTTACCTAATGGTCATGATGAGTTTGCATTTCAAAATGACTTATGATTATGGTAATCAAAATTTCAAAATGGAATGTTCTCTTTAAAGTCAGTTCAGAAAGTCTTGTGATCATGGTATTGCAGTTTGGCATATCTTTGCAATGAGTCACTACTGAATGGATAGACAGCAGAAAAAAGACCGACCATATTCAGAACATACACTTTCCAATGCTCTTTTGTTGAGTGTCCTGTCTGTTACACTGTTAGACTTCTTTCATGTAGTCACTCAACTGGACAGGCTTGCTGCATGGATCTTAATGATGCAAATTTCTTCCAGAAAATAAATTAAATGCCATAAACACACAGTGCTAAACTTAGGCCTACCATTGTTTTTTAATATGCTTTATCACTGTTGTTATACCAATATCAGCATCTTTTGAACCCTAAGACAAAATGTTTTTATCAAAAAAAGAGAAAATAAAGTCAAAGCACTTAAACTTTGTTTAAATGATGCTAAAATATTTGATAGAGTTATTTTTATCATTCATTCATCAAATCTTTTCTTTATTTGTGTTGTTAATCTGTTCCTGCTTTGAACATTTGAATAATAATTTGTCAGCACACAGCAATAGTTCCTTCATGAAAAGTAAATTACAAGTTATAAGCACACACTCACTAACTTCTGTATGAAAAGTAAACCACAAGTTACAGCACTCATCAGTAATCCCTGTTTAGGTAGTGAACTAGAAGTTAAAAGCACTCATCACTAATTCCTGTTCAGCTAGTGAACTAGAAGTTAAAAGCACTCATCACTAATTCCTGTTCAGCTAGTAAACTAGAAGTTAAAAACACTCATCAGTATATGTAATTTTTGTTTAGCTAGTGAACATCAGCAATTCCTATATGAAAACTAAGCTAAAAACATGCAATCACACAAAAATCTTTCACAAAAGAGATTACCAAGATAAGGCTTTTGGTACTTAAATATAGAGTGGTTACAGATGAGTGTTAATCCATTCTTAAAATTAGTAATACAGAGTAAAAAAAAACCCAACCTTTTCCCCCAAAATATTCAATATAAAATGCTTTTGAAAGAACTAGCTTGCTACAGTGCATGCATTTATTTCAATATTTTAGGTAAGCACTTATATAAACAACTGATTTAATTTGAGACTCAATTTTTCTAAGAATAAATTCAATGTGTTTGAATTTACTTAAATATTGAGACACTATTAATCAGATTTAATAAGAGATTTTATAGCATTAAGAGAATTTCTCGGTTTTTGATAATTCAGAAGTATTTTTTTTTTTTTTTACTTCTTAAGGTATTATCAAAGCATTGGCTCTGTTTCAGTATTGCCTTCTTGACAGATATAAGAAATTTGTAATTAATTATTTGTTGAAAGGCAAGCTTAACAACTGCTTTGACATTTTCTGAAATGTGTTTAGAACACTAAATGCTAAAATTGTTTAATACAATAATGCTCAGCATTTTGATATGGTTAATTTTAATCTGTCTTCAATCATATTTTTATATCAATTTGTATTTTTACAGAAATTATGCATTTTGTTTTGAATAATTTTGATGTTTATAACTTATATGGATAATGCTATCTTAGCATTATATTAACAAATTTTACCCAGCATTCCTAGTCTGCTGCTGAATCAAGAATATAAGTAAAAAATAGTCTTAGTTTTTAAAAAATATATATATAGTAGGAACGAATGTAGTTCAACAAAATTATTTTGTGAGCACTAATGTAATAATAGTATGTCACTATTGTAAATGTACCAAAAGGTTATTTTAGTAATGATATATAAAATAAAAAATATTATAATTATTAAATATTTTTACAAGAGAGTGTTTTCATATATTGAACAAGCTTTTGTTGAAATTATTTAGCAAATTTAAGCCAGTATAGTTGAAAATGCACATAGAAACTCTTTAAAGCCATTGTCCAGTTATTGAAGTCATCTTGTCTCTTCCTAAACATTGAGTCAAATTATAATAACATTTCATAGTAATATTTCTGTATCTGCTATCTTCTTCAAGATGTTTATTTATCTGTCTTAAATTCAGATGAATTTTGCATTTTGAAATTGTACTTGTTTGTAAAGCTTGTAATGAGGCGACTTGTGAAGATGAGAGAATGTTGCTGTGTCTTGGTTTTAAATCGGGTTGCAGTAGCATTACAGCTAAATATAACTGTTACATTGTTACCTATATTGCTCCTTATATTCTGTCAAATAAGCTGTTTTTCTTCTATTGATTATTATTAAGTGGTTAACATCTGACTGCAGATTAAATGGTAGTTTTATTTAAATAAAATCAGTATTTTTACATTTTTTAAACTTTAAATATTAGGATTTATAGTGACAATTTTTTAAACTTTTGAGATACTTTATATACTTGTCTATGTGACATTTTTTGTAAGGTGTTGTTGGACTTGGAGGCTGCTTAATATAATGATGCATCTACTGCATTTGTAAGTTGTATATTGAAGGGGCATTATGTGTTGATAGCTAATGACAAATTTGATTTGACAGATTTCTTTGGTAATAAGTGATGTTATTTTATTTTTTTAAAAACAGATTTGCTCAAAAATCAAAATGTATTTTGACTAAGAATTTCCTCATATCAACCCTTGAAAATTGTAGCCATGAGTAACTCACAGTTTATTATGACAACTCATTACCATATGAATGTCATTAACTAGTGCATTTGTTGAGATGATTATGACAACTGCTAACATCGAATCATACATATAGTTTTCCAGTTCTGTCCATCTGTGCGAAATGCATTCCCTTGAGCATGTGGGAGTTTTTTTGAGAATTGCTAAAGCAGCCTTGACCTTCAAACATGAGAGATGTTTGTTTTTTTACATGGCCAGTATTATGTTGCAGTTTTAAATCCTGAAATGTTTCAGCAAACCCATTGCACACCATGAGATCAAGTGCACTATACCTTGACTTTCAAGCATATGGGAGATTTTTTTAGCAACGCTAAAGCATCCTTGACCTTTGAGCATTTGGGAGGTTGGGTATTTTCTCATGGTCAGCTTTATGTTGCATTGTTGTGTTCAGGAAAAGAGAGACAACATCTAAGTACTCATAAAAATACAGTCAAGGTCAGTTGCTAAATGATCAAATTTTTACTTGCAATTTGACTTATAATGTAAAAATACTGAGCAGATAAGGAACAAAAGTTATAAAAACTGTCAACGGGTGTTTGGAAAGGAAATAATGGATAAAATTATACTGTTTTAACTCCTGAAATGTTTTGGCAAACCCATTGCACACTAGGCAATCAAGCACTCTTTGACATCATCAGTACAGCCACAGGAACTGGGTTTAGTTTCATTCCATCGACTGATTCGGTGACACGTTTTGTTTTGCTGTGTGCCTGCCTGGAATATATAATACTGAGTGATGTGATGGAAACCCATCATGAACAGCGGCTTAGGTATTGTCAAGGTCATTTGCTAAATGATACTCGAATTTTCACTTGCAATAAAATATTCCAATAAACATTCATTTATGTTCATAGTACTGCTTTCATTTTAATTTTCCCACCCATCATATAATATGCCCATCATACTCTAGTATTTAATAATAGGTTCCGATAAGCAAAAAGAACTGACTAAACATTTTTTTTGTCATGATAATAAAAAATACTTGGTTTTATTAATTTTAAAAAATGTAATTGCAGTTTTTATAAAACAACATTATATAAATACAAACCTATAAATTAGTCATTGCCTCCTTGTTTTTTTAAATTTTTGTATTTGCATTTGAAGTTAATTCCCTGTACAGCACATCTCTACTCCAATAGATTTTCTGTTCCTACAGTCTCACTGATTTGCTGCGATGTGTTGGGCTATGATTGTTCCATGCAATTGTTTTCAATATATATTTTACATTTTCATTGTCACTTATTATGTTTGAAGGTTTTCATTATTTAAATTTTTTAAACTAGCTATAGATGTGGGTGATGAATAAAAGACACTGAAAATTTAAACAAACAAAATTGTAAAAGAATGAAACTAAAACAGCCTGTAGAAGCACACACATATATATGATACCAACTTTGACCACGTGATGTCTGACGAGTCAGGTACTTGCTGCTGACAAAATTGATTCTTCTGAACAAGGTTGTGGTGTCGGTCAAAATGTTTCCTACTCCAACTTCTGAAATTTTAGAAGTTCAACTCTTGACTCCAATGGTAGTTTATTACTAATATCATATGGTATAACATTATATACTTATATGGGGTTTTAAGTATGAATATGGTATATAAGTAAATGAAGAATTGGCTTTCATAGATTTAATTATAAAACTATTTTTCAGTCATGCAATAAATATAATATAGAAACCTCAAAATGTTCTTAATATGATAATATATATCTAAATTTAATGGATTCTTTAAAAAGATCAATTTAATAGGTCCAGCTTCATTGCTGCTCTCAAATCAGATTTGACAACTCAGAGGGCAGGAAACAAATATTCCACGGTGACTTGAGTCAGTGATAATGCTGTGACAGTCAAAGACACATCTTGAATAATCTCTAGACAGCATGGTGTTTAGTACTCAGTTCAGAAGTACAGTTAAATTTCTCAACCTCTTTCAGTGTCTAGTAAAAAATTTAATTTAATTAGATATGATGGAGTTTCTCCTCAGAAAATTTCCAAATTTACACACCAACATTTGGATCAATCTTTTATACCTAGATATTTTTAAAAGTCTTTGGCTTATGGTTACTATTGATGAAGAAGATGCTGTACCTTTCATATGGACTTCTAACTTAAATAGCAGAAGAGTTTTTGTTTATAGATCGCAGAAGCGCCCCCTACACAAATAATATAAGTTTAATGATCACTATTTCAATAATTTCACAAAGTACATTTTACTTCCATTGTTTAAAATATATTAAATTAATAATAGAAATACCTTGAGATGTTATTTCAATTTTTTAAAAGTTTTTTACCCCCTCATATTCGAACATGGATCTGCTTTTGCCTTAAATCTCATAAAATTTGGAGTCGGAATGAGAACATTTTTACCGACTCCATGACTCTGAATCCACAGCCCTGCTTTTGAATCCAAACTGATCCGAATATTGCAGAATTACTTCAGTAGCTTGCACAATTTACAGTATGCTGAAAAGGGCAGGTGTATATGCCGAATATACCGCCCATGCTTGGCACACATTCAAAATATATAAGTACATTATTATTGTTATTCTAATTCTGTCTTCTTGGCATTCATGACTCACATCTAACCTGAAATGCTATTCAAATTTATTGCCAGTAATTAAATTATTTTCTTTAAAAGTAGACAGAAAATAACTATTTTATGTGGATAAATATCACCTTTTGAATGAACAGCTTATTTGTTATTTTCTGAGCTCACAAATGACTTTTTTCACTGGCAAATTGTAAGCTTTTTTAAAAATTCTCCATCTCTCCACACAATTACATTTATTCTATATTTTATCCTGGGGTGTGTAAGACAATGAATTGTTTTTGCTGTTGTGAGCTCAGACCCTACAGCTTTTAAAAAGCAAGCAATCATGGACTCTTCCATCAGCATGATTTTGTATGAAAAATTATTTGCATTGCTTTTCTTTGTGTTTCTATGAGTACTTTGCAGAGTAGCTTTGGATAGTTCAGGACACTGTATGCCATTGAACACACATTCCTAAGTGCAGAGCACATTCTCTGCAGACTTGTTTTAGTTATTGTAGTATTTAAGGATTTCATGCAGTCATAATATACGGGTCTGTGCTGTGAAGTACTTAACAATCCGAGTCCTTGCTGTGTCATGTACAAGTACTTTATTCACTAGTTTCACAGGTTCTATAAAGCACAGTTCAGTATACAAGCATTCAAGTTTTAGACTGTACACTTCACAAGTAATGAGTAATTAAATGTACAAGTAATCTAAGTTCTAGCTCTAGTGTATTTCACAAGTAATATGTGAAATCAAGAACACAGAGTCTAGATAGAACAAGATACAAGTATATGACCCAAGTTATTGGGTTGTGCAAACACACGCGTGTCTGACTCTTATCAAAAGTCATATTAAAATCAAGTGTAGTTAACATTTTGGATCAATACACAAATACTAAACGAGGCATGTACAGAAATACTTTAGCCATCAGGTGCTTATGTTCCCTAGAGCACAGTACACAATACTATGTTAAGCACACAAGTTTTAGTTTGTGCAGAGCAAAAGCACTCAAATGAAAAACACAAGACATTAGTACTGACAAAGCAGAAGACGTGTCATTTTCATTTAGCTATAACAACTTTTTAAAGCCACATAAATATTTCAGGACTGGATTGTAATTAAAAGGGTGAAATATATTATTTCTTGACAGTAACAGATATGTGCAAATTGATAACATGGCCATTGTTAGTGATGAGAAGCACCATTCACATATTTTTTCTTTTCTAAAATTTTGAAAAACTTTTATGTAACATTAAAACACTATATAAATAACTTTAAATTGGTTTTAAGAGGTCTTAACTAATGTTTAAAATAAAATTATTTGCAATTTAACTTGACTAGACTACTACTACCACAAAAAGATTAATTCTTCAGCTTGCTTCAAACAAAGCACTAGCAATTCATGGTAAATTCACATAAGCAGTATACATGTATATAAGTGTGTGTGTGTACAAAATCCGAACATGTAATTATACATGTATTAATGTTATGTTTATGATGTTAAAACATGAGATGTCAAGAATCTTTAACAGAAACCACACTCAGATTCATTAAAGAGAGATGTCAAGAATCTTTAACAGAAACCACAGTCAGATTCGTTAAAGAGAGTCGACTTGTACCATGTAAATCCATCCTCTGCAAGGTTTGAATTAAAATTATCTACATTGAACTATTACATCAGTAGCATTTATTTCATCCATAATTTATACGTGCATTAAATTTGTGTTTAAATTAAAGTCAGATGAACAGGAATGTTTTAATCGAACAGGTAATAAGCCTGAAGTCTTCATTAGTTCATATTGTTGTTGATATTAGTGCACTGGTTTTGTATTGTAATTGTGTTTATACCAAAGTTTAGAATAATTTATTTTCTTGTTTGTAATGTTTAACAGTCCATAAACTGCTGTTATCATACAGGTCAATGAGCAATAACCTTTCAGCTCTCAGTTCAGTAGTTGATTACAATACAACATCTTTTTAAAAGTTTTCTTTATTTTATATATATATATGTGCATGATCTGATTGACTATTTTTGGCTTTTATTATGATACACATATTTTGGCTTGTAATGAACAGTAAGGTGTTTTACTTCCTTTAGTTGACTATGTAGTATGCCATAGTCATAGTCCCTCATGTCACTATTCTGTGCAGCCTCAGCTTGGAGCATATTACATAAGTGTATACCTTGGTTGGGGGTAGGGATGTTTGTACTGGACACCTGACTGTTTTTATGTACAGTAACAACCTGCCCTGATTACTACCACCAATCTACTTAGGTTCTTAATTATATTTATATGATAAATACAATTTATTTACTAATCACTCTTGCTAATATTTTGTCTTATGTTTATATAACACAAAACCCATATGATTCATTAATCAGTCACTTTTGGTAGTTTTGCTTGTGGAATTGTGTAGCAAACAAAATTTACTTAACTTACATATCACTGTTGGTAGTTCAGCTTAAGGAATTGTGTAGCAAACAAAATTTACTTGATTTCATTTAAATGTTGCTGTTGCTAGCTTGACCTACGTTTATGTAAAGTACATACAAAAACTTAACAGTTTACTTATTTTCCAACACTATATGTTTTTCTTGTAACATTTTTCTGTATTAAAAAATACACTGTTCAGTTACTAGTCATTGCTAGTTTGATTTGTGGAATTATATAACATACAAAATTAATTATGTAACATTAGAAATTGTTGATTCATTTACTAGTTATTACTATTTGTTTGGCTTGTGGAATTATATAACATGCAAAATGTTAGTTGGTTTGTGCACTTATTATTGCTGCTAGCTGGGCAAATGCAAAAATATTAAATGATTTATTAGCCATCCTTGCTGGTTTATCTTGTGACATTACCACTATACCAGCATTTAACATCCCAAAGAATGACGCAACTCATTTATTAACCAACATTGCTCATTTGCCTAATGACATCCTACACTGTCGAAAGCGTTAGTCACTTCATTTACTAGCTTGGTTTTTGGAGTGTTTCTTTTCTTCCTTCCATCAGTAATATAAGCATATGTGTCTACATTTTAATGTATATTGTCTGTTTTCTTTCATTACATCACTTCAAGGTCTGCATGTTGATTAGAGTTAATCTTTTTTTCTTTCAGTGCATCATTCCAGGGTCTACAAATAAACTTTAAAAATGAACTGTATATTTTGCTCTTGATAGTTTTACCGGGATACTCTATATTTCCTATTTATGTCTTTGTCCATACATGCATGCACGCTATTGCTTAATAAAGTAGAAAAATACACTGTTTTTTACCTGTTTTGGTTAAGTACTTCAAAATCTTCTAAGTCATTGAGCCATTTCACAGACTTATGTGTGTGTTGATTGATTTTTCTGTAGTTGTTGTTGGTATTCTTATATACTTAAATGTTCAGTCTATGAAGTCACATTAAAATGCATTTAGAGATTACAAAACAGGGTACTTATATATCTAATGTATAAGTATGTAATTTACAAAAATGAATTCACATATATCAAGTGTGTCATGAACAGAAGTGGGCATGCTCACTAAATAAGTTTTGTTTATTTTTTTCTTCACATGACCATAGGTCCTGAAATATTTAATTTAATAGTAGTGGAAAAATGCAAAAATTACAAAAGAAACCATTCAGATCTTAGTTGGAGTAAGAAATATTGTGTCACAGAATAGTAACTTTAAGCCATTTTCTTTTGTTTTTAATTTGCTTACAAGCATTCCCTTCTGTGAAACTGAAATATAATTGATTTTGCTTCATTGCACTGCATCCAGTTTGAAGAAAAATGTTAACTCCATGTCTGCTCAGATTTTCTTTCATGCCTAAGAGAATGTTACACTATATTTGTATACTAACGGTGGCATCTGTTATGTAGTTTGACAAAATTGAATGCAGTAATACAAACAGATTTGGCTGTTATTTCCCCCTTCATTATAATAAGTTGTGACAGGCAGGAGGTCTGATTATATGGGCACAAGGTATATTCTATGAATCATAAGGTTTTTGCAAACGTAAGTTTTTTATTTGGAAGTTATTCCATCTAAGAAATTTGTCCATTTGAAGAAGTTTTTTCACCTGATCAGTCATCTTAGAAGTTATTCGATATGAGAACTTATTCAACTAAGAAGTTTGTATTTTTGAGAATCACGCTCAGATTAAAAGTTATTTCATATGAACAGTTTGTCCTTTCATATAAAGAGTTTAACCTTGCCAGTTTTAAAATATCTGTTTGATTATTAGTGTTTTATTTTGTTTTCAAACTCTCTTTATAGTATGGCTGTTTTTTTTTATTCTCTCTCTTCTTATATGGATTTAATTATTTTAGTTTATATTCAGCTTCATTCCATTTATGTTGTTCACAAATTTGCTGTGTTCTTTAAACAGAAAAGTTGAAAGTCTAAAAGTTCTTTAAAACCCAAATCAGTTGTTTCTGCTATCTTCTTAGTTATAATTTGCATTGTCAGAAATGGCTTAATAATTGTGCAACTTTACTCCATCTATTATTATTATTTTATTCATTATTTTTTCATTTTGTTTTATTTAAGCGGTCAGCTCTACCTGATTCTCTTAGTCATCCCTTTAGTTAATGATTAAAATTATTTTAAATTAAGAACATCAACCAGGCACTATATTTGTTAATATGAGAATGTTTTTTTAGTATTCTAGTATTCTGACAATCTGTTTAGCTTTATATAAATGTGTAAAGTTATATGATGTTTATTATTCTGTGAATGCTTATGTTGTTTATTGTTCTGGTCTGCTTAATTAGTGTCTAGCATGTTTTACTTGCTTTCCACTTTTGGCTTGAGATGATGGACTTTTTAATTCTGTAAAAAATAGTATTTTTATCGGCCCTTTATCTTCCTAAGGTATGCAGATTAGTCTGTTAAGTGTCTGTACAGAAAATATTTTGATTAACCTGTTAGCTTTTGAACAAAGATTGCTTTGATTGGTCTATTAGTGTATGTGCAAAGAATATTTTGATTAACATGCTGATTTTTGTATGAAGATTGCTTTGAATGACATGTTGGCATGTAGGCAAAATATATTTGAATTTTTCTGTTTGGTTATTTGTAATGTTTAATTTTCATGAGTCCATTTTATGAGTATAGGATTGTTTAATGAACAAATTGGATCTAGTACTAAGTTTTTCATATATATCAACACTTATTTGTATATCTATAGAAATATTATTTTTATCTTTTAAAAAATAACCTGTACAATTATTATGCTGTTTCTGTTAGGTACATGTTTTAATATGAATGTTGCCTTTAATTATGACCAGAGCTCAAATTTAAAAATAGGTCCAATGTTGTTTGTTTTATTTTAAAATTTATTTATATATTTGTATGTATTGTTTATAATACCTGATGAATCTACATATTATCATTAATTGTACTTAGTTTCTTATAAACTGCATTTTGAAATTTGTTATTCTCAGTCAAAATAAATATTTGAAAGATGTAGATCTACTTTACAAAATAAATAGCGTATTTGGTTATTAATGGAAAATTACTGCCCCTGTCAAATTCCCAATTAAATAATAAGAAATGTTTTTCTTGTTTTCTGTACTTACCATTGACATTAGTTTGTATACATAGTTTAAACATTAACATTTATTATAGTTCTTTGTTTAGTCAAATTTGTTGTTTAGTTGGTGTGTTTGTCAAATTTTAGTTTATTAATTTAATATTAATTTATATTTTATTGTGTGCTTTAAAAGTTATGTTGAAGTAGCAGATCTATACATCAAACATATGATTTGTTCCTCGTGATCTGGTTTTGGTAAGCATTTGAAAATCCTTTATTTTATAATAAAAAAAACTCCTGATTAGATTCTGGCTTAATTATGCTAGCAATATAAACAACATGACTGATAAACAAATGAACCAATGCAGCATGAAAGTTTAAAACAGGGGCTGTCTGTTTAGATAAATTCTTTTTTTTACCTTAACATGCTTAATTATTTCATTGATTACATGTTATTAATAATTTTATTTTTCAGATGAATGCATTTAGATAAAATATTGAATCTTGCAGTTGCTTTGTTTACTTAGAAAGCATTTAGAATTTTCATGCTACATTCATTTATTTTGTCAGGTTCAAGTAATTTGCACATTTAATCTGTTTTTAATTCTATTTTACTTAACTATTATTTAATTTTATATTGTAAATTAAGTTTGATGTGTGATCTTTAAATTAAGTGGAAAGTGAGAATTAGCTTTCATCATCATAATGAAAAGAATAAAATATTTTGCCCACCATATTTGATTAAAAAGAAATAATATTTAGTGCTTTCTAGACTTGTGACCATGGACTGAAGGTCTGCTTTGTTACGAATGACAATCCATTTAACCATTAAGCCAAAATGAATTAAAGAAAATAATTCCTTTGCACGCCCTTGTTCTGCTCTTCTTGTATATTGGTAAACAGCTGTTAGCCTTATGGCTTTTCAGTGCTTTCAAACACATCCTCCCTGGGTACTTTATTTTATTTTGATTGAAGTTATACTATTCTTTTGCATTATGACTTCTAATAATAAACAGTTACTGGCTATGGGAGCTCATTCCCTCCTAGACACAATTACCTGCCCATACTTTATTATGGAAGTGCATCACTAGTGCAATTCTTATTGTGCAATTTATTATTATTTTTGCACTTTGTGCTAGAAGATGATTAAAGATTACCGGTCTTCCCTTTTGTAAGAATTTTTCAGGGTTTATCTTTAAATCAACAACAAAACCCTCCACTCATACTGGAATTTTAAAAAAATAAAAAACTTTTATTTTTCAGATTTATATATTTGTAGCAAAAATAGAAGCCATTGTTGGAGTGGATAAATAAAAAAAAAACAGCGCTGTTGATATTAGCAAATACTTTATTGTTGAAATATATTTGTTAACTATTAAAAGTGTTATCTTCAAAGCCTATTTGTTGTAGATCTTACCCTTTGCTTATAAGAAACATTTAATGTTACCCGTTGTTATAGTAATTCTGTGAACTTGGCAGCTAAACCAGGTAGCTAGTTCTAATTTAAATCCACTTGCCTAACTTGATGGTTAGTGACTCTATTGTAAGCCACTCAGTTGTATGTATCTTTATCAAAACTAGATTAGTGTCTTAGACACTAGTTTTGTTTTGTTTTTGGTTACCCCATCATTAAGCTCCTTAATTAATCATTATATTTTAGCTTGGTTAGCCACTAGATTATCCATATTGTTAGCCACACTAGATTATCTTTATGGTTAACCACTAGATTATCTTTATGGTTAGCGACTAGATTATCTTTATGGTTAGCCACACTAGATTATCTTTATGGTTAGCGACTAGATTATCTTTATGGTTAGTGACTAGATTATCTTTATGGTTAGCCACTAGATTATCTTTATGGTTAGCCACTAGATTATCTTTTTGGTTAATAATGGTCACTTAAGTGTTCCCTTTCTTAAAAGTCTACTCTAAAATTATTTAGTTTAAATCATCCTGCTCTCTAATTGCAATAATCAAACAATCATTTGCTGAATATGTGTAACATAAAAATATTGATTTTCTCCTACAGGTGGATAATGATATTTAATTGTTTATTATGAGTTATATAAATAAATATGAACTCTTGTATGTAATTTATTATGAATTTATATACATGTAATGGAATGTGTTTTTATCTGGTATTTCTTCTTGATTAGGAGTGATATTAATTTTGCCATAATACGTGTATCAAAATGTTTTAATTTTTCTTTCAAGATTCTGTGTTCAATATACTGTCTACATATACTTTTGTTGTTCAAATATCGGTGATATATTTAACTGGACTTTTTCACTTTCGTTTTCTCTTTTTTTTCCTCAATAGAAGTAAATAACTGTCTTGCATATCTTCAAGTTATTATTTGTTTGAACTGCAGTTTTTGGTTGTTTTATTTTTTGTTGGACATTTTTCAATTTTTTTGAAGATCTGATTGGAAGGGGGAGGATTAAAAATCAGGCATAGTTTATTTAAATGTAAGTTTTACAAAATACTTTACATCAACAAGTCATAACATTTTTGTCATTTATTTGTTTTGTTATCAACATCCACTCTTCATATGTAACCCCCAAAATGAATCAATGCATTTTGATTTACTTGGTTTTTACTCTGTCAAGGTCTTTTATATTACCTTTGATAAGTTATTGATGCATCCAAATTATTTGTATAACTTGCTTGGTCAGTAGTTCCTCAGTAGTGTGTATACAGTTTAGTAATGTGTTTAAATAAACTTGAGTAATACATATGAGTTGGTGATAATACATTAAAATATTTACACTTGATTTGAGAAACATTCACAAAGGAAATGTAAGCAACTCACAACTTGTGTGTGAAAATGACTTGTCTAATGGACATTCTGTTTTAAATAAAAACATGTTTCATTCATTTATTCTCTGAAGTTGCATTTTTATAAAGAAGAATTTTCCACCGACATAGATAGGTAATGATTTTGGAAACTACCTTTATCTTTCATATGGAAGTTTGTGTACAAACACGTTCACGCTGGTGTGTGCACACACTGGGCAGAACACACAACACACTAAATATTCACAAATCCTTCACACATTTTTTACAACAGTCTATACAACATATCAATTTAAGTCTGTGACCTGTGTATTGTTTTTTTTTTACTCATGGCAATTATTTTGTTAAAAATCAAAATAGAAATAGTGTTATACTTAAAAATAATTAACATGAAGTCACTATGAAAGGATGAAATTGGTATACAGGTGATTCTGTCAGTGTTAAATTTGAAACAAATTGTCTGAGGTCAAGTTTCAATGTGTCTAAAATTGGTTATTAATGACTCTTTCATCGATTTATCAAAATTTTAGGGGCGGTTACTTCAAATCTTTCCAAAGTTGGCAAAAACTGAATTGTAATGCATTATTGGCAAAACCACAAGGCACTTCTAATATAAGACTGGTTACATGAGCTTTATGATTGTCAATGCTGAGTTTGGCAATGCTATTTTTGGCAAAAGACAACTGGCATTTCTACATCAGCACCTCAACATTTGCAAGGAATACATTCTTAATACTAACTTGGAAGTAGAAATCTGTAAATAATTTTGATCTGATTGCACTATCCCTTTGAATGTGTATCCTTCATTTTGCTTAAGACTTCCTATTAAACCTTTAATTAGAGTTCTTAGGATCACAAAATTAGAAAACGGAAAACCAAATGAAAATGTGATTATATTTACATGAGAAAAGGAAGGAAACTTAAAAGCTGTATGATTTTATGTAAAGGAACCCTTGAAAATGCTGTATATACTAGCAATTATGTGCATAAAGAATAGAAAGCAAAATGTATTTATTAATTCACAGTTCCTAGTCTAGAGATCGCAATCAGTTTGAGGCATTAAAATGTTATAGTTATCTGAATACCAGAATTTGTGAATGTGATACTTTTGAGGTACTGGTTGGTTGTGTATAAACGAAGCCACATTAGCATTTCAACTTCTTTAGCCTTTGAGAGTTCAACTATACTGAAATATCAATGTTTTGTTCATTTTTATTTTTATTTTGTTACAATTATTTGTGCCTTAATGATTAGTAGCTTTCATAACTATTATGTGTCATTGTGGTCAAGCTTGGTATAGTTGTGGTATATGATTTCCCCTGAAGCTGTAAGAAAAAGGGAATAAAAGCAACATGAATTAAACTGTGTTTAAGTGTTAACATTGTATATATGACTTGCAACTGAATGATTGAGTGAGTTTTCAGATCAATATTGTTTCCATTTATGTCAGTATAATTTGTGTTTAAAAAGTTTTTAGAATTTACTGATGCAAATGACCTGATATTCTTTGTGTGTTCTCTTTTTAATTTTTTTTAATTATATATGTGTAAGCACTTTACAATAATGACACAGACTACTAATAAAAGCAAAATGAATCCACATGCAAAAAATATATAATGAAAGTACAAAAGAGAAATAAATGAATTTATAAATGTATAGTTTGAAACAGACTGCTAATCTTGAGAAATAAATAAAATGAATTTACAAATATAGTCTGAACAGGTAATGTCACATAATGCTATGATGAGAAACAAATGAATTTACTAACATCTCGTCTGAACAGGTAAGGGCACAGATAATGCTATTCTTGATGATAAATAAACAAAATGAATTTACAAATATACAGTTTGAACATGAAATGGCACACAATGCCAGTCTTGAGAAATAAATAAAATGAATTTACAAATGTACAATTTAAACTGGTAATAATAGCACAGATAATGTTATCTTCGATAATGAAAGTATCTTGAAAATCCTCTTGACAATGACCACACCCTCTGTCCCACCCAGCTCAAGAGACAGCAGATTCTAAGTACATGGAGTCTGATAAGCCAAAGGGTGTTGACCCTACGATACATTTTTCTTTCAGAATACATATTAAAAATGCAAGACTGATGAAAAATGCTAGCAGGAGTGTATACATTTGTGAGGTCAGACAGCTGAAACCTGACAGTGAAGCATAGCAAGAGTAGAGATCTAAGTTCTGTTGTGAATAGGTAGCCAGCGTGAAAAGTGAACTGGAGAGATCTATCAGTTTTTGGAGCTCTGACAATGCCAGATGTGTTGTTTGGAGTTCTGACTATATATGCCAGCTGTACTTGGAGCTATGACAATAAATCCCAGCAGTAGTGTTTGGAACTCTGAAAATAAATGCCAGCTGTAGTGCTTTGAAGCTCTGAGAATAAATCCAAGCTGTAGTGTTTTGGACCTCCAACAATAAATTACAGATGTAGTGTTTTGGAGCTCTGACAATAAATCCCAGCTGTAGTGTTTTGGAGTTCTGACAATAAATCCCAGCTACAGTGTTTTGGAGTTCACAAGACCACAGTGGTAGACCAGAAATAAGAAATTTACAATAATCAAATTGGGAGAGTATTGTTGAACAAAAATGGTGAGGAAAGGGTTCTATAGCATCAAGAGAAAGAAACTTGTGAATGGCACTGCTTCACCTTAGTTCTAGGTGTGCAAATAGTCATTGTATTTCTGCAAAAAACAGAGATGTCAAAATCTTATCTGATTACCTTTGTTGTCCTTTGAGGATATTTGAATTCGAACACACACAAAGCAATTTTAACAATGTTCTTTTGAGACAGAGTGAAAGAATTAAGCAGTTTCATCAAGAATCATTTCAGATCTAAATGGCTGTTTGCATACAACTTTTTCTAAACCACTTCGAGTAGCCTTTAATGATTTTTTTAAACTCAGCATACTGAGGCTATGACTAAATAATAGAAAGGTATTTACCGTGTGTGTGTGTGTGTGTGTGTGTGTGTGTGTGTGTGTGTGTGTGTGTGTGTGTGTGTGTGTGTGTGTGATTTTGCATTTGTAGCATCCAGTCCCGACGTGTGGAGTTGAATGTCCTCAAAAGCGAAGTCATTTTAGCAAACAAATGTTTATTACCACTTCAATATGTACCGGTACGGATTACAAACGTTCATTTTGTCTCTTTTCAGTATCTATGTAGTAATGTTGTTTACAATCCCATTAATTTGTGTAGAAGCTAACGAATAAAGCTGAGAGTGATTTCATATTGTTTACTTCGGCTCATTGATACTCTGTAGTCTGGACTACCGAGTTTTAAAGGCTAATGAATAAAGATGTGAGTGGTTTCATGTTGCTCACTTAGACTCATTCATACTCTGGAGTTTGGACTACCGAGTTTTAGAAGCTAATGAATAAAGATACGAGTGATTTCATATTACTCGCATAGACTCATTGATATTCTGGAGTGTGGACTACCGCGATACGATTAACAAGATATATTGTTGTAATTTAACATTTTCAAAGCGATGAATTTATCTGACCTCGTCCCATAAGAAACTAAAGAAATAGAAGGTGTTGTATATGACGCATTGCAACATGATACTTGCCATTGACTGGTTGAGATAAAGCTGCCATTTTGTGTTGTTTGATGTTAGTAGCACATAATATTTTACTTCTCATGCTAACTTCTTATGTAAGTACAGCTTCCACTCTTTTTATAAAAAGAAGAGTAAACATTATATTGGTTGTAATTATAATGTGTATATCGTTCAACTGCAAATGGCAGTTGTTACCATGTTACAATTTCTACTGTTATTAGAAATCCCGTTGAGAACCTCACATGACTAAGCTGAACAGAAGGAATCGTAAATCTAACGCGTTTCCCTTCGCCTAAGTGACGTTATTTACAACAGTCAGGGCGTAGTTTTCAAATTTAGTATTGCGATATTTTTATCGTCCTATTTTTTTAAAATCTCAAATCTGCCGGATATTTTTAGTGGTAAACTCTCGCAGAGTTTCATTTTGAAGCTCCCTTCTCCCATGCTCATTTGTAGGCCTAAGATGCACTTAGGATAAATAACGTGACATGTAAAACCATCTATATCAACTGCCCATTGCAGGTAGGTATCATATCAAACATAATCACTAGCTTATTTTATTTGTTTGGCAAACTTTATTATACTGAATGTGCTTAATATTATAATTGAAATATTGAATCGTTGAGTTTATAGTAATAACCTTTTAAAGAAGTGAATTAAGTTCCAATTTCTCCATATATTTCAAGTTCACGTTCTAAATTAAAAAGCGTAGTGTCTACCATCTTATTATCGCCTATTAATTTTAACGAAAATTATGGTGAACGAAATGGCATTATAGGGGAAATAACTGATTACAAGCGTAGTTATTTGCATGTCGAGTTTTCTACCTTTGTCCATTCTATTCTATTCTCGGTCTCTCGTTTATATTCCATAAAATCGGAGTATTCTCTAGATTAGAACTCTTGGGGCATTTATGGGTCCTTACCTGCCTACATAACGATTTTCTATACCGTTAATTTCATTTATAAAGCTGGTGTCACTTAAAGAGAGATAAATGAAACGCGATTTTGCGTCATATTTTTTTTTTACGAAGAATGTAAGCCTATGTTTTCTAGTCAAAACACACACACACACACACACACACACACACACACACACACACACACACACACACACACACACGCACGCACGCACGCGAAAACAACAACAACAAAAAGCAAAACAGAAACAACAACCGCAAATATAGAATATAGAATAATATCTATATGATTGTTATCTTTCTTATCTCGTAATGGCGATGGACTGGCTTCTAAACTAACGGTGAGAACAAAATTTTTGCATTGTATGCTTCATAGTCACTTTCGTTAAATGTTAGGTTGATCTTTCACAACATTTGCCTACATTTATTTAATTTTCATCTTCTGCAGTTAAACTTTCTTTTCAAGAAAAGATATATTGAATCGACATTTATATCATTAAGAAACTTCAATTAGATTGCATTGTCACTTTTTGTCTCTGTCAAGACAGACAACTCCTTCGAACAGATGATGTCGCTTTGTCTCTGTCAAGGTAGACAACTCCTTAGTATAAAACGATGCCTCTGTTTACATTCCCACCAAGGGAGGGCGGTTGAGGGTGTGCGCCAAACTGGTGCCTGTTTCACCCCTTTCCGCCAGCCCTCCCGCCCTCCACCTCACCGCGAGGTTTGGGGATCCACCCCACCCCACCAAGCAGACCAAGACTGAGAACATCGAGAAGATGAAAGGTCTCTTGCGGCTTCTGGGGTGAATGTAAGCGGAACAACAACAACAACAACATCCCTCTGTTTCACCCCCTTCCGCCAGTCCTCCTGCCCTCCACCTTAGACGGACCGCGAGGGTGTGGGGATCCCCCAGAAGCAGACCAAGACCAAGAATGTTGTAAAGATGACAGGTCTAATCCGGCTTCTGAGGTGAGTGTGAGCGAAACTCACACAATCACTCTCAGGCACGATAGACAACTCCTTGGTACAGGACGATGTCGCTGTCTATGTCAAGGCAGACAACTCTCTGGTACAGAACGATTTCGCTTTGTCGTTATCAAGGCAGATAACTCCTTGGTACAGAACGATTCCGATTTTTCTGTCAAGACAGACAACTCCTTGGTACAGAACGAGCTGCTGCATAATATCCAGTGTATTAAACAAATGAAAATCACGCTATTTTTTAATATCATAGAAGATGCTTTAAAGCCGAGAAATAATCTTTATAATCTGAATACAAACTATGTAAAATATAGTATATTTGAACGCTAAAGTATTTCATAATATAATCTACAATTACATTTGTAATGTATTCTAAAATACTGAAATAATACAATAAATACTATCAATATAGTTTTTCTATAACACTGAAAATATGTAGTTTTCAAATTCTATACAATAAAGGGTATTACACAACACTGAAATTTGTCAAAATGCAATCTAAATTTAAATCTACAGACTTTCTAAAAATACTTTAGTGTAATTTGCATCATGAAAAAATCCTAGTTTAGTTTTAGCGTCATTTAAAAGAACCATAGACATGACAAGATTCTAGAAATGATAAGTCCCCAACAAGAAATCCTAATCACAAAATGTCCTTAGATACGAAAAGTCCCCTTGACAAAAAAAGTTCCTAGACATGAAAAGTCTCAGACATGTAATGATATACTTAAATCTGCATAACAAATATTGCAGGTTGTTTTTGGGTGGATTGGAACTAAAAGAAGCTACAGTACATGATTGTGCTTTCATGAAAAAAAAGAAAAAAGGAAAGGTCTCAAGGGAAATAACCCTGGAACGAAAGACATCACCAGAAATCAGAGTTAACCCTTCATGTCAAAAGGGCAACAGAGAATTTTGGGCACAGAAAGAAAGATAAATAGTGTGTATCTACTTTCAAGTAGGACATTGTGATCTGAACTTTATGAAGACAACTATCGTGGAAGTTAAACTTAGTTCGTAATGAACTTATTTTGTTGTGGCTACTGGCTCCACTAGGAATTGTGTTAAAACTCTTTGTGTTGAAGTCCGAACCGCTTTGTGTGTTAGGGAGATTACTAAGACACGTGGCAACATTTTAATTTCTTTTAGCGACAATAATCAGTATATCTATTCCTGTGCAATTTAATTGGGACGGCATCCCTAAGTATCATTTTCACTTTCTATTTAATTTTGTTGTTGTTTTATAAAGTTTCTTTTTTTTTTCATTTTAAGTATCTCGTTGTCAAATTCTTAAAATTTTATACTATTGTCATTCTGTAACGTTTACATTGTCATTGTCTTGTTAATTGTTCTGTGGTAACACTGTGGGACTCAGCCATTACATGACGTGTGAAACCAATGTTGTCTGTGTGTACATCACCCATTCATTTCCATCATCGGGTAGCTTTCTTAACCGGGCCTAGAAATTGATGGGTGTAAGACACTACACAACCCCCAAAGCCTGTTTTGCACCAGACTGCTGACGAGGCCCATGCGATAAACCAACAAACCGTCATGGTCAACATAACAGCCAGCCCCGGCAAGTCTAAAGAGATACACAGACAACTCTTACTCTGTGTACTAAAGTGGACACCAAACAACGATTGAACTGTCAAAATGCGTTCGCATTATAACCATCTTTATCCCAACATTTTTTAAATTTCTATAAAATTATAATAAGCTGTCCCTAAAGTTACAGGTTTCGCGTTTTCCTTTTAACTGTTTGCCTTCATCTATTACGTCAGGTTGGGACTCGGGGTTTGTAAATTAATTAATAATTCTTTGTGATATATTAATTCTCGCATACATTGTAAAGCCTGATGATAAACGTGTTTGTAAATTAATCAATAATCTCTGTGATATATTAATTCTCGCATACATTGTAAAGCCTGATGATAAACGTGTTTGTAAATTAATCAATAATCTCTGTGATATATTAATTCTCGCATACATTGTAAAGCCTGATGATAAACGTGTTTGTAAATTAATCAATAATCTCTGTGATATATTAATTCTCGCATACATTGTAAAGCCTGATGATAAACGTGTTTGTAAATTAATCAATAATCTCTGTGATATATTAATTCTCGCATACATTGTAAAGCCTGATGATAAACGTGTTTGTAAATTAATCAATAATCTCTGTGATATATTAATTCTCGCATACATTGTAAGGCCTGATGATAAACGTGTTTGTAAATTAATCAATAATCTCTGTGATATATTAATTCTCGCATACATTGTAAGGCCTGATGATAAACGTGTTTGTAAATTAATCAATAATCTCTGTGATATATTAATTCTCGCATACATTGTAAGGCCTGATGATAAACGTGTTTGTAAATTAATCAATAATCTCTGTGATATATTAATTCTCGCATACATTGTAAGGCCTGATGATAAACGTGTTTGTAAATTAATCAATAATCTCTGTGATATATTAATTCTCGCATACATTGTAAGGCCTGATGATAAACGTGTTTGTAAATTAATCAATAATCTCTGTGATATATTAATTCTCGCATACATTGTAAAGCCTGATGATAAACGTGTTTGTAAATTAATCAATAATCTCTGTGATATATTAATTCTCGCATACATTGTAAAGCCTGATGATAAACGTGTTTGTAAATTAATCAATAATCTCTGTGATATATTAATTCTTGCATACATTGTAAAGCCTGATGATAAACGTGTTTGTAAATTAATCAATAATCTCTGTGATATATTAATTCTCGCATACATTGTAAAGCCTGATGATAAACGTGTTTGTAAATTAATCCCACGTCAAAAGTACATTGACAACATTCGGTGTTGTTTCTCTGGTCGTTACAGAATAACATTCAGTGTTTTCTGGAGTGTTTTTCGGAGAACTATCAAGTATTCTAAAAGTAGAATGAAATATGTTTTGGTTTAAAAAAAAAATGCACAACTCTCTGACAGACGTTCTCTCCATTACTTGTGTTGAAATAAATTAATTTTACACTGGAATTGCGTCAGCACCACACTTTAAAAGGTCTGAATACACAGCATCGTGAAAGCCGGCATCGGACAGCTAGAGATTACTCTTTATCTTATACCTTTCCTCTCGGCTCCTTGGAGACAAGTCATGTGACTGGAGGCGGATGGATTGGCTTGTTCAGAGACGAGCCGACAGCTGTGTGAGTGGATGTATACTTCCCATCATTTGGGGAGATAATTACACGATTTGATGTATATTTTGGCACCTTTCGGAGAGATAATTATGCATTTTAAAAAAAAAATTGCGCGTGGCTCTCATCGTCACCTCTATCTGAATTACACTCCCCCCCCCCCACTCTCTATTTGTCTTATTCTCCACACAAGCACACATTCACACACACGTAGGCCTATACTTACATGAAAATGTACGCGCGCACACATGACGCACTCATGTATACATACACATATATGCATCAACACCCACACGCACACATAACACATACATGTAAACATACGCACTGTTACCGACCATATCACAGAAAGAGGCGAGCACACGCATGGTGATTGCCGCCCGTCTCCGTCAAGCCATTTTCATTTGACTCTGTGAGTGTTATGTTAACGGGCGCGGGCGCTTATCGTCTGCACGAAGCGCATTTACAAATGGGGTCAAGAGGCGGTGCTTTGTTTCAAAGCAAGAGCAGTCAATGAGTAAACGTTGTCAGTACTAATGTGTAGTGCTGTGTTAGTATGCATATTTTAATCGTTCTTTACTGTTTTATGCACTTATTAATTACCATAGACGTTCGTATGTTTATAGAAAACAGTTTAAAGTTTATATTTATGTATTCTGTATGCTAGTTTATATTATTTTCTTTGTGTATTTAAGATTTATCATTTGAGAATGGTTTACACCAGTGGTGCACTAACTCCGGCCCGCAGGCCAAATCCAGCCCGTGACGAGTCGCCTGAGTGGCCCGCGATGTCCAACAGGAAAATCTGACACATTTTCTAATATGAAGAAGGAAAAGAAAATATAGTGACGAGAGAGAGAGAGAGAGAGAGAGAGAGAGAGAGAGAGAGAGAGAGAGAGAGAGAGAGAGAGAGAGAGAGAGAGTGCTATAAAACTTCACAGAATCCTCACAAATCACCTCTCTTTATTGTCTAAACATCCATGGATCTTTGTGGAAACCAAAGTAAGCTGGTCAATTCTACCAACGACTAAAGCCAACTCTACACAGACTGTCAAAGAAGAAAAAAGACAGGCTTTCTCACAGGCTCCAAGAAACATGTTGGAGAACAAAAAGAGTCTAACTCCAATCACCAACACAGAAATAAAAGAAAATTACACAACAACACAAGACAACAAGCAAAAGAAAAACTTCAAAGTAGCCAACATGCACACCAAGACCACAGAAAAAAAAAAAGAAAAATACATACAAACAATTGACTGCCTCAAGGAGAAAGACCCTCCAACAGAGATTTAGGACATACTTGATGAATTCAACAGATTGATTGTGGCCCCTCCTCTCTCACCATTGCCAGTCACCTCCAAGGGCAGCAACAATGTCAAAAACAGTAACCACAACAGAAGGACAAGCAACAACAACAGAACAGGGCCCCAAACACAAAAGATAGCACCCACTACAATACATCCAAGAACCAATGAGGATAAAGCATTAACCTTTAAGACATCCTGATCGAATCAGAAAACTTTTAGCTTAAGTCGACTTTCTCCAAACTAATGTGGATTCTCTTTCACGACGTGTCCTAAGGGAGAGAAGCCACCTGTTGAAAAACACCATGAAGCTCTGGACTGTGCCATCTACCTTAACCTGTGACAGACATTAAGCGAACACTACTCAACAGCCAGAAAACCACCACCGTCGACAGACAGTGAAGCTCAAACGAACATCCAGTGAAATATACCACCTAAAACCAAAGACAACACAGACTCTCATCAAATGAACAATGACGGAAAACAAAACACAAATTGTACCCAGCAGTCCCAATGACAAGGAAGCGAACACTCAAATAGTTTTGAAAATACTATCGAAAACCAAAACCAACTCAACACACTTTTCCCAGTTCAACAAAAACAAACAGGCTTTCTCACAAACCCAGACAACATCACGGAGGGAATAAAGAGCCAGACAAAAATTACCGGCATAGAGGAAAAGAAAGTCCAAACAATGCCTGCAACCAACAAAGATGACAACAAGAAGAAAAACTTCAAAATCGCCAACACACAGACTACAGCAAGAAAATGAAAAATTCATACAAACCGAAGACCGCAACAAGTAGGAAATTGCACCAATTCCAGGCTGTCCTCAACATACAAAAGACTGCTCAAACTCACCCTCTCTGACCATTACCAGAGCTCCCCCGAAAAAATAAAAAAGCAGCAGCAACAACAACAGTAACTACAACAGACAACCAAACAAGAGAACAAGACCCCAAACACAAAAGATGGCGCCCACCATAACACATCCGGAACAACAGCGACAACATCAGAGTCAGCAACAGCAGCCAACGTTAAATTGTAAGCGTAACCACCACCTCCACCGTATGAAGTGTTCCTGCATTTCTGTCACTGTTGCTGCCATTGGTGTGAAAAATGTGAACCTACCCTATCTCTCTCTCTCTCTCTCTCTCTCTCACACACACACACACACACACACACACACACACACACACACACACACACACACATATTCATCATCGCCCACACGCATGCATAATAATACACAGATTATGACAGATACAAGCACAAGGGCACGAATGCGCATTCACACTATCACATGTGAATACTCAAACACACACACACTGCACACAATTGTTATAGAAACTTCCGCACACTCACACACTACCACAGGGGTGGTGGTGGTGTTGCACTGACCCGTATTTACTAATTCATGTAAGGGTGTTGGTGTTGCACCGACCCCTATTTACTTTCATGTAAGGGTGGTGGTGTTGCACCGACCCTATTTACTGATTCATGTAAGGGTGGTGGTGTTGCACCGACCCCTATTTACTGATTCATGTAAGGGTGGTGGTGTTGCACCGACCCTATTTACTGATTCATGTAAGGGTGGTGGTGTTGCACCGACCCTATTTACTGATTCATGTAAGGGTGGTGGTGTTGCACCGACCCCTATTTACTGATTCATGTACAACGGAGCACAAGGTGTAGTAGGTGGGACAGATGTTTGGAAGTCGTTAAATTTCCCATTTGCAGCCTTTAAGGGCTGGTGAGTTTTATCTCCTTTTATTTTCTAGCTTCCAAGCAGCACTGCGGAGGCGATTAGTTCGCGTATCATCTATAGAGCTAAAGTTCAAAACATCGTATCCATTACTAATTCCTAGGACTCATCATCCAAGACAAGTGCTTCTTGAGGTCTAACAATGTCTGAGTGTGTCTTGGAATTTGTGTCACTTATCTTCTGCTCAAGTGAAATGTATTCTCATTTTACAAGATGGAATGCCATATCAAAGACTTTATTTTTTGTTGCGAAACATCTAACTAGTCTTTACTTCCTTACGTGTTCATTGCTACAGAAGTAAGATAAAATATTTACCCATTAGAAACAAGGAAACATCCATTTCAACAAAGTGAACTGAAAAATATCGGTGAAGCATTTCTGATCACGCTGTCTCTGAAAGAAATCTAAGTCAATAGCTTGGTGTGATCTGTCCCTATAAATAGCCCTTCGTGTTTGATAAGGTACCGTCTGGCTAATTTAATAATATAAATACAGTTTCTTTGCCTGTAGTTCATTATTGACATCTTATAGAGGTGATGTTTCGTGTATGAAACAGAGAGAAATTAGTCTTATCGAATTAATTAAACGAAAAAAACTGTTAGTTCACGTATTACTTTAAAAAAAAAATATATATATATATTTAAAATTACTTGAAAGTGAAGTTCAGCTTTTGCCTTATTGATAGCCAATGATAGTCCATTTCTGTTAAGTGTCATTTGTTTGAGCGCAAGAGTGTGTGTGTGTGTGTGTGTGTGTGTGTGTGTGTGTGTGTGTGTGTGTGTGTGTGTTGTACAAAGGGAGAAAACAGCTTAGATCCAGTGAATGAATACTCAGTGTTAACAAGCTTAGGAAAAAACACTCTTGGTCAAAGATATCTCCTTTTTGAGATGACTTATTATAATTATATATGAATGACTCTGTTCTTCCTGCTGGTCTTTGGCTGTCTACTTCATTCTTGTAGCTTCACGTGTAGGTTCGAGTACCATGAGATTGATCACCGAGACAAATTATGTCTCTACCTTTGTACTTTAGACAACAGGAACATTGTCCATGATTCATCGGATCCTCTAGTCGCCTGCATTCAATGAAACAAACAGTTCCAACCAGCTTGGCTGTAAATTGTGTATCAATAGGTGTGGAAACTGGAGCAATCAATAGGTGAATAGTCTGGAGCTATCCTTAGATGAGGAGACTGGAGCTATCAATAGATGAGGAGACTGGAACTATCAATAGATGAGGAGACTGGGGCTATCAATAGATGAGGAGACTGGAGCAATCAATAGATGAGGAGACTGGGGCTATCAATAGATGAGGAGACTGGGGCTATCAATAGATGAGGAGACTGGGGCTATCAATAGATGAGGAGACGAGCTATCAATAGATGAGGAGACTGGGGCTATCAATAGATGAGGAGACTGGGGCTATCAATAGATGAGGAGACTGGAGCTATCAATAGATGAGGAGACTGGAGCTATCAATAGATGAGGAGACTGGGGCTATCAATAGATGAGGAGACTGGAGCTATCAATAGATGAGGAGACTGGAGCTATCAATAGATGAGGAGACTGGGGCTATCAATAGATGAGGAGACTGGAGTTATCAGTGGCTGTTTTTGTTCTGCGTATGAATTATTTGGCAGTCCTATATTCACTCCACAATGCCTTCGTTAATTTGTTGTTGTTTATTTTGATTTTTTTCTTTCTTCGTTCTTCTTTTCTCCGTTATGCTGACTTCAAGAAGATTGAGTCTGCATCATTGTTCATTGTCTACTCCAGGATGAGAGTGTCTGTCTAGACAAGTGGTCCTTGTAGCCAACACGTGGCAAGTATGGCACAGACTCAGACAAGTGAGTGGCTGTGTACCGGCTGCCAGATCTTAGTGGCGTCTGATTTGCAAATTCAAGGAATGAGAATGCGCCCTCAGAAGGACAACACATCTGTATTGAGACGAGAGAAGAACCAAAGAAATGCACCTGATACAAAATAGAAAACAACATGAATTCCTTCCAATGTAGGCATCCTCTCATAAATTTGTCTCATTGATGTTTTATTTTTCTTACTCAATTAGATTTGGTTTCCGTTGTCACAATATATATATATATATTCTTACTCAATTAGTATTGGTTTCTGTAATCACAATATATATTTATTTTTCTTACTCAATTAGCATTGGTTTCTTATATATTTATCAAAATAAAAAGACTAAGCATGAGCTGTTAGGAAGTGGGGAAAATATACAACATATCATGAAGAACAGTTAATTCTTTTCTTCTTTTATGGTAAGCTATGTGGTGATTATGCACCAATTTATTTTTGTAGCTAATATAGCTAATAGCGCATCAATTGACATTGGTAGTTTGAATCTGGTAGCTCAGTGCGAGTAATTTATTGTTGTAGCTAATTTGCTAGTAACTCACTGACATAGATGCTTTGGATCTGGTAGTTCAGTGCGCGCAATGTTATTTTTCATCAATGAAGCACCAAGACGAACCGATATTTCTCATCCAGTTATAAAGTCCTTTACAGGTAGAGTTGCTAGGGTTGTCGGGGTGGGAGGAAGGGAGGCTTATTAGGTGAATTAGTAATCTAGTAATCCCGATTATCACAAATTCATTTATTAGAATCAAACAAATAACAATCTTTTTTTTCAATACCGAAGCTTGCACTTTGAGGGATATTTTCTTGAATGTGCACAGGTCCAGCTAGCAACATATTTTTCATTTCTGCTTACCCATCAGTACTCAAAGACAGTTTTGAATTCTTCTTACCCATCAGTACTAACAGTTTTTTTTTATTCTTCTTACCCATCAGTACTCAAAGACATCCATTTCAACAGTTTTTGATCAGCAGGAACCTGTTACACACAAATAACTCCCTCCAGGCTCATTCCTAACTTGTACCAGCATCCTCCTGTTCAGTGAGAACGGTCACTTTCATCTTGTGCTGACTGCAGCCATTCTACTGAATTCTCTGATCCTGTGTCTTCAGCATCTTGTGCTGACTCCAGTCATTCTACTGAATTCTCTGATCCTGTGTCATCCTCATCTTGTGCTGACTGCAGTCATTCTACTGAATTCTCTAATCCTGTGCAGGAAAGACCAAATCCAAAAGCTACCGCACATCGTTGTCCTAAAAAGGAGAGTGTACAAAAATCAACTGGTGTGACAATTTAATCGATATATTCAGGCGATGAAGAAGTAACTCACCCCAAAATAATTTTGACACATTTTATGGCTCGTATGATGATGACATCTTCGATCAAGTATTGACAGCATAACTCAATCCAATATCATATTCTGACACCTTTGTAGCTCATTTGGGGATGGCCTGTTCTGTTTCGTTTTTCCTCTTACAAGACGTCCACTTCAATCCAAGCTTTCTGTGGCTTCTGAAGTGTAAAATATCTTTCTGGAAAATGATGATATGAAACGTATGTCACATGTTCGGTAAAATTGTCTGATGCAATTAAAGTCAATCTTGAAAGATTTAAATTATTACGTCAGACAGTGCCCTTCCTATCCCGTGTCTTCAGAAACTTTGTAAATTCCGTCATTCGCCTTCTTTTTGTAACTTTGAAATAAATTATAAAGATTTCATCATTGAGAGTTTCTCTGGGGAACGTATGCTTTAATCCGTAAAGAATTTTATTTAACTATTCCGTAATTCACGTAACCGTTTCGTAACTCAAGTAACTATTTCACTTTTAGATACTAATATATAGGCTGCAGCAGCATGCATTTCTAATTAAAATGTGAAAATGTTTGCTCATTGTGTCCTTATCTCTTCTTCCAATCCTTTCAACCCGGATTCCTGAAATGGACGTACTAACCAATCAACTTCCTTTCCTTATTCCTGCCTTTATTTATGACCACTTGAATGGTCAGAGCCCTCTTTGGGGATAATAAGTCTCATTAACTGAGGGGAAATGGTGAGAACAATTATTCTGCAAATGAAATCTTTGCTTTAAAATTTACAACAAAACCATTTCGTCATGACCCATTTCGTCAACTAAAACTATGATGATGTAAATATAGAAGAAAAGATGTTCGCAATGTGTTAGAAGAGGCTCCTCCCCAATAAACACCTCGCACGCACGCACGCACGCGCGCACACACACACACACACACACACACACACACACACACACACACACACACACACACACACACACTCACTCTCGATTCCCTATTGGAAAACAACCCTTAAGCACTCTGTCACAGTCTGATAAAATTGCCCGACTTCGTGACCCACTTGCCTTGTTTACTTCAAATTCGAATATTTGAAACCCTTGGCCCTTTGTTCAAAGCTTCCTTTTTCTAGGCGCTTCTAGAACAGGTCAAGATGTTATGTAACTTTAGGACCATTGTCCAGTTCTCGAACCAACCACATGCTTTGCGAACAGTCACGTGATACGCAATATACCTTTCTATATATGTACCCCCACGCTTCCGCTCCCTCACTTCGAGCACATTTTAGCTAATTCCATCAGCTTACTCGGGTCGTGAGAGGCAGCCGGCGCCATAGAGAATCAAGGTACCCTTCGACTTCTCTCAAAGGTATCATTTTATTTAATAGTATTTGCCTATGTATTGTTTAAGTATGTATTTGTGCTATGTATTATATGATTTCCATATACACTTGAGCATGGTTCAGAGAAATAGCTGAAAACCTATATGTTACGGAATATAAATTTATTGTAACCATTTTTCCATTTCTGTACTTTAATTTATATTGTTTTAATTCACTAAGAGCCAGAATGCTGCGCTCGATATGAATTCTTCATGTAATTCAATTATTGCGTGTAATTTTAATTGTAAATTGTGAAGCGCTCTGTCGGTTTGAATTACCTCTTGTATGAACATTAATTTAACGTTGTATCTATTTTATTGCTTCATACGTCATGACTGTTAAATGGAACACATGTGAGACGATTATATTTTTTCTAAAATCTAATTGTAAGCGACGCGAGGTCGAAACTCTTTGTTCAGCGCATTTAATTGAGCCATGCCTAGGTAGGACCTGTTAGGTTGAGAATTATATCCAAACACGTTACATCCACAGGTCGGCTCATGGTTCATGTTTCACCATGCCTCACCTGCATTAGCTTATTGGTGTAAGCGTGTCGAAATCCACTCTGAGGGCCATGCTGCAAAAATTCCAGTTCCTAGCCACTAACAAAGGGACATCATTCCTTATGCACCACGTGTGTCGTTAAAGGGGGACTGAGGGAACGAATCAGCATGACTGAGTGTTGAGACCAAGGATACAAGAATAGAGCTAAGTGCAAAATCAAGTGTACAGATCTCAAAGGAACACTTTTCTGGCAATTTAGATTGACAAAAATCAGGCATAGGCGCGTAAAGACAGAGTGAAGACTATTCGCGTTGCATTCGATTTATTGTTAATTTGTTAAACTTTATTAAATCTTATTTTCTTTGTTAATACCTCTTAGTAGTTGATTTCTATGCACAATAGACCAATTAGATTAATTCTTAGATTTGAATGGGGGCGGATGAGCGGAAAGATTGATGACGAGTGCATATTAATTTAGAGGGATTTAACTGTTTTCAAATCTAGCTAAAAGTTCGCAGTTTATTAGTCTGTAAATTTGTCGTCTGAACTACAAGACGCACTTTTAATTAGTCAGATAATAAATTGAGCAACCAGTCTGCGTAGAATATGAGAGGAAGAATTAATTATATTTAAAGTCTTTTAATTATTCTAAGCAGGGTCTTTAAATAAATACTGGAAACGTAACAAGTGTGGGTCGTCGCGGGATTGATATGTATTAAATTGTAAATTGTAACATTTTTATACATAGGGCGCATCATAACCTAGAAACGAACGAACGAACAGAATTGCCAATTGTTCTTTTGATTTTTGTATCACTGATTTTCTTTGCTTTTGTTGTGACATGTGCATGTATTCTTTTGCAGAGTAGCGTGCATGTTAGTTAATGTTGATATATTTAAGCGTAGTTAAATATGTCATGTTAGCTATTGAATGATTTATTTAGTATTGTGTTACTGAGTACTTCATTGTGAGGAGTCGAAGGTTATACCGCCAGCTAGGAGAGTTATCGGTAGTAACAGACTTCGGACTATTATATTTAGGGTGCTAGATATAATGTGTAATGTTGTATGGTAGGAGCCGTGACATTACGAAAGTCTTGGAACAGCGGACACTGTGACAAGCAGGTGAAACGTGTAAAGAGTTAACGCGTAATTTATTTCGGAAGGTGTTCTGAGTAAATTAAATAATTTTTGTAAGGTTGTAGCCTAAAAGTTATTTTCGGGATAAGCGGAGTTATCGCCGACGGTTAAAACACACAATTCACGAGATACATTCTTATTGTAGCCAGCGCGCTAAGACAGTAAAATGGATCGCAAACAGGTTATCGAAGACCTGAAAGAAGCCGGTATCATGATAGGATATCAAGGTGACGAACTGACGAACTACATCAAAACTGAGTTAGCTCTAGAGAAAGAGAGAGCGGAGAAAGCGGAAAAGGAGAAAGAAAGAGAAAGGGAGGAGCGTGTAGCTGCTCGCGAGCTGAAAAGGTTAGAAACTGAAAAGTTAGCCGAAACAGAAGCGAAAAAGCTAGAAACAGAAGCCAAACGCATCGCCGCAGACGCGGAAATAAAACGGTTAGAATGGGAAGTAAAGAAACTAGAAGTTACTAATCCAAACCGTGACCGCAGAAGCAGTGGTGATTCGCATTCTAGCGATGGAAATAATCACAGTAGAATCGAAAACATCATTCCAAAGATAAATATGGTCCCATTTGATGAGAACAAAGATCAAATAGACGCGTATTTAAAAACGTTTGAAAAATTAGCCAGAGCAACAAACATTCCAGCGGAATATTGGGCGATAAATTTATCGGGGTTATTGCAGGGCAGTGCGAAAAACGAGTTCAATAAGCTTAGCGATTCTGAGTCAGATAATTACGACACAGTCAAGGCCGCATTATTGAAACGTTACAAACTCACAGCAGATACATACCGACGTAAGTTTAAACAGGCCACTAAAGCCAGTTCAGAGACGCACGCACAGTACATACGACGCGTAGCTGACTTGTTCCAAAGATGGATAGATCTAGCCGAAACTCCACAGACGTACGCAGGTCTTAGGGATGAAATGGTAAAAGACCATATTCTCGGGTCATACAAATCAGATCTACTGATTCACTTAGCAATAAGGGAAAAATCTACGCTAGAGGAGATAGGCAACGCCGCCGATCGCTTTGATGACGCACATTCTCAATTCTCGAACGCACACGCGAACAACAAGTCTCGACCGAACGAACCGCAGACTCGAAAGGATAAGAAAAATGACGGGAAGGCACCTAATGAGCGTGATGATAAAACATCTAAACCCGACACTAAAAACAAGTCCGACAAACAGAAAGATAAAAAGAATCTTGCATGTTACACTTGTGGTGATAGTGGCCATTTTTCACGAACATGTCCTGAAAAGAAAACAGCTAAAGTTTACGCAGTAGAAAGTCATACACCTAAAACAGAAAAGTCGAATCGAACACCAGTACAGGCAAACGGTCACGATACAATCGCTTTGCTTGATACAGGGTGTGAGCTAGACGCTATTGTAAATGCATCATTAGTTAACCGTACCGACTACACAGGGGAGACAATCTCTGTCACCTTTGCAAACGGCGAACAAGACATTTTACCAGTAGCTGAAGTCTCGATTGTTTCAGACTTTGTAGAAGGAACAGTCAAAGCGGCAGTTATGGAAAACTCACCGCATGACGTGATCCTTGGTTGCAAGTATGTTTTGCCGTGCAAAAAACAAACTTCAACCGAACCACCACTGGTTAACGCTGTAACCAGAGCAGCGAGTAGTAAAGACAAATCTGTAACTGCACCGATGTCTGCCGCACCAGCCGTAGATAAAGCAACAGTTAGCGAGATTAAAATATTACAAGCTGAGGACGAAACACTAGACAAGTTACGCAGACAAGCTGTACTTGTTAGTGACGTCAACACTGACGATTCGAATAAGAAAGCGTGCATTATTCTGAAAAAGGGTTTATTGTACCGCTATTCGAAAGTGGGAGACGAATTTCGGAAACAATTAGTCGTTCCACAAACCAAACGAAATGACGTATTACGATTAGGTCATGAGAGTCTTTTTGGTGCACACATGGGTGTACAAAAAACAACTAGTCGTATTACAAGTGAGTTTTATTGGCCGGACATCACTGCCGATATCCGTAGATTCGTGTTAAGTTGCGACACATGCCAGAGAACACAGTCTAAAAATTCAATCAGACCCGCACCGTTAGGAGAGCCTGAACTGATCAGTGAACCCTACAAGCGCGTAGCATTGGATTTGATTGGGCCTATAATACCCACATCAACGAGAGGTAATCGATACGTGCTGACCACTATTGATTACGCAACAAGATTCGCCGACGCAGTACCATTGAAAAATATTGATACTGAAACTGTCGCCGAAGCCCTTTTCGGTCTTTGGAGTCGTGTTGGAATTCCTACTGAAATTTTGACGGATCAGGGGAGTCAATTCATAGGCAACGTAATGAAGGAAGTAAATCGTTTACTTTCCATCAAACATCTTACTTGCACACCATACCACCCCCAGGCAAATGGTCTGATTGAAAAATACAATGGGACATTAAAAACAGCACTTAAAAAGCTCGCCACAGATAAACCGAAAGACTGGGACAGATACATCCCTGCCCTACTATTTGCATATAGGGAGGTGCCACAATCTTCCACCGGGTTTTCACCATTTGAGCTACTTTACGGACGTACTGTACGCGGACCGATGATGATTTTGAAGGCACTTTGGACCGATGAAAAGACAGATGACGAAGTTAAGACAACTTATACATACGTCACTGACTTAAGAAACCGTCTTGAAACTATAGGCAAGATAGCACGGGAAAACTTGACGATAGCTCAGTCTAGACAGGCAGAATATTACAATAAGCACACCAAACCTAGAGAATTTGAAGTTAATGACAAAGTGTTACTGTTGCTTCCTGAAGCACATAACAAACTTCAGATGAAATGGAAGGGGCCCTTTGTAGTTACCGCCAAGCTAGGGGGACTGAACTATAAGGTGCAGACAGGAAAGAGAGAGAAAATCTTTCATGTTAACCTACTCAAAAAGTACATAAGCCGTGAGGATCAAACCACTCAAGCTGATTTTGTCGTAGCGACGATAGTTACAGAAGACGAGGGGGATACTGATTGCGTCACTGGTACTTTACCAAACTGTCCTCTACAGACGGACGAAACTGTCAAAGACGTTAGGGTAAATGAAGCCTTGACAGAAAGACAGAAAAAAGAAGTGAATGAATTGCTTAATGAGTTCTCATCTACTCTGACAGACAAACCAGGGTTGACAGACTTAATAGAATTTTCACTGAAGCTGACTGACAACAAACCGATACGTTTGAAGCCGTATCCGTTGCCACACGCTAAGATAGATGACGTTAGACGTGAGATTAAGACTATGCTAGATCTAGGGGTCATAGAGAAGACTGACAGTGCCTACGGATCACCCATCGTGTTGATTAAAAAACGTGATAACTCGTTCCGTTTTTGCGTAGACTACCGCAAACTCAATCAAGTGACAGAGTTTTGTGCCGAACCTCTTCCTGATCCGGATCTCATCTTCACTAAGCTAGCTAACGCTCATTACTATACCAAAATAGATTTGTCACGCGGTTTTTGGCAAATCAAGGTCAAGGACACTGATCGACACATACTAGCTTTCACTACACCAGTAGGAAACTACACATGGAAAGTTATGCCTTTCGGAGTTTCAAACGCTCCAAGCATTTTTTCTAAAATGATGCGGTCATTGTTAGAACCACTGTACGGACGTGGAGTTGAGAACTTCATGGATGATTTAATTCTAGGCACCCAGACATGGGAGGAGCACTTAACACTCTTACGAGATGTGCTAGCCAGATTAAAACAAGCCAACCTCACTGCCCGCCCTACGAAGTGTGAAATAGCACAATTCTCCTTAGACTTCTTGGGACACAAGTTGAGTCATGGAACTATGTCGCCAAGTGAAGCTAAGATAGCACAACTTAAGGACACTTCACAACCGCTAACAAAAACACAAGTTAGAAGTTTTCTTGGTCTTGCTAATTACTACAGAAAATTCGTACCAGATTTTAGTGCCATTGCATGTCCTCTGACTGACTTGACACGTAAGAATATGCCTACAAAAGTAGTGTGGACTGATGCATGCCAAAACGCTTTTGACACACTGAAATCTAGACTGACTTCAGATTTAGTTGTTAAACTGCCAGATTTGACAAAACCATTCTTGTTAAGGACTGATGCTAGCAACACAGGATTAGGAGCAGTGTTATTACAAGAACACAATGACACCAAACACCCAGTTGCATATGCAAGCCGTAAACTCACAACTACTGAACAGAAATATTCCACCAGTGAAAAGGAATGTCTTGCAATAGTTTGGGCCATAAAAAAGTTCGAAAACTATTTGTACGGAAAAACCTTTGTCATTGAGTGCGATCACCAGCCGTTGGCCTTTCTCGGACAGGCGCAATTTACGAACAGCCGTTTAATGCGTTGGTCTTTGTTTCTGACACAGTATGACGCAAATATTCATTACATCAAAGGGTCTTTGAATGTTGGCGCAGATTACATGAGTCGTGCTTGATGCCATCAAGTGCCGGTACTGATAGAATGTTGTTTAATCAATTAACTGAACCCTACGGATTCCTTCCTGTAAATATGAAATATAGTTGCACACTTTATTTCTAGGAATGTTGAAATTTTTTTTGTGTAAATTTTTCTTCATTGTGGACTTCTACATTTTATCATACATAATTTGTAGGAGGCATTTTATCTTTGGTAAGATAAACGCCTCAAAAGCAAGGGGGTGTCACAGTCTGATAAAATTGCCCGACTTCGTGACCCACTTGCCTTGTTTACTTCAAATTCGAATATTTGAAACCCTTGGCCCTTTGTTCAAAGCTTCCTTTTTCTAGGCGCTTCTAGAACAGGTCAAGATGTTATGTAACTTTAGGACCATTGTCCAGTTCTCGAACCAACCACATGCTTTGCGAACAGTCACGTGATACGCAATATACCTTTCTATATATGTACCCCCACGCTTCCGCTCCCTCACTTCGAGCACATTTTAGCTAATTCCATCAGCTTACTCGGGTCGTGAGAGGCAGCCGGCGCCATAGAGAATCAAGGTACCCTTCGACTTCTCTCAAAGGTATCATTTTATTTAATAGTATTTGCCTATGTATTGTTTAAGTATGTATTTGTGCTATGTATTATATGATTTCCATATACACTTGAGCATGGTTCAGAGAAATAGCTGAAAACCTATATGTTACGGAATATAAATTTATTGTAACCATTTTTCCATTTCTGTACTTTAATTTATATTGTTTTAATTCACTAAGAGCCAGAATGCTGCGCTCGATATGAATTCTTCATGTAATTCAATTATTGCGTGTAATTTTAATTGTAAATTGTGAAGCGCTCTGTCGGTTTGAATTACCTCTTGTATGAACATTAATTTAACGTTGTATCTATTTTATTGCTTCATACGTCATGACTGTTAAATGGAACACATGTGAGACGATTATATTTTTTCTAAAATCTAATTGTAAGCGACGCGAGGTCGAAACTCTTTGTTCAGCGCATTTAATTGAGCCATGCCTAGGTAGGACCTGTTAGGTTGAGAATTATATCCAAACACGTTACATCCACAGGTCGGCTCATGGTTCATGTTTCACCATGCCTCACCTGCATTAGCTTATTGGTGTAAGCGTGTCGAAATCCACTCTGAGGGCCATGCTGCAAAAATTCCAGTTCCTAGCCACTAACAAAGGGACATCATTCCTTATGCACCACGTGTGTCGTTAAAGGGGGACTGAGGGAACGAATCAGCATGACTGAGTGTTGAGACCAAGGATACAAGAATAGAGCTAAGTGCAAAATCAAGTGTACAGATCTCAAAGGAACACTTTTCTGGCAATTTAGATTGACAAAAATCAGGCATAGGCGCGTAAAGACAGAGTGAAGACTATTCGCGTTGCATTCGATTTATTGTTAATTTGTTAAACTTTATTAAATCTTATTTTCTTTGTTAATACCTCTTAGTAGTTGATTTCTATGCACAATAGACCAATTAGATTAATTCTTAGATTTGAATGGGGGCGGATGAGCGGAAAGATTGATGACGAGTGCATATTAATTTAGAGGGATTTAACTGTTTTCAAATCTAGCTAAAAGTTCGCAGTTTATTAGTCTGTAAATTTGTCGTCTGAACTACAAGACGCACTTTTAATTAGTCAGATAATAAATTGAGCAACCAGTCTGCGTAGAATATGAGAGGAAGAATTAATTATATTTAAAGTCTTTTAATTATTCTAAGCAGGGTCTTTAAATAAATACTGGAAACGTAACACACTCCATAGATCGAAAGCTCACACACTACATAGCTGTTTGACTGTTTCTTCAGATAAAAAAAATACATTTATTCCCTAAACCTAATTACACAGCCCCCATCCTCTTCTCTTTCTAAATGATGTTTTAAAAAATAAGCATTTAAAATAGTTTTATTAGTCCTGATAATATTCATTATATATTTTTTTAAGCAATATTGTCTCAAAGTTTTCAAGAAGTTGAGAGTAGTATTTAATATTTGGAAGTATTTAACTTCTGTGGCAGGGTGCTATAGTAATTCCAAAATCAAAACAAGAAACAGATACTATAGTCATAGCTACAATCCTTCAGTGCTCATCAATATAAGACCTATTTTCTTCTGGTGAGCGCTGTAGGACTACATCTGCTAAGACTACAGGAAAGAATCCTGTGGTCCGACCTAACAACTGTAGCCCTATAAAATCCACCAGCACATAAACGAATGTTGCCGTCATAACAAGATTAGAAACAGATTCTATAGATCTTATATCTTTAGTCCTATAGAGTTCACCATCATACAAACGGATTCTGTAGACTTAACCACTGTAGCTCTAAAGCTTACCAGGACCTCATGGGGAGACCGAGATTTGTAGCAAATGCTGAAATGCTTAACTGTTGTGGTATTAAGTTACAAAATATATTTAGAAGAAAAGAACATAACCGAAATATGTTAATAATTTTATTTTGAATTAAAGAGAATTATTATGTCTCATGAAAGAATGGAATTTTGCAAGATATCTCAACCCGTAAATCAGTAGTTGCCATCTTGCAGTTCATTTTAAGAGAATTTGATAGTTTCTTTTTAAGGTTCACGTTGAAACAACCCTTGTGAGATATTATGATGGCATACTGCGAAGGAATGTATTCCAAATCAGTTATTTTCTTAATCAAAATTAATAACATTGCACAAACCACGTAACAAGTTATAGATGGCGCATTTCTTCCTTATTATACTGCTTCACTGGCCACAATCTGGCTCAACTCAGTGCCAGGCCCAGCATAAATAATATTTAGATATAGGTTGTTCCTGATAACGGATTTAAATCCTTCCGAACTCAAACAACATACATACACTTATGTAAATAGAATGTAGTCAGAGTAATGTTTCATAATAAAGGCCTTAAGGGGAGGGAATACGTGGTGTATATATGCATGATTTGATAGGAAGAAATTCTTACTGCTATCATCTTTCCTAAATATTTTAAAGTTACTTGCCAGAGAGCCAGGATTATTACTGCGTGCAGCCCAAAATGACTCAGGCTAGAAATAATTGTCTTGTTATCCTAAAAGCCCAATCCTACTTTACCAAAAAATACCCCGAGACTTACTTAACCTAAAACATCCTGAGACTTTAACTTTTAAAAGTCCCTGGGCATACTCAACCTTAGACCAAGCAGAGGCTTACGTAGTCTTAAAATAATCTTGAGGCTTACTTAACCTAAAACACTCTAGAGCGTGCTTAACCTTTAAAAATCCATAAGGCTTACTCATTCTAAAGAAACCCTGAGGATTACATAAAGTGAAAACCTTCTTGAGGCTTACTTAATCTTTTGAGGGTGTGATGTATGAAAGAGTGAATGCAATCATAGGTGTTGCTGTTGTGTGTGTGTGTGTGTGTGTGTGTGTGTGTGTGTGTGTGTGTGTGTGTGTGTGTGCGTGCCTGCCATATTTATTTCTCTGGCACCCCTCAGATGAGTCGTGAACCAAACCTCACATTGACATGATTGGTTACACATCAAACATATGACTCGCCCCGTCACACCCATTCATGTCTAGACAGATGCAGACGATTAATAGAATAAAGTGAGTCTTTTCGAAGCAATTGCCGACTTTGATAAGTCAACAAAGGGATAGACTGATATTACTGGCCACATTAAAAAATAGAATTCAAAAGACAAGACAGTATCTATAATAAGACAATAGACAAAGTCTCTGCATAAAGTACTATAGCAACCTTTACATGGTTACATGTAACATGTTCTCGGCTCATCATTGATTACATGTTGATGACAGTCAGCTACGTAGTATTTCACTCTCCACAAATGAATATTTTTGCAGAATTGCAATGCAATGCAACAGAATTTCTATGATTCTAGAACAGCTAAACTTTTGTGGAGAACGTCCTTCCAGGCTAACTTGCTGATTGAGGACGGGTGGTTGAATAAAATGGTACCCAGGCCTTTTGCACTGTTCACTGAAAGTACCTTGTAACCTTCGACCAAGCAGGCTTCACTCAGTGGGACCATTATACAATATGTACGGAATCTCTATAAGTGGTTTTCTCTTTCTATCTGTGTACTAGTGTCTTTTTATTCAATGTTCTAGGGCTTGCAGTCTCACAAGTAACATATAAAACTGTCTTGCGCAGTATAACTTACAAATCATTGCGTGTTACCCAGAAAGAAACAGTGTGCTGTTCTTGCAGTCACAAAGTTCATTCAGTGACTTGTGATTTTCTTTCAGCAAGGTAGATTATTAAATTAGGTAAGATAAAGATACTTCTAAAATAATATTGAATTATTGATACAAAGTGCAAACAGAGTCAGGAATATATTATTTCAGATAGGAAAGCTTACATCAATTAAAACTCATATGATAAATGTTTAACAAAATATTTAGAAACATTTATACTGAACACTGGAACAGCCTTTCTTTCACTTAGTAGGTACAAAACATTCTCCTTTGCCTCAATCAGGCAGACAACAAAATTATAACTTCTGGAAGCAATGTACACGTCATCTGTAAGGAAAAACAGGTGGCCTATCTACCGGCAAGATCAGACCCAGGCGAAAGGTGTGGTTGTGTTTACTTTGTTGAAGCATTTTCAAAAGTAAATGCTCTGTAGTTATACAGGAAAGCAAGGTTAAAGTGCCGATAGTATACACCAGATAAATCAGAGTTAAGGGATACACATTCTCCAAAAAGGGCAGTTGACAGTCTAGGTAAGCAGCTGAAGTGGTTGAAGGGAAGGACGGGGGAAATACACCTGTGAGTGACTTGCTGACAAACATTTCTTCCCTTTTACTTTGTATTTTTAATTATGTTCCCCTCTCCCCACAGTGCTTGTTGCATATCACAGAGAGCTAACGTCTATTCCAGACTTGAATATGTTTGTTTTAGATATGGATCAGCTTGCAAATCACATTTAAGTCTACTAGACCCACTGCACTATTTAGTCTCGAACTTCACATCTTATCTACTGCTTTTTGAACAACTCTTGTTCATCACATGAACGCAATTCATATGGAGCTTTCTCTCAAGCACCAGTGATTTGAAATGGGTGAGCTACAGGTATTGGCTGCACAGAAACTGATTTGTTTCATTGATTTGAAATGGGCGAGCTACAGGTATTGGCTGCACAGAAACTGATTTGTTTCATTGATTTGAAATCGCGAGCTACAGGTATTGGCTGCACAGAAACTGATTTGTTTCATTGATTTGAAATGGGTGAGCTACAGGTATTGGCTGCACAGAAACTGATTTGTTTCATTGATTTGAAATGGGCGAGCTACAGGTATTGGCTGCACAGAAACTGATTTGTTTCATTGATTTGAAATGGGTGAGCTACAGGTATTGGCTGCACAGAAACTGATTTGTTTCATTGATTTGAAATGGGCGAGTGAAAGCTCAGGACTGATCTAGCAAAAACTGACCACAGCATTGCATGCAACACCACAAAGACCGATTACCTCCCTTGAATTGGAAAGTATGCTAGCGATAATAGTTATGCTGTATACACAAATCAATTACTTCTCTTAATTTGACAGAATGCATATCCATGCGTCTCTCTCTATATATATGTATATGTGTGTGTGTGTGTGTGTGTGAGTGTGTGTGTGTGTGTGTGTGTGTGTGTGTGTGTGTGTGTGTGTGTGTGTGTGTGTGTGTGTGTGTACTGTGATAATAAACTGTCTCATTTAGGTAAATCATAAGAAACGTAAGTCTGTGGAAGACTATGTTAGAGCACTTTGCTATGTCAAATTACAACCAAAAAGCACTGAAGGTAGCAACAGAAATGGGCTACATGCCAAAATTAACAACCAACACAAAGGAAGGTAATTTAACAACCAACACTGAAGGTGGCAATATAAATAGGCTGTATGCCAAATTAATAACCAACACTAAGGGTGGCAACATAAATGGGCTATATGCCAAATTACAACCAGCATTGAGGGTGGCAAAGTAAATGGGCTAAATGCCAAATTACAACCAGCATTAAGGCTAAATGCAAAAATGCTCCTTGTCTTAAAATACTTAACATAGAAGTATTTTTAGCCAAACAGATGCCAAACGATTAGCCTCCAGCAGGAAATCCTTTCTTTATCTAAATGAAGCATACGGAACGACAAGTTGGAAATGAATGAGTCGTCCCCGATAGGTAATGCCGTTGCTGAAAAGTTAGCAGAGGTAGGGGGTGTAACTTTGTGTAATGAAGATTTTTTTTTAAAATTAAAAAAAGGTGAGTAAGGATGTACGTGCGTGTGTGCGTGCGTGCGTGTGTGTGTGTGTGCGTGCGTGCGTGTGTGTGTGTGTGTGTGTGTGTGTGTGTGTGTGTGTGTGTGTGTGTGTGTGTGTGTGTGTGTGTGTGTGTGTGGATGGATGCATTTATGTGTATAAAAGCAGCATACACTAGACTCTAAGTTTTGAGCATTGTGCAAATTCGGACAAAAAAACTGATGTGTGTTTATGCTGTGTAATTCGTATTGGACAATAATTGTGACTAAGGGCTTGTGTTGTACATTCTGTGTGGATTATACAAACATTCATGTGAAAGTATGCAAGGCCATTTTCACAAGACTTTTAACTACCAGAAGAAGAACAAGACTACCGCTCACAGGCCGCAATCAGGTGAACCGTTATTATGAATTTTCTGTGTAATCTGTACGTGTTTTTCATGATTTCTTACATTCCTTATCTATTTCTGATTCATCTCTTTAATATCTTACATTGACTTAACTGTATTATTTATTTAATTGACTTATTGACATTGAGAACTTGTGTAAGCTAAACTAAATTTGTGAAGATATTTCTTTGATGTAAAATTCCTAGTAATTGTTCTATGGAATTGACATGATATATTTTTCTTGATTGATTGAATTCTATGTGCTTGAGGAGATTGTGATTCTGAGAAATTGCCTTATGTGTAATTTTGATGACACTAATTGTAAACCCATTTTAATTATTATTTAATTTTCTTTAATAAATTGTTGATTTTAAACTATCCACTCTCGTTACACTGATAGAGAGGGGCTTGTGCATGACGATGGGTGGGGGCTGCCAATGACGTAACGACAATAGAAAGACGGTTAAGTGGAAGTTTGGAATAGTTCTCGTCGTCGTAGACAGCTTATAATTATGTGAGGGGCTGGATTAAAGAAAAAGATTGACAAGATAATCCAATTAAGGTATGCTCATCTAGACAGGTAACACTTAATTAGTTAATTAGTTAGTCGCTCTCGTAACCGCAAAGACAAAAGACCCCGGTCGGGTGACTGTGCATGGTTTTTGAATGAGAGGATTATTGTTTATGTATTAATTGTGAAATAACATATCAAAAATTAATAATTAGCAGACAGGCACACACCTTTATTCACATTGTGTGTGTGTGTGTGTGTGTGTGTGTGTGTGTGTGTGTAAATGTAACTATGTGTGCGTATGTTGTGATTGATGGCATTGCTGCACAGGTAATAGTGAGAGGGAATAACGGACATGTACATTTGATAACGTTTATAGTCGAGAAGAAAACCTACAAAAAAATCAACACAATTTACCATATATGAATGATGTATTGTAACTCAAATAATAAAGAAACAATAAATATGGCATTGTTTGATAGTTTGAAACTAAAATGCTTTAGTGAATCATTCCATTAATAAAAGAATCAGCTGTTTGTTTAAACATATAATGATATACAAAATACTAAAACGATCAATATTTCATTCGTACATAGAATTTTATTTTTCCTTTGAGAATAAATAGTCGAGAAAAGAGTTTAGTTTTACATAAGACTAAAAAAGAAAATAATAAAATTTAATTTAAAATAAAACAAAAACATTAAACATTTCTTGTTTTTTCTGTTTTTCGGTTTTTCTTCTGAACAATAGGCAGCTAGAATAAAACTGAAATCTATAACATGTCTCCACTTTACTCTGAAAAGAAAGTAAATAAATAGTATTATTTAAAAAATATTCAAATAACAATTGAGAGAAATTAGTATAGACAGATAGATAGATAGATAGATAGATAGACAGAGAGATAGACACACACAGACAGATAGATAGATAGATAGATAGATAGATAGACCGACAGATAGACAGACACACAGACAGACAAACTGATATATAGATAAATAGATAGATAGATAGACAGATAGTGAGGGAGAGAGCGAGAGAGAGAGAATTCTCTGTTATGTGAAGAAATTATTAGAAAGCCTTAATTTTATATATAAATACATACATGTCACGTCAAATCTATATTAGAAAACCTTAATTTTATATATAAATACATACATGTCACGTCAAATCTATATTAGAAAGCCTTAATTTTATATATAAATACATACATGTCACGTCAAATCTATATTAGAAAGCCTTAATTTTATATATAAATACATACATGTCACGTCAAATCTATATTAAAAAGCCTTAATTTTATATATAAATACATACATGTCACGTCAAATCTATATTTTAAACATTCGATTAAATGTTATTAACCCATTGTGCTATTGACACTCCGATTTAGTTGAGAGCTTTTTTACCATATACGCTGAATCAATATACGTCATTGTACTATATACGTTGAATCAATATACGTCATTGTACTATATACGTTGAATCAATATACGTCATTGTACTATATACGTTGAATCAATATACTTCATTGTACTATCTAAACTCACAAATAACCATAAAATATTGTGTTAAAGATATCAGTATAATACATACGCATGGGTGAGTATAGAACCCCTGGTTCTCGTAATTAATCAGTGTATATTTTTTGTAAATAAAATATAAATATTCATCAATAATTAACCGTACTCTTGGTCCTCCGGTTAAAAGTGCACTTAACAATATAAACAGAATAAGTATACATCAGGACAGACCTGTACCATTGGTAATCCGGTTAAAAGTGCACTTAGCAATATAAACAGAATAAGTATACATCAGGACAGACCTGTACCATTGGTAATCCGATTAAAATTGTTTGGACTAAATAAATAGAATATAAGAAACAAAATCATGCCCTTAACACTGACTAAAATAGTTTTTGATTGTGTAAATATGATAAATATACGGGAATTCCCGCATGGTACAACGCGAAACTAGAGTTCGTACTGTACATTTCAACGTTTGTCTGGCATTAACTCCTGTCGTGACTACTTACCATTTTTTACAATCTTTTATGTTCTTCTGGTAAAAACCATTCATGGTTACACGCCCTGAAAATAAGATATAAGCACTTAGATACAATTGGAAAGTAATTCTTACATCACGATATGATGTATAACAAAATATGAGCTTTGAAATCGAGAACAGAATGAAAGATCAATGAGATATGTTGTTTGTTTGTGATTTTTTTTTTTTAGAACACCGGGAATCGTTAAAGGAGTAATAATGTAAGTAATGTTTGTTTCTAATATTTTACCTCTGAAATAATAAATTAAAATATATATATATGAAATATAATAAATAAATATATGTGCTATTGCACCTAGAGAAAGTTGGTGAAATCTGTTTTTTTTTTTTAGATATTTATTGTAATTGAACTACTCAAAAAAGTTAACGGCCACCCCTTACTAATTTTAGGCATCGTTCCCAAAGCAGGTAACCCTACCCACTACGGCTTTGAGCCTAGGAAATACTTGAACTTTAAATAACTTTCCAAAATTCATCGGACGTACCAGGGTGTATTTTATACAGGGTCCCCATACAAGCATGTGTCAATGTTTTGTATTGTGAATAAAAAGTTCAGTTACCGATTTTAGTTTGTAAACTATCATTTATCTTCTACTGGTATTAAGAAAAGTAAAATTAAATATTTTCTAATTTAATATTTTATAGTTTGCATTTTCTGCGTCACACATACTTTTAAAAGTCAGTGATAACTCGAAGTATGTAGTTATAATACTGGAGATGTGTCAGGTCAGTGTTAACTCGAAGTATATAGTTATAATGCTGGAGATGTGTCAGGTCAGTGTTAACTCGAAGTATGTAGTTATAATACTGGAGATGTGTCAAGTCAATGGTAACTCGAAGTATGTACTTAAATACGAGGATTATCGTTGGCAAGCTTAGATGTATGTGCAAACTATTCTACTGACTCCAGGTCCTCATTTGAGAAATGTGTTATATTATAGACAGAAAAATAATATAATTATCAAAAATGTAAGAGGCACTTCTCCCATACAAAAATATCTGTCACACTGCTAATAATACTAATCTACTACTGCTGTTGATACAGCTACTTCTTCTGTCAACGATACAACTATTACTGCTACAACTAATGTAATTGCTAATAAACTGTTGTGACTGATTTTACTTCTAATCCTACTGATGAATGAGTTCTTTCTCGTCTGACTGCTAGTAACGATGACGAAATAACACAAATGCATGTAAAATATTTGTGGTGTAAGATTAAGAACGGCTGTTTTCTGAACATTTTGACTCAAACCTACTATAAGGTGTCGCTATTAATAGTAACACCGTGTTGTCACATAAAAAAGAGTAACATAAGGAATGACGACATTAGTTTCTAAAAGACAATGCATCAAATGCTATATCTATCACGAACTGTAGATATCTCACTAATATATATTTTACATTAAAAATGTTGAAATATTAAACCCCAAGGGAAAGGTTTACGTCGTGCGTATTTTATTTGTGTTTGTGTGCGTGTGCATGTGCGTGCGTGCGTGCCGTGTGTGTGTGTGTGTGTGTGTGTGTGTGTGTGTGTGTGTGTGTGTGTGTGTGTGTGTGTGTGTGTGTGTGTTTACACCTAATATTTATTTGTTGGACTTACTGATATGGTGAATGCACTCTATTTTTACACCTTAACTTTGCAAATGAGAAAGACTAGTGGAAGACTGAACAAGAAAACAGACAAAACATACATTATCATTAACACCTTCACAAACAGACAAAACATACATTATCATTAACACCTTCACAAGCAGCAAAATCAAAATCGCGATAGCCACACGAATGTATTTCTCCATTCTCTAGGTTTCTGAATCTGTAATAAACATAATACTGACTATTAGTCAAAAGTGAGCATTAACTTACATAAATATATGTCTTAAATTATATACATATTATAAATATCTATAAACTTAAGTAATCACTAAAATAAATAGCATAAGGTTCAATAATGTAACGCAACGTACAGAATGAATGAAACAGATTTAAGTGTTATTATTTAAACTATGTCCATGCAACCCTTTTAAAATGTATTCAGATTGTCAAAGTTTAATATATATATATATATAAAAGTAAACTATTTTTTAAAAGAAATCCTGAAATGTAAGTCAGTCCCCATATTCTACTTTCTTCTTCATCACAAGGTTATCAATATGTATAAGAATGTGAATACATTTAAGAATAGATTTATTAAATAAAAAATCAATTTAACATGAAACAAATACAATGAAAATATTACTTGACATCAATCGGCATTTCCATGAAACCACATTCAAATGAAATGGAGTTATTAGAGACAAGTGATAATAGTTTTTACATAACCTGTTTTAGGTGCTGTCTCAAATGTATTTCGTGCACTGTTTAGCAACATATCCACATGTTTTGTTCACTCATTACTACTACAATTCCATGTGAATTCATCTTCACGTTGTAGATCACTGATTCACTGCTATTCTCTCGAGGTTAACCTGGACTCTCCTTCACCATACCAGCTCCTTCAAGTGGAATATCAATAGTAACAAATTTCCAGCAGCTTACTTGTACCAGAATTTGCTTCTTGTAATCACCACATCTTGCCACCATACAGCAACGGAGTTTACTGTATTCCTCACACTTACATATTGAGGTAGAGATTGTGTGCTTCTCAAAGTCGAAACAGTTTATAATCAGTAAACCAGAAGATTCAAATAATACAAAAAAAGAAAGGCTGCATTTCCGAAACAAATTTAACTTGGGAGCAAATGCTAAGTTTAAATTTTATTCCCTTTTTTTAAAAATCTACATTCCTTCTTAAAATCACGTTTTGATTTGAACCCATCGGCTCTTCTCTTTATGGTAAATATTATCCATTGGAAATAAAAACTATTTCATCCAGATGGAACTGAATTCTATTGCATGAGCAATTTCCAGCATATTCTCAACTCAGGAGTTACTCCACCATTTACAAAAATATCATCCTAGTCGGATTACTTCTGCAATTTAACATTTCATAAAACAAGTTTAGAAATGGGGATAGGTAAATTTACTCCGCCATGAAAAACTTTTTTTCAAGTTTCAGAATACAACTTTAGTAGATTTAGCGTTAAAATGTTTTGACACTGTAATAAATTGTAATTGCATTTTTTAATTGCATGTTATTAATTGGTTCGCACCAAAACTGTATACTTCGCTGTACTAACCTGTCTGAAAATGTACGTCTTCCTCCTTCAACAGAGGCAAACTGGCTCCCTGTTGTAACGTCAATACTTCTGGAAACAAGGAGAATGACGACACCAGATAACTACATTGTTCACATTTTAAATCGTGATTTGGAGTTATTTCGCGAATCTGTTAACAGTAACGAATTGCCACAGTGCTCGGATATCTTTTCTTTCTTTCTTTCGCTCTTTCTTTCTTTCTTTCTTTTTCTGTCTGTCTGTCTGTCTTTCTTTCTTTCTTTCTTTCTTTCTTCCTTCCTTCCTTTCTTTCTTTTTTCTTTCATTCATTCTTTCTCTCTGTCTGTCTGTCTTTCTTTCTCTCTTTCTTTCTCTCTCTTTCTTTCTTTCTTTCCTTCCTTCTTTCTTTCTTTCTCTCTCACTTTCTTTCTCTGTCTTTCTTTCTCTCTTTCTTTCTATCTCTTTCTTTCTCTTTCTATTTTCTATCTATCTATCTATCTATCTATCTATCTATCTATCTATCTATCTATCTATCTATCTATCTATCTGAAATTGTCAACTCATGGTTGGCAGTTCTTTATTTATGCAAAGAGCTTTTCGCACCACTTGATTTGGGACTGGTCATGCTTGTTAGACGCATCCCATTCAACTACAGTATCACCATTACTTTCAGGGTGTGTGTGTGTGTGTGTGTGTGTGTGTGTGTGTGTGTGTGTGTGTGTGTGTGTGGATGTGTGTGTGAGTGTGAGTGTGTGGATGTGTGTGTGGATGTGTGTGTGTGTGCGTGCGTGCGTGCATTGAACAAGTATGTGTGAAGTGCCTACATGTCTGTTAAATGTAACTACCAATAGTTTGTTTGAAAGAATGAATACGCATTAACGTAGATATGTCTTTTATGTCGGACGATGTACAATTTTTATAACTACATGCTGTCTGTAAATACTAGTAACTTTATATCTGTAGATGTATATTTATTCGTATCTTCATATATCACACACATCTTGACCCTAAATATCAATTGTGTCATACATGTAGAGTTCGGCGTTATTAAGTCTTGTCATGTCAATAGATATCATTTGTTTCATGTTTATAAATGCTAGTCGAGTCATATCTGATGTTAAGTGTGACACGGTTCTAGGTGTCACATATATGCAAAGGTCACTTTACCATGTTTATATATACCAGCTCTGTTTAGTTTGTGGATATAAGTTTTATATATTTAATTTATTAATTTGTGTCATGTTTGTAGAGGACACTTGTTATATCTATATATAAATAGCATCCTATATGTAGGCATTAGTTGCATCATGCGTGTTGTATCTTATCTGTAAATGTCAGTCACGACTTGTTTTCGTATATCAGTCGCACCTGGCCTAGACAAATCCTATACGTGACATGAAAATAATAACATCATGGACTCGTATAGACAGTAATGATACATTGGGGTGGAATTAATTAAAATGTTAAAAATTAAATAAGTAATAAAAATATAATACTTAATCATTACTGATGTCATTTGCGTTTCAGGTGTTACACATAGCATTACCAAAACAATCACACTGCACACTTGTATTACCAAAAACAATCACACTGCACACTTGTATTACCAAAACAATAACACTGCACACTTGTATTACCAAAACAATCACAGTGCACACTAGCATTACCAAAACAAAGACACTATAATAGTATTACCAAAATAAACACACTGTATATAGTATTACCATAACACTTTGTACATAGCATTACCAAAATAAACAAACTACACATGGTATTACCAAAATAAACAAACTACACATGGTATTACCAAAATAAACACAATGCACGCTAGCATTAATAAATACAACTGTCAAAATTGCCCCAAAGAGCTTCTTGTAGGAAAAAAATTGACAGCCCAAAATTTTCGTGCACATTAGGGACGGGTGTTTTTCCAACCATTTAAAATAAAACACTTAATATCACATTGGCTTTAGAAACAATTAATTTAAGTACATACAGCATTTTCATGCGTCTTCAGGTTCTTTACTAAAATTAATTTTTACTAAGAATACCTAAACCGAACACACACTCATTCTTGCACACATATAATAAGACACATCACGCAGGAAAAAACATTTGTCATAATTAGCTTTAACTTTATAATGCACACACACACACACACACACACACACACACACATCACACACATATATATAAAGACACATTCACAGGAAACAACATTTGTCATAATTAGCTTTAACTTTATAATGCACACACACACACACACACACACACACACACACACACACACACACACACACACACACACACACACACACACACACACACACACACACACACACATATATATATCTAAAGACACATTCACAGGAAACAACATTTGTCATAATCAGCTTTAACTTTATAATGCACATGCACATTGTTTCCTTATTCTTTAACTTTATTTTGTGAAATTTCTCAAATCTAACAGTTAATTTCAACAAAACATGTACAACAGTCCACCAGTACCCTATTTCCTATGCAGGGTGTAATGGTTTTCTTCGGGTGCCCAAGTATGTACGAGTGTTTACATATGTTTATGAATGTGTTGTTCTTGAAACTGTTTGGATAAACGTATGTTGGTGTTTGTATATATGTATTTGTGTTCTCTATGTGTGAGTATGTTTATGGTATTTATATGAGTATGTTTGTAGCTCTCTATGTGTTCAGGTAAGCGTGAATTTGTGTACATATGATTTTGTACGTCTGTTTATGAACCTATATTTGTGTGTGTTTGTATGTGTTTACGGTTCTGTATTTGTATATGAATGCATTTGTGATTCAGTGAGTGTTCGTAATTCTCTTTGTGTGCAGGTGAGTGTTATTTTGTGTTTATGTTTCTCAATGTGTACGTGTGTTTGTGTGTGGTATGTACATGATTTTTCGTTGTGAGTGCCCGTGAGTTTGTTTACGGCTCTTTGTGTGTGTGTGCCCGTGAGTTTGTTAATGGCTCTTTGTGTGTGTGTGTGTGTGTGTGTGTGTGTGTGTGTGTGTGTGTGTGTGTGTGTGCGTTGTGGTTCTGTGTGTTTATGAGCTTGTTTGTTGTCTTGGTTTTTATTAAATTCGTCTATTTTTACACTGTTTCCTTTGCTGGCTTTCATTCGTCTATGTCTTCACTCTTTTTCTTTACTGGCTTTTATTCGACTATTTTTTCACTCTGTTTCTTTACTGGCTTTCATTCGTCTATAGGCAATTATATTTATTAATGATGTATGTATTAATGAATGTTATTTATATATCCTGTTCACAATTGAAAACAGCTGCAATATTTATGAAAACGGTATTGGAACAATAATAAACAACAACACACAACTGCCTGCATTCGAAATGAAACGGTATTGGAACAATAATAAACAACAACACACAACTGCCTGCATTCGAAATGAAAACGGTATTGGAACAATAATAAACAACAACACACAACTGCCTGCATTCGAAATGAAACGGTATTGGAACAATAATAAACAACAACACACAACTGCCTGCATTCGAAATGAAAACGGTATTGGAACAATAATAAACAACAACACACAACTGCCTGCATTCGAAATGAAAACGGTATTGGAACAATAATAAACAACAACACACAACTGCCTGCATTCGAAATGAAAGGCAGCATCGAAACACGGTCCTCAGTGTCTGCATTGGTAAGATAATTTTCCGAAATAACTCATAAAATAATTTCTGGGAAAATCATGAAGGTACATTGTCCCTCAGAACCAATTGCAGGAAAATGATCGATCTGCAAGCACTCCATACCCGGGTCATTCTCGATCCCACGTCTGTGTTCAGATGTGGGCAGGAAATAATTATCAGACATTAAAAAAAAAAAAAAAAGAATCAAATACTTGAACGAGGAACAGCGAAAACGTTTGTCTAAGAGGTCGAAACTCGTTCTCTGGATCCAGTTTGTATTGTTTGGATGCTGTTGATGGTTGACTGAAGGCGCCCTATTCACAATAGTCGCGACTTTGTCAAATTCTCCACCTATTTTTAGTACCTTGTCGTTTTTGCGCAGGTTCGGTTTGGAAGGAACCGGGATGATCAAGTGCGTTGACGTCATAAGCATATTTATCGTTAAATGTATTAATTTGCTCTGCCCCTCCTTCCGCGCCCTCAGCCAATAAAAGGTTTTACAGCAACCAACCTTGTAGCTAGAATCGTTAGCCTAAAAATGGCCGCGTGCGCTGACTGACCTTTGCATAGAGCCGAAGAGTTGTGAATTAATAATCAGATCTTTCCAGAAAGCTAAAAATAGCTGCGAATCAGGTAACATCTAGACTGCACAACCTGAGTCTTCAATGTAGGTCACAATATGTCAAGAAACGTTTAAATGAAGGTCAAACAATTGATGATGTCTCAAACGATCACTTTACAGTAAAGAACAGTAATCTACCCTTAAATACCATGAACGACGTCATCCCGAAAAAAAAATGATTAGTCTATTAATCAATGTGAACTTTGTGTATATCGTAAGCGACACTGTGACGTGTAATTTCTCAATATGCAATGACGATGGAGGCAGAAACAAAGGAGATTGTGCAGAGTTCTGGACACGATATTCAATGACGTAACGATAAAGCAATATTCACGATGTAAAGTTCAATGACATAAAATAACGAGGTTGTGTAGTCCTAATGATGTTCAATCACATAATGAGGTTGTGTACTCTTAATAATGTTTAGTGACATTATAAATAAAGGTTATACAACCTTCACGATTTAATATTTAGTGGCATAAAGCAGTTGTACAATATTCATCATATATATCTTTTCCATAATGTATTGGTTTAATATGTTATTCCTGGTGTATTTTTTCCAATGACGTATAATACGATTATACATTATTCATGGTGTCATTTTCTACACCATAAAAAAAATGTTGTATTCATTAAGTAATGTTCAATGACGTATAGGATAGATTATTAACGAAATTACCGATATTGGTTTGATCTCGGATTTAAACATATATGCTGAAGTTGTATTTGCTAACCTGTCGAGCAGAATGGATGATTCATGTTTTGACAAGCACCCTTGAATACAGACTATAAAATTTGTTGAGGAGAGTGCTCTCCCTTTTTCGGTCAGTATGACGTAGGAAATGAGAACTGGGCGATAAACGTAGAGGCCGGAAATATTAGGCGCATATGTCATTCATTGGTGCACCCTGTGCAGGCCCGTCTTAACAGTATTATAGCCCCACGGGCAAAGCAATGCAGTGAGGCCCCTTACTACACAACAACTCACAGGAATAAAAATTGACAGAAAGTCACAACATACATATATTAGCATAGGGCCCAAGAAAGTTCCACAGTTAGTGGACACACTTGCCGACGTACTCAAAACAGGCGCAGTGAATCAATACAACTGCTCCACTCCAGGATGGATACTTCTAACCTACCACAGAAAGGGGGGTAGGGGGGTGGAAGTTTGCTCTTTTCTGAAACATTATTTCGAAGAGCAAATTTCCGAGTTTTAATCATTTCTATTCTCCATTTCTTTTATCAATCTTAACTTACAATTCCTGCAAAATAATAAATACAGCATAATCAATTACAAACGTGTTTCTACTAGAAGCAATGTCACGTGTTTAACTTATTACATACACGTATCATAATTCACAAATAGTAGAAGTAATAGACTTTTCACATAATACATCTTGACATCAATTTAACAAATATAATAGTGAAGTGCACGAAATATTTCTAAGTCCATTCTCTCTCAGTCAATTAGTAATCTCACTATAAGTTAACAATTGCCTTTTATGACCAGACTTGAGTTACGTCACAATCAAAGTAATTAGAATTTAGAACTTTCTTCAACAGATAAGTTTCAGTCTCTGTCCATTGGTTAGTTCATTATTTGTAAACCTTACACTATTGGATAGCGAAATTTATTCATCCACTCTGAACTGGTTTGGATTACATCAACAAGTTCTAGCTGAATCTAGCATATTCTTTACCCGAGTTGTTATTTTAACTCTGGTACTTGCACAAATATCGTCATGTGCACTACCCGAATGTCATGTCACTTTGACATTTAACAAACTATATAATAATTAAATTTTAAAATAGGGACAAGCACATTTACCCCCGCCACACACACCGCTCCTTTTGAAATGTTAACTGTCATCTTAACATCTGCTTTGCTAGGCGTGAATTTCAAAACATTTCCGTTGAAACTTTCACCATAATACGAAACGAATAAGACACAAAAAATATTAGTTTTAAGACATACGAATAATTAATTCAACACAGTTCTAGAAACAAGAGATTAATAATTCAATATGCCTCAATAACCCCTGAGCATTTTAAATATGAAACAACATTTTAATTTCTATCGTTTTAAGTTGGAACACGACCATTTGATGTCTCCACACTTAAAGAGAAATCAGCACAATTATCACGAAAAATCACTGTAATTTTCCTTTGTTAAAAGTTAGACACACGACCCGTTATGTCACTTAAAGAGAAATCAGCACAATTATCACGAAAAATCACTGTAATTTTCCTTTGTTAAAAGTTAGACACACTTAAAGAGATATCAGCACGATTATCACGAAAAATCACTATAATTTTCCTTTGTTAAAAGTTAGACACACTTAAAGAGAAATCAGCACAATTATCACGAAAAATCACTATAATTTTCCTTTGTTAAAAGTTAGACACACTTAAAGAGAAATCAGCACAATTATCACGAAAAATCACTATAATTTTCCTTTGTTAAAAGTTAGACACACGACCCGTTATGTCACTTAAAGAGATAGCAGCACAATTATCACGAAAAATCACTGTACTTTTCCTTTGTTAAAAGTTAGACACACTTAAAGAGATAGCAGCACAATTATCACGAAAAATCACTATAATTTTCCTTTGTTAACAGTTAGACACACGACCCGTTATGTCACTTTGACATTTAACAAACAATATAATAATTAAGTTTAAAAATAGGGACAAGCAAATTTACTCCCCCCAAACACTGTAAACGTGAAAATGAATGAGGAAAATCGTGCTCTCAAGAAACATTTAGTAACACTGTAAACGTGAATGAGGAAAATTGTGCTCTCAAGAAACATTTAGTAACACTGTAAACGTGAAAGAGGAAAATCGTACTCTATAGAAACATTTAGTAACACTGTAAACGTGAAAGAGGAAAATCGTGCTCTATAGAAACATTTAGTAACACTGTAAACGTGAAAGAGGAAAATCGTGCTCTCAAGAAACATTTAGTAACACTGTAAACGTGAAAGAGGAAAATCGTGCTCTATAGAAACATTTAGTAACACTGTAAACGTGAAAGAGGAAAATCGTGCTCTCAAGAAACATTTAGTAACACTGTAAACGTGAATGAGGAAAATCGTGCTCTATAGAAACATTGAGGAGAATGGTTTCCTCTCATTGGTGTCGTATTTCCAGAGATGTTTTACATGCATGACGTCATAATCTGCGTGTGTATATTGTTGATTTGTAATATGTTACAAATTTAGGAATTTATCGATATATGATATCACTTATCTAGCAATACACGGAATTACTCATTACGAATTGAGAGTTACATTACTCTTAAAGGTTTTACCGATACATTCAATTCCTCTTTAGCAATTTAGCAATAAATTAAATCACTGGTTATGAATTTGGCGATAAATATATTCTTACACTAAAACGAACATTCAGTAACAGAATATACAACTAATTAATTTTCTTTTGTTTTTGAAAATACATATATCCGAAATGAACTAAAAAAATAATTAGCAATGAATATATTTAATGTATTTTACCAATACTGTTAAAAAAAACCTCAAGTAATCTAATTTATGAATTTTGCGACAAATATATGTCAAGTTCATTCAACCATAAATATATGTCAAATTCATTTAAACAGCAATTATCCATAAATCTGTCAAATTCATTTAAACAGCAATCATCCATAAATATATGTCAAAACTTATTTGAAAAACAATCACCCATAAATATATGTAAAATTCTTTCGAACAGCAATCATCATTAAGTATATGTCAAACTCATTCAAACAGCAATCATGCTTAAAAGTATTCCACATATTTTAAAAGCACTCGTGCGTAGATGTATGCCTTGTCCTACTCACTCCCTCCAAAAAAAATATGCAAAAGAATCATGTAAGATATAAAGGAAGAGAGAAATGCGCACGCACACACAGACAGAAAGGAAGAAAAGAAGAGAGAGAGAGAGGAAGTGAGTGAGGAAGAGAGATATACGCATGTTAAAATTACCACACCAACGATTACATTCACCAATCATTATTTGAATCAATAAACAATGCAGTTCACACAAAATGCGGAATAAAGGGAAAGCACCTCCTTGATTACCTGCTGTCAGTTCCCATTACATTAAATTCGCAGTGATGTAAGCGGCTAGGACCGGAAGGAACCTAAGTGATGTGCAGACTGTTTACCTTTGATTTCGTTGGGCACGAGGAAGTTTATCACCGAAATAAGTTTCCCTCGTGTATCCGGAAACTACAGGTGATGTTTACATCCGAAAGAGGCTATTTATAGATTCTTCATTTTCGCTGCTTACTTTCTGGAAAGAAACCATACTGCGTTCCGAAAATGGCGCAACTGCCTGGAATAAACTGTTTCCTGATCATAGACTCAAGGATGTCATAAAAGACTCGTTCAAATATTAAAAAAAAAATGTATCCAGCATTGTGAGTTTGCACAATTGCACATCTTTGTATTCCTCAAACGTGAATTTTTTTATTAATTTTATAGGCTCTTGTTCCCGATTGGTGGATGTTTAAGAAAACACAACTTTAATCATGTCGCCATCCAAAACTGAAGTACCGCTTTACACTGTATTCGTCATGACTTCACTAAGCGTCATTAATATACTGGCTTTACGAAAGAATATTTCCAATTGCTTCGGAAAGAAAAGAGAACCTTGGGAAATGTAGCCATTGCCCTGTTTATTCTCTTTGCTAACGTGAACGATAGTTTTACTTACATTAAAATGAAATTCTAATTCGTTAAGAACGTTTTAATAATTAAGCATTAGGCACACGTTAAGTGAACAAAATAAACATTCGAGCGTGACCGTTCCTTACGTCAGTTTGTTCACATTGGTGTAGACGCATTTATTTCTTGGATAAGAATAAAAAGAATACTGTGTTCACATTGTTACGAACATGTTAAATTGTTCACTGGAGATTGATAAGGTCAACTTTTGATTCTACTTTCTTAAAGAAAACAGTTTCTTCTTGTTGGTACGAATGCATCAGTTTGTTTACAGACACGAATCAGATACACTTTTTACTTTGACACGAATACATCAGTTTGTTTACAGACACGAATCAGATACACTTTTTACTTTGACACGAATACATCAGTTTGTTTACAGACACGAATCAGATACACTTTTCACTTTGACACGAATACATCAGTTTGTTTACAGACACGAATCAGATACACTTTTTACTTTGACACGAATACATCAGTTTGTTTACACTGACACAAATCAAATACTGTTTTCACTTTTATACAAAGAAATCACTCTTTCAATAGTAATGAAAATGAACAGATGCAATAGCCTGACTTTCTTTGCGGTGATGCAAAAACAGCTAAGCGCTTCCATGGACTTTTACAAAGCAATTTGATAACTTGGATTTGAACAGATCACTTTCATCTCACCCCCATAAAAATGCCAGTTTCTTCCCACGCATACGAGGTTACATTTGTGTTAACAGATGTATTTCATGCATATGGGGTTAAGTTTGTTCATTTGTGTTAACAGATGTATTTCATGCATGTGGGGTTAAGTTTGTTCACGTGTACTAACAGGTAGATTACGGATGAGTGAACTATTTCGGTTTATGTCAATCTGACCTCTCGCTAACCTTGGACTTTTTAAGAGAGTGCTGCGTTACTTGGCACTGTCCTCTCGCTAACCTTGGACTCGCCTAGAGTGTTGCTTTACAATTTACATGACGCCGACCTTCCACTGTTAATGGACTCACCTAGAGAGTGCTGCTTAACGTGACGCTGACCTCTCGCTATTAATGGACTCGCCTAGAGAGTGCAGCTTTACGTTACTCTGACCTCTCTGTAATCTTGGGCCTGCCTAGAGAGTACTGCTTCACGTGACGCTGACCTCTCGCTATTAATAGACTCGCCTAGAGAGTACTACTTCACGTGACGCTGACCTCTCGCTATTAATAGACTCGCCTAGAGAGTACTACTTCACGTGACGCTGACCTCTCGCTATTAATAGACACGCCTACTGGCTGGAAGATTGCAGCAAATACACTCTCATAATCTTTATAGCATACAATCTGACGGCTTGCTATTTGTGCCTTCATTAATTATCTTGAGCATTAAAACTCCCCATCTCTTAGGCAAGTTTATTCCCTCCTCTTTGCCAGCATTGTAAACAATTTTTTTTTAAGCAATACGAGGTGAGCATTCCTACCCTTAACTTGTAATCTATAACCATTCTCTGCAGTTCTATCTTTTCCAGGGTGGAACAGTGGGGTGGGTGGGGGAGAAGGAAATGGACTCATGCTGCTTTTCTGTGAGTTAGACAGGAGAGAGGTTCAGTTAGTGCTATCAAGATCCGGTTCCTTTTCTAATCGAATTTTAAATCCCACTCTTCATGTCATTGGGTTTTTATTATACCTTGGCGATTCCAGCCGGCGGACCAGCTTCCGGTACGAGTCAACGCTGACTGCTCTGGGTCAGTAGTGTCGTGACGTAACCTATCAGCTGTAGGTAACTGCATGTAGGTAACTACATTTAGGTAACTGCATTTAGGTACATGCTTGTAGGTAACAGCGAGCGAAAATGACACAAAGAGTGCTTGTACGGCGATAATTCGTAAACACACTTTAGCCATTTTTTATTTTCCACAAAGGTGCTAAATTTATTATCTTGTCTTAGGACTGATATGAGTGTTGACCTTACTTTTTATTGTCTGACCTCTTTCTTTACCTGAGCACTGATCTCCTTTATGTGTTCTATATAATGACCTTAGTGCCAACCATTTTAATGATCTCATTATCTTGTTCTGCGGGTCGGCCGCCCTTTCTTGTTCTAAGCAATGACCCCATTATCTTGTCCTGTATGTTTTTTTTCCGCCCTTTGTCTTTCAAGTAATGATTGTATTATTTTGTCTTGCATGTGTGCCGCTCTGTCATTTTCTAAGTAACGACTGATTATATTGTACTGTACTTTCTTTTTCTAAGTAATGACTGATTATATTGTACTGTACTTTCTTTTTCTAAGTAATGACTGATTATATTGTACTGTACTTTCTTTTTCTAAGTAATGACTGATTATATTGTACTGTACTTTCTTTTTCTAAGTAATGACTGATTATATTGTACTGTACTTTCTTTTTCTAAGTAATGACTGATTATATTGTACTGTACTTTCTTTTTCTAAGTAATGACTGATTATATTGTACTGTACTTTCTTTTTCTAAGTAATGACTGATTATATTGTACTGTACTTTCTTTTTCTAAGTAATGACTGATTATATTGTACTGTACTTTCTTTTTCTAAGTAATGACTGATTATATTGTACTGTACTTTCTTTTTCTAAGTAATGACTGATTATATTGTACTGTACTTTCTTTTTCTAAGTAATGACTGATTATATTGTACTGTACTTTCTTTTTCTAAGTAATGACTGATTATATTGTACTGTACTTTCTTTTTCTAAGTAATGACTGATTATATTGTACTGTACTTTCTTTTCTAAGTAATGACTGATTATATTGTACTGTACTTTCTTTTCTAAGTAATGACTGCATTATATTGTACTGTACTTTCTTTTTCTAAGTAATGACTGATTATATTGTACTGTACTTTCTTTTTCTAAGTAATGACTGATTATATTGTACTGTACTTTCTTTTTCTAAGTAATGACTGATTATATTGTACTGTACTTTCTTTTTCTAAGTAATGACTGATTATATTGTACTGTACTTTCTTTTTCTAAGTAATGACTGATTATATTGTACTGTACTTTCTTTTCTAAGTAATGACTGATTATATTGTACTGTACTTTCTTTTCTAAGTAATGACTGATTATATTGTACTGTACTTTCTTTTTCTAAGTAATGACTGCATTATATTGTACTGTACTTTCTTTTTCTAAGTAATGACTGCATTATATTGTACTGTACTTTCTTTTTCTAAGTAATGACTGCATTATATTGTACTGTACTTTCTTTTTCTAAGTAATGACTGCATTATATTGTACTGTACTTTCTTTTTCTAAGTAATGACTGCATTATATTGTACTGTACTTTCTTTTTCTAAGTAATGACTGCATTATCTTGTCCTGAATACCGAAATCCTAATCTTGTCCTAACAGCTGAATTTTCTCTCCTACCATATGCAATGCTATCATTATTTTGTTCTAAGTGCTCATTTCATTAGTTTGAGTGTTGATTTCATTATTTTATCTTGAGTGCTCATTTCATTAGTTTGTATTTAGTGCTGATTTAATTACTTTGTCTTTAGAGTTAATTTTGTTAGTTTGTCATTAATGTTGATTGCATTAGTTTGTCTTGAATGTTAATTTAATTAGTTTGTCTTGAATGTTGATTTAATGAGTTTGTCTTGAATGTTGATTTAATTAGTTTGTCTTGAATGTTGATTTAATTAGTTTGTCATTAATGTTGATTGCATTAGTTTGTCTAGAATGTTGATTTAATTAGTTTGTCTTGAATGTTGATTTAATTGGTTTGTCTTGAATGTTGATTTAATTAGTTTGTCTTGAATGTTGATTTAATTAGTTTGTCTTGAGTTTTGATTACATGAGTTTGTCTTGAATATTGATTAAATTTGGTTTGAGTGTTGATTTCACCAATTTGTCTTGAAGCCTGATTTCATTAGCTTGTCTTGAGTGACGTTGTATGTGTGTGTGTGTGTGTGTGTGTGTGTGGCTGGGGTGGGGTGAGGGCCTGTACCTATCAAATTGTATGAGAGATAAAAGACGTAACTTTTGTGATTGTATACGTGCATAACCTGAGAACTGAGCGAAAGTAGCATATGAAGCCAACATCTACAGTTGTATCCCCTTATATTTATATCTGTAATTGTATTCCCATACACTTATATCTATATGTGTATTCCCTTACACTTACATCTATAGTTGTATTCCCTTACACTTATATCTATATGTGTATTCCCTTACACTTACATCTATATGTGTATTCCCTTACACTTACATCTATAGGTGTATTCCCTTACACTTATATCTATATGTGTATTCCCTTACACTTACATCTATAGGTGTATTCCACACACTTACATCTATAGTTGTATTCCACACACTTACATCTATAGGTGTATTCCCTTACACTTACATCTATAGTTGTATTCCACACACTTACATCTATAGTTGTTTTCCACACACTTACATCTATAGTTGTTTTCCACACACTTACATCTATAGTTGTATTCCACATCATTATGATACATTTTGAGCCTTATATTTACTATCCTTCCTCGCTTACCTGATGCGATAATGTCTAATAAATAAATAAATGATTAATTTGTTTATGACTGCCCATGGCACAATGATAATATATTTTTGGTAACACATGATAAAGGTTACGGCAGCCCATAACATAATGGTAATATATGTATATGGTAACAAGTGACTAATTTGCAAACCAGAGATAAAATGTGTATGACGCCCAGAGGCTAATAGTAACTAATACACATCTGTGCACTGTTACGTGTAAAAAAATAGAAGATCAAATACCAATGACTATTATTATTTTGCACAATTATTTTTCTGTCTTATTGTAGATATGAATTCGTCTTCCATTTATTTAGTAACGTCAAACACAGCGAAAACAGCGGTAATTGAATTCATCTTCCATTTACTAAGTGACGTCAAACACAGCGAAAACAGCGGTAATTGATTTCATCTTCCATTTACTAAGTGACGTCAAACACAGCGAAAACAGCGGTAATTGCTCAACTTACTGAGTTACTCTTGACAGTGACTCATCCAAACCACTTACATATTCTTTATGATGAATCGCTTTATCATAGCGTAGTGCACGCGCGCTTACACATCTGTATAATGATTTCAACCAAACAACACGTCACAAGACAAACCACTGGCTAGTTATTACCCCAAACTTTCTGTCTCCAAATAAGAAATTCCAGACGTATAACATTTTAAAACGTAGTAGTTTTGTGGATTTGTAGAGGTTTCACAACATTTGTACAGATTTGTAAATGTAGATAGTTTGACAGGTTTGCAGAGTTTTGTACAGGTTTGTAGATGTTCTTAATGTTTATACAGTTTTTTTGTGTTTTATACAAGTTTGTAGATGTTTATACATTTCTCCAGAGCTTTGTACAAGCTTGTATGTGTTTATACATTTTTATAGAGCTTCATACAAGTTTGTAGATGTTTATACAGTTTTACAGAGCTTTGTACTAGTCTGGTGGTGTTTGTAGATGGTTTTACATATTTTGTAGAGCATTGTACAGGTTTGTAGATGTTTGTAAAGGTTAGTAGAGATTTGCAAAGATTTATAGATGTTTGTAAAGGTATGTAGCTATGTACAGGTTTATAGATGTTTGTAAAAGTTAGTAGAGATTGGTAAAGGTTTATAGATGTTTGTAAAGGTATGTAGATCTATGTACATATTTATAGATGTTTGTAAAGGTTCCTAAAGCTTTGTACAGGTTTATAGATGTTTGTAAAGGATTGTAGAGCTTTTTACATGTTTATAGATGTTGTAAATGTTTGTATAACTTTGTACAGGTTTATGGGCATTTGTAAAGGTTTGTACATCTTTGTTCATGTTTAACGATGTTTGTGAAGGCTTTTAGATCTTTGTACAGATTTGAAGTGAAGGTTTGTACAGGTTTGTACAGGCTTGTACAGGTTTGTACAGCTTTGTACAGGTTTGTACAACTTTGTAGTCAAATGAGTAAGAAACTCAAGAAAATATGACTTGCAGTCTCTTCACACTCTTGAGGCTGTTAATAATTCATGTTTCAATAAACGAAATAGCATAATTGCATATAAATATTTTTTTCTTTCCTTCTTAAAATACTGTAGCATTTCACATTCATAGAGGTTGTCAGCATAGGGTCAGAAACGTTTTACCAAATACCAGTTCTTAAAAGTACCCGGGCAATGCCGGCAATCGCAGCATAATTTTTTAAGACAAGATAAAACAACTCTGTAAGGGCTAAAACAGAGTTCCTGTATGTTTTAAAGCATAGAGATAAAGATGACTTGAATAAATAGTCAAAGACAGCTCTAATTTTTTTGCCCGCAGCAAAAAAAAAATTACAAAAACAATTAGCATGTTTTCTTTTGCATTAACTTGAGTAGGGAGAAATTCATGTTTTATGTCAGACGGCACATCTTTCATTACACTTGAACATGAACGCAAAAGATAAAGTTACAAAACATACAAGGACAGAAAGAAGGACATACAAACAAACAGAAAGGAACAAAAAAAGAAAGACGAAAGGAAGGCTTGAAGAAAGAAAAAGAAGGAAGGCAAGAAGGAGGGAGAAGGAAGTGTTGAAGAGAAAAAGGAAATAAGGGGCGCCACGGTAAATTAAATGAATGAAAGAAAGAAAGCAACGAAAGGCAAAAGAAAATACAAGGAAACAGACAGCTGGAAAATCACAATTATTAAAGAAAGAAAGAAAACAAAACCGGTTTTAAAAAAAGATAAAAAAGGTAAAGAATGAAACAGAAAGAAACTCAAAAGAAAATGGGAATAAAACAATCAAAACAAAAGTAGAAATGAGTAAAGACAAAAATGGTTGGATTATAGAGAAAAGGTGTGAGGGTGCGAGAAAGCGAGAGAAAGCGAGAAAGAACAAGAAAGCTAGGGTGAGAGAAAGGAAGAGAAAGGATGAGAGTAACAGAGAGAGAAAGTGAAAAGTAAGAGAGAAACAAAGAGACGTGGGAAAGAGAAAGAGCAAGACAGAGACAGCAAATAAAGAGTGAGAAAGAAAAAGTGAGAAAGCGAATGTGAGAAAAATAAGGAAGAAAAATCTCTGGCTCTTTTTCTTCCTTATTCTCATGTGGATGAGAGAGGTGGAGTGTAAAACAGAAAGAAAGTGGAAGTGAAGAGGAAAAAAGAAAGAAAGGAGCAGATCGCTAATCTTCACATTTATGAACTTTAAGCAAGTATAATTGTCACGTGGGAGGTCTCATTTAGCGGCTCCAATGTCTTTCTCTTGCGAGGGGTGCACAGCACGTATCATGTGCCAGTAATATGTCAGTTTTTTAGCACAAGACAGATACGCCATTGATGGTTGGGTGGGGTCACTAATCTCCACATTTACGAGCTTTAAGCAAGTACAATCATGGTCACTAATCTCCACACTCATGAGCGTTTTAAGTAATAACAATCATGACTACTAATATCCACATTCATGAGCTTAAATCAATTACATTCATGGCCACTAATATCCACATTCATGAGCTTAAAGCAATTACATTCATGGCCACTAATATCCACATTCATGAGCTTAAAGCAATTACATTCATGGCCACTAATATCCACATTCATGAGCTTAAAGCAATTACATTCATGGCCACTAATATCCACATTCATGAGCTTAAAGCAATTACATTCATGGCCACTAATATCCACATTCATGAGCTTAAAGCAATTACATTCATGGCCACTAATATCCACATTCATGAGCTTAAAGCAATTACATTCATGGCCACTAATATCCACATTCATGAGCTTAAAGCAATTACATTCATGGCCACTAATATCCACATTCATGAGCTTAAAGCAATTACATTCATGGCCACTAATATCCACATTCATGAACTTAAATCAATTACATTCATGGCCACTAATATCCACATTCATGAGCTTAAATCAATTACATTCATGGCCACTAATATCCACATTCATGCATTCGAAGGAGAATAATCCCAGTGTCCAAGACTGCTATTACCCATTGCCTTCATGCCTGCGGAGTTAGCTCTACCTCTCAGCCCACTGAGCTCCTCAAATATCCCGAAATACTGTCTTCAACCTATTGTTGTTAATGTTAATAGTTTTATTACTGTTACTATTGACAAATACTTGTTACATCGCTATTGTTCTTAACTATTTCTAGAAGAATGGCCAGGACTAAAACCATTGATTCGATTTCCCTGATTAAAGGTTATTTATATTTTCAGTCCAATATCACTCTCAGAATTTTTTTACTGAACATTAAATTATTTTGAAATGTCAAACTTCACTCTGGTAATTTTCTTAAAGAGTGTACTATCTATCTATCTATCTATCTATCTATCTATCTATCTATCTATCTATCTATCTATCTATCTATCTATCTATCTATCTATCTATCTATCTATCTATCTATCTATCTATCTATCTATCTATCTATCTATCTATCTATCTATCTATCTATCTATCTTCTTTCTTTCTTACTTTCTTTTTTCTTTCTTTCTTTCTTTCTTTAAAATCTTTCTTTCTACCTAAACTGAAATAAATTAGGAGTGAAACCATGTTTCTTGCCTAAATTCTTATAATATTAATATCAACTCTTGCAAAGCATATGATAATGTAAATGACATGATAAAGCACACACACACAAGTTAAAATAAGTGATTATGACGTCATCAATTGCACACATTGCACACTCCGAATTACATACGCGAATACTACTACTTCTACTACTATAACTACTACTAATATTACTACTACTACTATTACTATTACTACTATGACGACGACACAACAAAGTGGCAAAACTCATACATAGAAATCTATGTGAGGACTGTGGAGATAAAACGTCAGAAAGAACATGGATGCACCAACCAGAAGTCACTGAGACAGAAGAAGTCAAAATACTCTGGGATTTCGAGATAAAAACAGATCGAGTGTTTTCTGCCCGAAGACCAGACAATGTAGTTCTCAGTAAGACTAACAGAACTGCAACAGTCATCGATGTCGCTGTTCCAAGTGATATAAACATAAAAGCAAAAGAAAGAGAAAAATATCAAAATATCAGGATCACAGATTAAAAGTCCAGAAACTGCGGATTGTAAAAGCAAAAGTGATACCTCTAGTGATAGGAGCCTTGGAGAACATGACATCTGAGTTGAAAGGCTATCTGAATAAACTCAAAGGAAACCACAGACTAGCCCCACTACTAAAAGAAGCGCTCCTTGGAATGAGCTCCCAGAATCTCGGTAAGATTCCGAGACCTTGCTTCACCAGCGACTGTTAACAGAAAAGTCGTGAGAAAAGGCTGAATAATAAATAATTATTAATTGTGAAATAAAACCACAACAAATTTATTACCATCACTTTGTCAGTAGTTGAAAATATCTGTCAATAAGTTTCGAAAATGACAACAACATATTTCTATAGACATGCGTTGTTTAAAATAGTAAATGGCTTCTCTACTCTTAAAAAAATGTCTCTTATTACTTATTTATCAGGTGAGAGCCGAAAGTAATTACCGCCCCTGTGGTCATAGTGGTGTACGAGATCATTGAAACATGGCCTTGTACAGGTCATGTACCGATGTAACATTTGACTATCCTGACCTTGCTTATCTTATAACACTGTTCAAATTCAAAATGTAATATTTTCTGTGCATTTAGGTGTACATAATTATAATAATTATGGCGTTTGGCTCTCGTGACGAAAGCCATATTTAGCAAACAAAAACTATTTAATCGAAATTTGAGATGCTAACTTATTTATAAAAATTCAAATGCGTCTTTTACAGCAGTTTCCATGAGTTAATTCCTGTTCATTTATACTTGTTTGAGGGCAGGGGAGATAAACTGAAGAAGGATCGACAAGGAACAGTTATGACTCTAGAAGTAGAAGATTGTTTTAAGATCGTGTACATTCTCTTTGTTGTTGGTCGTTTTCACGTGCTCGCACACACACACACACACACACACACACACACACACACACACACACACACACACACACACACACACACACATACACACACACGCACACACACACACACACACACACACACACACACACACACACACACACACACACACACTGCCCACCCCGCCATCCCGCCATAGATCTTCGTTATGACATTTATAAATAAGAAAGTAGATTGTTTTCCTCAAATCGTAATACTAAACAACAGCGTTCACCACATTCAGATCACAATCGCTGAGAGCTTGCTGGGTACAATATCAAGAAACTTACCTGTTAAATTAGAAATGATATGACGGAAAGAACAAACTTTTTAAATGTTCCCAGACAACACACTGGTATCTATGTGTTTCTTCAGCAAGTCCCGTTCAATAGCGATGAAGGAAAAGACCATCACGACTTGTTTATCTTCCGAGGCTCAAGACAGACCTCAATCTTCAAGAACAACACTTCAAAATATTATTAACTTTCTAGTATCTATTCCAAAGCTTCAATAGCATCACAATGAAGTCAGCAAAAAATTTTCACCTGTAAGCTGTGTCAGCTTTTCTTATCTTGTTTTTCATCCACTAACTTCAGAGGACAAACGAGTGTATGAAACAGTAACGTGCATGCTGTTTGAAGTGGTGATGGAAGGGTACAGGAGGAAGGGGGCATACATTATCTCTCTTAGCATTCTGAAATGTTCTCAACTTGCCATAATTTCATAGTATTAGGAGAAAGGCTTTATAAGATTTCCTTCAGTTTTAATCAGTCTTCTCCCAATTGCATTTTAAAAGTTAATGCATTGTTGTAGAGCACTTAGCTATAGAGAGAAGTGGAGGTGGGGGGAAGAAGAGAGATGACTGTCTGCTCTGATTAATGTTATCTTAATTAGCTACTTTAGTCACATGACTGTGCCTCCGGTCGCTTGAAATGAGCAGTAAATTACTATACAGGAAAGACAAGACTTCACTGAAAGGCTGTACTGTGAACCCGTCTCACTTTTATGGCATCGATAATCGACAGTTCTAAATACAGCCACGTGTTTCATCGGACTGGAATTGAAACGGAATATCCCACTGAAAGATATAATCAAACGTCGAAAACAAAAACAAATGAGCCTTCACAATTACTAATGAAATTAAATGTGATTTCTATTGTGTTTCTCTCAAGAGGTCATTTTGCATAATTTCTCAAAGGGTCATTTTGCACAATTTCTCAAGAGGTCATTTTGCACAATTTCTCCAGAGGTCATTGTGTAAGTTTCCCTGAGTGTGAGTTGCCTCACAATCTGCCCACACATTCAGATAGAAGACATGGTGGGATTGGCCGATTTAGACATTATTCTATCAGCGCTCTTTACCCAGTGATCTCTATTCCCGGCTGCATATGCAATGCGTACACATGTGAGACAGAAGCTCGTTCAGTTCGCCTTGAATGCTGCAAGGAATAGCTGAACTGCGTAAGCACGCTTTGTACTAGAGCACTCGTAAATCTCCCAGGTACAGAGGTTTGTTTCCGCATGAAACTATGATTTCGAGTACATGTTTATGTCTACTTAGTCAACATGCACTCACTGAAGCCCTTAACATGCATCACCATCAACATAGCATACATATTAATCTAAGACACTCTCCATTTTACATACAACATAACTCAAACAATGTGTGTGTTTGTTTGTTTGTGTGTGTAGGTATGTGTGTTTGTACCTGCTGCTATTTTTACACGTTTGTTTCTTGGCTCTATTGCCTTTACTTATCTGACATCCATAAATGGATTGTCTAGAAGAACAATCTTTAGCTGGAAGGCCGTCTCTTGTAGCTTCTTGTAATCCAATAAACTGTTCTGAATTTTAATGCCGCATTTTCCCTTTTTTTTTAATTATTAACAGTCGTAGTGTTTATAATTTATATTTTTTTATAATTTATTTTTATGTAGGCGAACTTTTATGGGAATTCTCAGTCTTTAGTGAACGTCAAAGCGTCTGGTAAAAAAAAAAATGGATACGTTAATGAAATACATTTTGCAAATCAACATCTCCGTGAGATTTCGTTTGTAATCTATTTTCGTACAAGGGAGCCAACGTTCGAGAGCCTCACACGTGGATCAGAAATATATCTGACTTTTAAAAACAAATAATTAACTTCATATAAGTAACAACATTCTATAAGTTGTCGACTTCTAAAATGCAATTAATCAACGTCAGTTTTCAAGTAAAATACCATTACGTGCATGACATGAATTCCCTTCCATTTCGTCATAATTTGACCTGAGTCTAAGTTAATATGGAATGCAATAAAACAATGGCAACACTAGGCTGAATCTTGGCGTAAATAGGTCAACAAAACACATTTCATGGGATAGACTTTAGATTTTTAATTTCGTGCCTGCACGAAGGGCGACAACTTTCCCGAAATAGTTCGGAGTAAAATTAATAATGTCTGAAGACAGACAGACAAACAGATAGATAGATAGATAGACAGATAGACCTGCTTACATCAAAGTACACGCTTAATAAATTAAGTGTATTTTAAATAGTACAATTGGGTTATCTTTTCAGTTTTTTTCTTTATAAAACATAATATATTTAATGCTGTACATTTTAACCCTCTCTAAACGTGTAATTTGCATGCTGATGAATTACAGTAAACGTTTGGCTTGTGCATGATCTTTGACCTTTGAACCTTTTCTGTGACTCGGATCTATGAGCATAACAGAAGTGCATCGTCTGTTTCTGTTGCTGAAACCCGTGGTTCATAAGGTTGAAGAGAGGGTGATATATGGAGATGGTTTCTAGAGGTTTATTTATGAATGCCTGTTTTCCTGACGCGTGTCTTGTACACTTGTGTTAATTGGACTCAGGCTAGAGAGTAATAGGGCTGAGTGGGGATGTCCCTGTCAACGTAAATTAATAACAAATGGAACCCTTCACCCAGATATGGTGTGACCTGGAATCAGTGTATTTGGCTTCTGTGTTAGCAGATTATCAGTGTTAATATTTTGAATCAAATTCTGACCTGGACTCTCATAGCTATTTTCCAAATAAACTGATGAATTTTGTTTCATAGGGTTGGTCTAAGCATTCTGAAGCCTGGATGTGTAAAGTTTTAAATGAGAGCTAGATCAGCATGACCTTTACTCGCCATATTCCACAACACTTTGCCTTGTCTTTTCTGGGAGAGATAAGTAAGATATTATTTTTGTTTTAGAAATAATAAACAGTCAAACTATTTTAAAAGCATTCTGATCAATTCTTATTCTGCGTGGGCATCTGTCTACCTACCTGCTAATCTATCTATCTATCTATCTATCTATCTATCTATCTATCTATCTATCTATCTGTCTGTCTATCCTAAATTTCGTGCATTAAGTACCTTTAGTTCGTTACTGTTGAACAATTTGAGAGAATGATCATTTTGGCGGTTCCTTACAAGTCCACCCCAATTTTTCACCCCTCTCCTATGACGGTTATGCCAAATGCAAAACTTTTCCTTACGTCATTCTTTCTGGCATTGTGACGTACTGCATATGGATTAGAAGGATGCTCACAATAACTCGATTCGTTTGGAACTTGAACTTTGGAGTCTTACGTTTAAAAAGGGCTTGGAAGTGATTCCAGCATCGCCAAGTATAATTTTGAGTTAGAGCCAAATATATTACTCATGCTTTGCTGCAAATTTAAACTATTTTTCTATTTTTGTGGGAATGTATTTCTTATTAGTAAATTAAATTCTCTCTACTGTATTTCATGAAACCTTTGTACTTTCCGTACACCAAACTTTAAAGTACGACTTTTCATTGAAGTGTATTTCTATTTCATAATTGGAAGAAGTGTTAGTGCTTTGTGTTAAGGTATTTCTTGAGTATTTTTGTATTAATCCGTCAACATATAACTTACAAACACAGTTATTATCTGTTTGCAATACAGTTTTTGTATCTTTTGTATCCCACTGTGCCAGATGGTATATTGTTTCTTTATTGTCACAAATGGGTGAATAGATGTTGGTGTCAATTGAAATATTTCACTTGCACTTTGTGACATAGACATGGATACATTCACTCCGTGATATGACTAATTGATACACAAGTTTACAACACAGTGTAACATGACTAATTGATACACAAGTTTACAACACAGTGTAACATGACTAATTGATACACAAGTTTACAACACAGTGATACATGACTAATTGATACACAAGTTTACAACACAGTGATTGATACATGACTAATTGATACACAAGTTTACAACACAGTGTAACATGACTAATTGATACACAAGTTTACAACAGTTCCAGCCACACTCGGTAAGGTCTACACAGATGCAATCAATAGAATGAGCAAAAGTGTGTAATGAATAAACTGTGCATTTTTAATATAACAAAAGGGAAGATTGAGACGATTGGCTGCATTAGGGATATTAAAACAAATGAAAAACAATAAAATGTTTGATTGATATAATAGATAATAGAAATCAGGGATATACCAACTTTCATGTAAATAAATAGATACAGGAAGTCCAAGGACATGACCAAACTTTCATGTAAATAAATAGATACAGGAAGTCCAAGGACATGACCAAACTTTCATGTATATAAATAGATACAGGAAGTCCAGGGACATGACCAAACCTTGATGTAAATAAACAGGTAGCAGTGTGTTTGATAAAAGTTTATCCTGTCTTTGAGCTAATACTTTTCGGTATTGATGAATGGAAGTGAGCGAAATGATGGCTGCCTTAAGAAAATTGAAATTGAAAGGCTTTTAATTTAGAGTGACAAACAATTAAGCATTTATTAACAATACACTCTGTGGCGCCGACGCCACTTAGTTAAAGGATATTATTATTATTAATTAATTAATCATCCAAAACTTATTACAAGTGATGAGAATCTTAATTTATTTTATTAATAATCCTGCAGCAGACACCACTCGTCTCTCTCACTTGGCGGATATACCAGTGCTGTAAACGTTTTCTCTCTTCTACAACATTAAAGAAATATTTACGATCACACAATCTTTCCGTAGGTGAAGAACGTCTTACTAAAGGAGAAGACAAATCCGTCTTTAATCTATATTTAGCGAGCCCCCATCCGCCCACTTTCTTCTCCAACATAAGGTTATCAATATGCATAGGAAGGTCAATAAATTTAACAATAAATTTATTATATCAACAATCAAATATGACAAATACAATGAAATAGATTACTGGACATCAATTATTTCATATTACACAATCCTTTATCCAAATAAAATAAAATTTGACAATTCAATACAAATCACATGATAGTTCTTATCAGACAACAAAAAATGGAGTCATTAGAGTTAAGCAATAATAGTTTTACATAACCTGTATTAACTGCAGTCTCAAGAGTCTTTTGCTTATTTTTACAACTCTGTCACAAGTTTATTGTTCACCTCAACACCACATGTTGTTCTCCATACACATAACACCGATGCACTGCTATTCTCTTGAAGTCAACCAGGGTGTTTTCTCCCAGCCGTACCAGCTCCTTCAAGCAGAATAACAATTTCAGCAATTCTTGTACTTCATTATACCAGAAATTGTTGATGTAGTCAGCATACTTTGCCATGATACATCAAAGGAGTGTAGTGTATTCTTTTACAATTACACTACAGCAGACAATTCCTGCATTTCCCTGATTGTAGCATTTACAATCAGTGAACCTGTAGATTCAAATAACAAGAGAAAGTAAAATATAGAATAGGCTGCTTGCCTGAAAAAAAATATAATCAATGGGCAAAGCAAAGGTACAGTTTATACTCCACTGGACGTGCTGTGCACGAAATTAACAACAGCAGTATTTCCAGCAGCAGTAATGGTAGTTAATGTACGATCGATGTAATAATTTCTGATGTGCATAACACGGGGCAAATCAATAGTAGGTGGTGTTTTTAATCTCTATGTTCTGAGATTTCTATTTATAGATCTTGTTCAGAAAACATTTTATAGAGATTCACACTGCGACACTGTTAATTTAAAGATCTTGTTAAGATTGCACTGACATAAATTCTAGAAAATGCTAGATTTTTTGTGTTAGGGATGGAATTAGCACAATCGGGAAAGCAATCCACATATCCGTTGCTAATTATGTATATTTCTGCAATCCTGTCAGAAACAGTTTTTCGACTTCAGACGTTACAAACAGGTATTTTTTTTTTAGAGAGAGGGATGGAGAGAGGGATGGTGAGAGAGATGGAGAGAGAGATGGAGAGAGAGATGGAGAGAAGGATGAAGCGAGAGATGGAGAAAGAAGAAATAGGAAGGTATGGCGAAGGAGATTAATCCATTTTGATGAGATATTGCCTGAACAATATCTGTTGTCTCAGCCAGACAGTCAGACACCCAGACAGTCAGACACCCCGGAGTGATCAAAGAAGTTATAGTTCCTTCATCATCCTTTTCTACCTGTAACGTAAATGTCGGGAGTTGTTGGGAGTCAGCAGGAAGGAAAGGTGGGGCGGCAATAAAGGTGTAATTGTGTATCAGAGTGTTTGTGTGTATGTATGTGTGTACTGGGCGGAGTACCTTATGCAATTGGCAGACAATCAGAATTATTATCCGTGAGCCAGAAAGGTGAGTTCATATTCGCCTCCTTTCAAAATGAATGCACACATTACTACATTTCTCCACGCAAACCTGATCAGCTACACACGCACACATAAGCAGACAGGCTCGTCCACACACATACCTATTTATCTGTACACACAAAAGGATATCCTCATCTGTAAACGCATACCTACTCATCTGTACACTCATAACTACTCATCTGTACACCCATACCTACTCATATGTACACCCATACCTACTCATCTGTATACACATGCCTACTCATCTGTACACCCATACCTATTCATCTATACACCCATACCTACTCATCTGTACACCCATACCTACTCATATGTACACCCACACCTACTCATCTGTACACCCATACCTACTCATCTGTACTCACGTACGGATATGCTTGCTTGCACTCAAGTACATACATACAATATACTCCTGTCAAATTAATCACTTTATTGACTCTGTGAAATGTTTTCTTTCTTGGTGCGTACTGTTGTGGAATTTAAAGTCATGATCAAGCTCAAACAGCAGAAACACAAACAACGTTTGGTCTTAAGAAAAAGGAGTTATTTCCCCTTTTCTTTACGCTCTGTACAGGAAAGTCCATAAAAAAAATAATTGCATATCCATGTTCACGCCTTCTAATAAAGCAATCGTGGTACAACTAAACAGTCTTTATATATCAATACAAATGGTAAATTCAAAGCAATCATGATAAGAACAGTCATGTTAAAAAATAGTAACCACGATATAAACAAGGTAACCACGGTAAAAACAAGGCAACCATGATAAACGATCAAGCAATCGAGATATAAGTGTAACAATAATAAAAGTGTACCAAGCATAAAAGTGCTGCAATAAAAAATGTAGCAATCATATAAAAGTGTATCAATCATAAAAGTGTATCAATCATATAAAAGTGTATCAATCATAAAAGTGTATCAATCATATAAAAGTGTAGCAATCATATAAAAGTGTAGCAATCATAAAAGAGTAGCAATCATAAAAGTGTAGCAATCACGATAAATGAAAACGTGGATACTTTTCACAATCTCGAAAGGTTTGTCATGCTCCATTAATCACATGCTGAAAAACATTTAAACGGAAAGCAATAATTTACCAAAGTATAATATAATCATATTCCTGTAATGACCCTAATTTTATATCTCTCTTCTTATAATAATAATAATTATTATACTTATTATTATTATGCTATCTCTTCTTATAACTTAAGTGTTTCCTTTTGTTGTTGCTGATTTTTTTTTTATTTTTGGGGTTCTTTTGAGGCAACACCACTGGCAGAATATTCGTTCATATATTTTAAGATAATATTATGTGTGTCTTACTTTCTTTTTTGTGTACATTCATTTAATGCTATTTTAAAAAAAAAATGAATAAATTTTACACGACCAAGGTATTGTTCTATTTTTAACGGTCAACAGTACCGACACTCTTCGACTTCCTGCATTCACATCTTACGTCGATAAGTGCCTACTGCACAGGAGGGAGGAAGGGGGGATTCCACAGACCTGTTTCGTTTGTCGCTATGCTGGAGATTGTCCAGAATAAATCCGGCCAGGCCAGACATTTTCTGTCCATGAAGATCTCTGACTTTCACTTCGCCTAAAACCATACTCCGTACTTAGCTTCAAGTCCGAACATTTCGCCTACAAACTTTGACTTAACGCACGGACAATACTTGGCTTTGGCTAAGGCACGGGCAATACTTGGCTTTGGCTAAGGCACGTGCCGTGTCCTAGATTGACTGGTCACTCATTAACAAATTTGCACCTGAAACAAGTTACGTACATTAACGAATGAAAAAGCGAAATGATCACACGTGTGCGTCAATTCCATAAAGACGGAAAGCGAAAGCATGCTAGCAAAATAAACCGTCCGTTAAATGTGAGAATTAAAACCCGAAAAAAACGCTCGAATTATTTGTTCACTAACGGGTGGTGCTATTAAGCTGGGATGGGACAAGAAAGGAACAGGAAAGGGAGAGAAGCGAACTACTGCAGATCAAAAACAGTAGTTAGTGGAAGTAGAAGCATCTAGAAGTACTGCAGATGTTTGCAAAATAACATTGCCATTCTCGAAGTCCAGCCGTTACAAGCAGACTCCAAGATGCTTCAAAGTGGAACACATTGTTAATTGCAAATTAGCACATTCTGTAACAAGAAGGCCACGTTTTTACAAGTCGGTCAGGTTGATACAAGAAGATTACAATATTGTAAGTTGACGAAGTGGAAGTAAGCCAAAGTGTTACTCGCAAATTACTTTGTTACAAAAACAAGCGTTACAAATAGTCCATTTTGTTTCAATTAGGCCTACGTATGCCATATAATTTACTAGACGGCCAACAGGTTACAATGAGGCTAGTTTGCTACAGGTAGGCTTAAGTATTACATGGAGGACAAATTGTAAAACTTATCTGACAAACAGAAAACAACACAGCGTCTGCTTAATGGTAAGAGTACTAAATACTATTAAATATTTGTCTTTAATGTTGTGGAAGAGAGAAAACGTTTATGGTAAGAGTACTAAATACTATTAAATGTTTGTCTTTAATGTTGTGGAAGAGAGAAAACGTTTATGGTTCCACATTTCCGCCAAGTAAGAGAGACAAGTAGTATTTTCTGGAGAATTATTAATAACACAAATTAAGATTTTCAATACTTGTAATTAGTTAAGGATGCTTAATTAATTAAAAATATCGTAACCACTAACTAGGTGGCGTTGGCATCACAGGTATAGTGAAAATATTGTCAATTTCTAATTTATTGTGCATACCTCTAATCAAAGTTGATTCATGTCTATTCGTTTAGTTAGTAACCCGTATGAATATCTATTCGTATAACTATTTCTCTTGATTTATCGAGCATTTTCGCTCAGGACGACTGTCTCCACACAGTCTGAATACAACTGTACAAAGACATTTCAAGATTAATGAAGAATTATTGACACGTGAAATAACAAATTAGTAAGCAAACCAATAATTTAAACTTTAAAAAATATTTATTCTTAACAAGAAACAAGAGAAAGAATTTTTAAGGAAGAATCATTTTAGTTTCCAGCAAGTCTGGCACTGAAAGACATTTGCATTCCTTATGTGGGAGATATAATTAGCAGAGTCATTATTTAATATTAGTACTTTTTGAAGTATTTATTAGCAGATGTTACCTCTGTCACTGCGGTATACATTTTAATCTAATCATCAACGCGATGGTACGAGTGGGCGGCCTCCTGAATATTAATTCATCCTTAGCCCTTAGCAAACAAAACTTTCAACCAAGGGGGGTTACATCTTAGATTCTTTGTTTACAAGAACTTGGTAGCTTGGCAAAGACATAGAGACCCTAGCGGGTGCCGGCACTCTTACGCAAACTGACTAGCCATGTAGGTCAGGTTGTAATAGTTCGCCAGATATTTAGCCCCGACTGACCATATTGTTACCAACCAGACCGGTCTATGTACGCACCATAATTGGCAGAAAGAGTAGTCAGTCCTGCAGCCGTCGAAGAAGGACCGCTTAAATAGCACTCTCACATAATTGAAGCTGATATAAAGATTTGCAGAAGTCTTGAGTTTGTGGTAAGAACGCATCATGCTTAATTTTGACACCTAGCTGAAGAAAAGAAGATGGAAGAAGAAAAGGGAGAGAAAAGGCCTTACATAACAAGAATGGGTCAGTAGGAGGACTAGCAGCTGTAGCCAGGAAAACCCCCCATGATATATCCATATATACTTTTATGTTGATGGACCATGACAAATACCAGACTGCCTGTCATCATATGTGGAACATCTTCCCCTTCCCCCGCTGTATGAGCGTGGGCAGCATTAATGATATCCAGATGTCATAAGGGTACCAAGGATGTCTAACCAAAAGTAGAGCGCTGTCCAGAAAGCTGTTTATGGAAAAGAAGTCCATAAACAGTTCAGTGACAGATTGTCAAATCACTTTGACTAGAGAAAAGTAAGACTTTTTTTCAATTGTATGTCAAGAGAAAGCTCTAAAAGAGAAGGTGCTTGGAAGTTTATCCATTCGCAGACAGAATGGGTTATTTAAAATTGCACTTATAAATTTTCTGTTGTAGCCCGAGGTAGCTAAATATAAATTGTGAACAAAGGAATAGCTCAGTTTCACAACTGAAATATTATTCATATAGTCATATACTTAAAGCTGCATAAAATTATTGCAGGCTTTTTTGGTTTGATTCTGGCTGGAGCTGGAAGACTCGATATAGTCTGCTTTTTTCTGGGGGATTCTAAGGTTGAAGGAGCTTCAATACATTGTTTTGATAAAGGTTAGGTCTCCAATGGTGATAATTCTGCACTGAAAATCATCATCAAAATTAAGAGTTAAGTCTCATGTCAAAGTTCAAGTCTGTGATTTAAAAAAAAAAGATAACCTTTTCTAGGACTTATGTAATATTGAAACAGAACCTAGTTTGTATTGTACTCATTTTGTCGTGAACTACTGGTCCAACTGGAACTCAGCTATATTGGAACTTTATTCGCTTTATGTCAAATTACTTTGTGTGTTAGGGAAGTTAACCAAGACACATGGCAAGTATTTTTAAGACTCCATCGGTGACAATATTGTTGAATTAGCTATTCCAGTGAAATTAATTTGGCGTTGTCCCTCAGCTTTTCTTTACTTTTGTTGTTGTATTATAAAGTTGTTTTCTTTTTCATTTTAATCATGTCATTGTCAAATTCCTATCACTTCATACATTCATTGGAGCCTCATTCGAGCCAGAATGACGGTAGAAGCCAACGTAGTCTGAACATCCGTCACCCCGTTTATTCCATCATTGGGCGTCTTTCTTTCGGTGGGTTTAGAAAAGCGTGGGATGCCAAGCACGACAGCAAAGAAAGGTCAATCAGTCAGATTGTTTTCTTTCTTTCACTCAACAATCAAATGTTCTCTTTATCCCATGTACGAATGACGTATATCTTGTGCGTCAACTACTCTTTGAGTTCCCTCTGAGGCTCGGGGAAAGGTGTTATTCTTCGTTGTGATCAACACTCTCTGCACTAAAACACTCTACTATATTTATAGCAATAACAAGGAGGAACAGGCTACATGGAGCCACTAGTCAGCTCACTGGCGCAAAACCCACTGCCACTTCAGAGCTTCGACCCCTGACGAAAGCTGATGCCAGAAATCTGCCCAGGCCCGTGTCTATAAATAGCCACCAGGCCAATCAATATTAATGAGGTATACACTAGAAACTCCTTCTCTCGTAGCAGTGTGAACACTAAACTAAACTGAACAGGAAGTGCACTGCCATCGTCTTGATTATATAATCTTTCTGTTGTCTTTACGTTCTTTGTCTATAAATTAAATCTTTCCTAGACCTGATGAATATTGTGTTTATCCAGCGTTTCCCGATTCATTTTTCTTCGTAATATTAGTTTGCGCACCCCCTTGGGACTAACGAAGCCGATATTGCACCCCTTTGTTTTACCGATAGATAAATTAAGCCAAGATTTTGTACAAAAGATCTTCCATGATGAATTCTCGCAAACTCGGCAACAGCTGCTCGCATCCCCCCCCAAAAAAAAAAAAAAAAAAAGGTGGGGTGGTGCAAGCACCCTAATCGAGAAGTTTATCTTTTAACAAGAATCTAATACTGTTTTATCAGTCAGTGACAATTAGTGTTGTCCTTTAATGTCAGGTTGGAATTTGGGATTCATTAGCCATTTACTAATTAATAATCTGTTACTCATATATACTATGTTACAACTGAAAAATATTGAGGTGTTGTGAGGTGTGATGAGCCACATTGGGGTTTCTATTGCTAAATTAATTAATTTTAATCCATTTCTAGCTTGCCGCAATTACCTAGCTTTTCAGTGCAATGTAAATGTTTGGTCCTCAAAACCAATAAAATCCCTACATCATCTAGAACCGTCCCCAAACGGTGCAATGGAGACGCTCAGTCCTCAAAAATAAAATAAAATTTCTTACATCATCTAGAAATGTCCTCAAACGGTGCAATGAACGCTCATTCCTCTACAACCCGGTGCATAGATCAACCAAGAACAGGTCACTCGCTTGTGCATTGCTGTTGGTCCTCAGTATGTGTCTGCAACTGACTGTACATACTGTACATTACACTGGTCTGATATAGTTTTGTCCTCTTAACAGTATTTCGGACACTTTACACTGGACTGATACTGTAGTATCCTCCTAATAGTCTATTTTACACTTTACACTGTTCTGACACTGTAGTGTCTGCCTAACAGTGTAATGGACACTTACACTGATCTGATATTGTAGTGTTCTTCTAACATTCTATTGGACACTTTAAATTGATCTGATATAGTGCACAACATTAAAGTGTGAAGTGATTGGAAACACGTCAATCATTAAGGTTGTTATCCAACTTGGCATTTTGACATGTCAATCACAGGTTTAGAAAGCCACGCTTCACCTGGTGTTGAAGGGCCAAACTCAAACACCTTGAAAATGTTTTCCGTTACTTTTCAGAAGATAGAAAGGAAATTAATCCATTTACCATTAGTTTTCTTCCTACTAGCTGCTGTAGGGTTGAATGTTATCCGCTGGGCGGTTACTAGCTTCCTGTGTTAAACACAAGCTTTTAATCCCTGAGTGGTCAGTCTAAACGTTCTATGTAACGGTCCAACAACCAGTCAGCCCTCCTGTCTGTCATGACAAAACCTTTGAACCTCAATCAACTTTTAATATGTATAACGTTTGCTGTGTCACCTCTGAAAAACGGGTTTTAATTAGGCAGAAAACCCGCACAAAAGCGTCTTGCATTTGTAATGATGGGTGAAGGTAGTTGATTATGAAGATATTATGTCTCTGCCGGGGGTATACCCCATGTGCTACACACAATTCCAGTTTCCTAGTGTGGCAAAGTAAATTTGCCTATCCCTATTTCTAATCTTAATAATTATATATGTGTTGCTAATGTTAACGTGACCCGACATTGGGCACTGCTTATGATGATAATTTTATAAGTGACAGTTGGAGTAAACAACTCGGGTTAAGAATATGCTAGAACTTGTTGATGCAATCCAAACCATTTCCAAGTGGATGAGTAGTTTTTCTGACTAATAGTCTCACACTTCTTCATAACAACTTTATCCAACAGGGATGAAGCAAAAGTTATTGAAGAAAGTTCTTTAATCTAATCACTTTGATTTTGACATATTATGTCAAGTCTGGTCATAAAGGTGATCATTAGCTTATGGTAAACTGACTGATAGAGGAAGAATGGACTTAGAAATATATCGTACATGTATGCTATTGATCTACGATTTGAATTGGAGAATGCTCATGTAATTGAACCATTATTTTTAGGTTCACTAATTTGATTACGTTGTACATTACACTTGTGAACTTTGATCAATGCTATATTTCTTATGCTGCGTGTGTATCGGTCTAATGAATATCGTTTCAGGAATTGTAAGTTTAGAATTTGTGTAAGAGAGAAAGGAGTTTAGAGGTGAAATAGCACTGCCTTAGTTTGACCTTTGCAGAAAGGAGCACACCGTTCTTTTTTTTTTTGTTTTGTTTTGTAACCTTGTAGCCTCTCCAGACTGCAGTGACTACTCTTACTGGATCACGTTGCTGTGTGTGTCCAGCGTTGTCGTCGAAATTATAAGTAAACGTGATGGTGTGTGAAGGGGTATGTTGGACCATCATCTAATAAGAAAGAAGGTGACGTTGCAAAAAGTGTGAATGTGAACACGTGCTAGCCACAGCTCTCATCTCAAGGTTAGGTACAATGACTATAATTATCTCTCGAAAACCCCACTCTCATTCCTATGATGAAATTATATCTATAACTTGATTATATATATATATATATATGTGAGTGTGTGTGTGTGTGTGTGTGTGTGTGTGTGCGTGCGTGCTAATTTGACTGCTGATGACTATGCTAGAATAAACTGAGTAAGTGTCAAAGTTTAATCAAACATTGTGGTGATGTGATGTAATGTCAACGCTCTTTTGATTATATTCACATGTTGTATATTTGATTGTTGATTAAATTTATTGTTACATTTATTAACCTTCTTGCGTATATATTAAAACCTTGTGTTGGAGTAATAGTGAGTGATTAGGGTCTCGTTAAATATAAATAAAAGACGGGTTTTTATTACTTCTTTAGTTAGAAGTTTCCACCTGCAGAAACATTATGCGCCAATAAAATGTCTATCCGATTATTGTGTAAAGAGTAGAGTTTTACGACACACTTATAACCCGCTAAGTGAGAAAGACATGATGGTCTTGGGGAGAATTATTAATAATTATAAATTAATATTTTTAATCACTTATAATTAGTTATGCGTTATTAATTAATAAATAATAATCAGTACGAGTGAAGGGTGCCCAGAGGTGTCAGCTAGCCATCTCCCTGCTTCATGAATCGAACGCACACACAATTATACAAACTCACGCATAAATACACAGACACTACACTACTCACGTACACACACATGCACGCACGCGCACACACACACAATCACACTTTCTACTTTGACTATTAGATCAATAAAATGTACTCTCATTTTGTTAAAACGTATTTTTGTCTCCGCAGGGAGCAAGCTAGTTACCTCTAGAGCTCTTCGATGACGTATTGGTTTCTTCTCCGTTCTGATACGCTTGAGTACAGTTCAGATAACTAAAATATTATCACCAGTACATCGCTATGTATATTTAGCCTACTCTAAGCAATTTAGAGAATACAAAAAAATGAAGATTATAATGTACAAGTACAATGGCATGGGCAGTAATTAAATGGATACCATTTGATAATGATGATTTTGATTTGAAATTTCAATCTTCCATCTGAACATTTTGCCTTATCAAACACACACACACACACACACACACACACACACACACACACACACACATGCACGCACGCACGCACGCGCATCCAAACAAACCGTTTGTGTATTTGACAAGTGTTATAAACTCTCAAATGCGTCCTACTATAATAGGGATCGCACCTTTCTTTCTTAAGATCGCTTTCTCTTGGCTTTGGCTGGCAATAATGATTTTAGTGAGAGTCAAAGGGTTTGAATAAGCGTTTGGGAACGCGTTGACATACTGCAGATACATCCCTGATTCGTCAAAGTGGTACTGCAGCAAATAAACCGCTTGAACTGATATCGTAAGGTTATGGAATGTTTTGTAGTAGATTATTTCTTTGAAGTGATTGGCTGATTGAATTGACCGATTTATTGATTGAGCTGACTGTGTGTTTGATTGAACTGAATGACTGGCCATTGACCTGAGTGGCTGACTGAACTGACTGATTGGTTGATTGAAAGTAGCAGGGTGATTAAATTGACTGATTGGTTGATTGAAAAAGATTGGTTGTTTGATTAAATTTTGAAAGATTGGTTGATTGAACTGAGAGACTGGATGATTGAACTGAGTGGCTGGTTGATTGAACTTAGTGGCTGGTTGATTGAACTGAGTGGCTGGTTGATTGAACTTAGTGGCTGGTTGATTGAACTTAGTGGCTGGTTGATTGAACTTAGTGGCTGGTTGATTGAACTTAGTGGCTGGTTGATTGAACTTAGTGGCTGGTTGATTGAATGAAGTGAGTAATGTTGCCATAGTCATAACTAAAACGGATACTCGACGTTACTTTAAGATTTTCCTGTGAACTTTAAATTTTTCTTGTGAACTTAGGTTTTCTTGTGAACTTTAAGACTTTCTTGTGAATTTTAAGATTTCTTAAAAACTTTAATATTTCTTGTGAACTTTAAGACTTTCTTGTGAATTTTAAGATTTCTTAAAAACTTTAATATTTCTTGTGAACTTTAAGACTTTCTTGGGAACTGTAAGATTTTCTTGTAAACTTTAAGATTTTATTCTTTAGTAACTCCTTCAGGCTGATGGAAATCATAGACATGTGATTCCCATGATTCTGTAGTATTTTAGAATGTGTGCTTGGGAATTTTTATAATACATCTGAGAAAGTGTGGTAGCGGTTGAATACGTTATTTAAATTACTGGTAATATGTTTAATTATATAAATATATTATTCACATTAGTATATTAAACATAAATGTACATTTGTTTATTTTCAAAGCATGCAAGTTACTGGTAATGGTAGTTGTAGTAGTAGACGAAGAAGTATTTGTAGTAGTAGCAATAGTATTAGTGGTAGTAGGTGGTAGCAGTGGTAGTTTTTATATTAGCAGTATTAGTGGTTGTAGTAGTAGTTTTTTATTAGTAGTATTAGTGGTTGTAGTAGTAGTTTTTTTGTATTAGTAGTATTAGTAGAAGAAGTATTTGTAATAGTAGTATTAGTAGAATTGGTAGTAGTAGTAGTTTTTGTATTAGTAGTATTAGTGGTAGTAGTAGTAGTTTTTGTATTAGTAGTATTAGTAGAAGAAGAAGTATTTGTAATAGTAGTATTAGTAGAATTGGTAGTAGTAGTAGTTTTTGTATTAGTATATTAGTAGAAGCGAAAGTACGTATATAGCGATAGGCAATTTACACTAATATAGACGAAGAATTATTTTATCTTATCTGAATATACACACTGATGTATAGAGATATTTTCTTATTACATATAAACCTCCTCTCTGATAAGTGATTATTATTAGTTGTTGTTGTAGTAGTATCATTATTTACACTAACCAACCAAAGCAAATCTGTTTCTGCACTTAAATTCACCAAACAAATGTATCTCAGCTTAGCACTGCATTTACATTCACCAATGTATCTCACTTTAGCATTTTACTTAAATTCACCAGACAAATGTATCACATGTTAGCAATGCACTTAAATTCACCAAACAAATGTATCTCAGCTTAGCACTGCATTTACATTCACCAAAGTATCTTACTTTAGCATTGCACTTTAATTCGCCCAACAAATGTATCTCATCCTAGCACTGCACTTACATTCACCAACAAATTATCTCATCCTAGCACTGCACTTACATTCACCAACAAATTATCTCATCCTAGCACTGCACTTACATTCACCAAAGTATATCATCCTAGCACTGCACTTACATTCACCAAAGTATATCATCCTAGCACTGCACTTACATTCACCAAAGTATATCATCCTAGCACTGCACTTACATTCACCAGACGAATTATTTCTGAAACCCACGTTGCCAATGTCTCACACACTTACGTCACACTTACATTCCCAACAAACAATTAACTGAGCGAAACGAACTTGCCTATAGGGAAGAACGAACCAAAGCAACGGTAATTACATGATACGGGTCTCATTTGTTCCGCTCGGTAGAAAATCGGGTGCATTTCTTCTGCGTTTGGTGCGATCCTCCAGGCATGACAGCAGAGTGCGTTAGGTTTAAATCGCTAATTCTAAGGCCAATAATTGTTACTGATTTCAGTCAATTGAATACCTTAATGCCATGGATTTAAATCGCTATCTCCAGGGGGAGGTAATTATTATTCTCTTCAATCTATTGAATACCTGTATGCTGTGGATTTAAATCACTGTCTCCAGAAGTAGCAATTATTACTCTATTCAGTCTATTAAATGCCTGTATGCCGTGGAAATGGCAATATCAGTAAACAGTAATATCACTAAATGGCAATATTACTGTATGCTAGTAGCAATAAATAGCTATGTCTCTAAAATGATAGATTCCCAAAGGGCTAGGTACCAGATGAATCGATTATTACAACACCATGTGACTTAGAGCAATATGTTTACACATACTTGTAATTAATTTAAATCTCGGTTCTTCTCTAATGACGAAACTATGTTCCAGACATAAAAAAACAAACAATCAATGGTTTCCAACCACTAGTTTCTTTATTCCAAACAATTATGGCGCCTACCACATAGAGTCTTGTACCATAATCATCCAAACTGAATCTGACGACAATTTCCGTACCATGACCATAAAACAATAAAAAAAAGTATATACGTGTGGGTTTTTCAATTATCACGCAAATCTAAATAAAATAGAGATTGACATTTATAGATTCTTCTTTCAACACACGAATCTCTATACCAGTGGCTCCCAACACGGTGTTCATGCGCGCAATGGTACCCGCTGAGGCATATACATGCGCCCGCAACGAGATGTGAAAAGTAGTGTAAATATAGGTTGTTACATCCAACCGCACGTCACTCATTTTCGGTTCTGTAAATAAACTATGGGTAGATGTTTATATAAAGCTTGTTATCGCGACTCTCTAATACTGCTTTTAACAAATTATTAAAGTGCTATTATTTAGTTAGAGAACTTGTCTTTAATGAGTCTAGAAATATATGGTTTAATCAATAATTGGCTCGGATTGGATATGATGTGCGTGCGTGCGTGCGTGTGTGTGTGTGTGTGTGTGAAAGAGAGAGAGAGAGAGAGAGAGAGAGAGAGAGAGAGAACACGCAATAGATTTAGCTGTGAACATTTCACATAAACTCGACGTAACACTAAACTAACTTGCAAACTTATGTAACTAACGAACGAGTGAGGTTGTAAACTAACTTGAAAACTTATATGACTAACGAACGAGTGAGAATGTAAAACTGATTTCAACATGCATTGGTATTTGTGTTTGTTTTAATGTCTTGAATTAATTCAGCCCTGAACGACAATAGTCTAAAAATGTTTCATCAGTCAGTGACAAATAAAATAACCTTTGATCCCTCATTCATAGCTGCTATGGTAGAGGATGACGCAGTAAGAACATACCCGATAGGCCTACCCGTAACATGGTTCACTTCGAGCGAACAAATGGCAGTGTGGACAAACTATAGACACTGCACCAGCATGTCTTTTATCCCAGAACGAAGCCAAATGAACCACACTAAATAATGAAAAACGAAGTAATAAATTTACAACTAATGAAAGAAGCATGCCAAATAACCAGCGAAAATCAATGAATTTGATAAATACTTATGGTTATTAATTTAAAATATAACGAACATCTGAATTCGTAAAATGACAATAACTATATAACGTACGAAATTCGTTTGAAAGGCATAGTTCGTTTGGCTCGTTTGGCTTTATTTTGGCTTCATTTGGTTCGTTTGGGTCAATAGACAGTCCCAGAATATACTATTGTTCGGTTTTGACTAAGCAACCATCTTATTCATTTCTTCAGTGTTCTGCTGTGTATTGAAACTAGTGACTCGTGGTACCAATATATCTCCTGTTCAGACGTTGACTCATGTATATCTCTGTTCAGTAGATCTGTTGACTCGTGTATCAGTATGTCTGCTCTGTAGATCTGTCGATTCAAATGCCAGGACGTCTCCTCGACAGAAGGCTGTGGTCTCATGGTACCAATTTGTCTGCTCTGTAGATCTGTTGACTCAAGTACCAGGATATCTGTTCGACAGAATGCTGCGGTCTCATGATACCAGTATTTGTGTATATGCTGCATGGGTACAGTTTAGTGTCTCATACTCACGGGAAACAAAATTGCTGGATTCGAACATCAGAAGTTGCCGTGTGGGGAATGCTAATAAGGATCAAACTACCTTTGTTTGACTGATCTTTCAATTTACTTCCCAAAGGATATCAAGCATCCTGAAGTTCAACGACAGGCATTGCTGCTGGTTCGCTAGTGACCAAAGTCACTGTACGAGTGTGTTATAATTATCATTAATTGGTAGGGAGGAGAGTCTTCTACTATATAATGTGTGTGTGTATTCGTGCGTGCGTGCGTGTTTGTATCAGAGAATGGTTATATATGTTTACGTGTTTGTTTGTGTCTTACTGTGTAGGTATTGGTGTGAGAGTGAAAGTGAGTCATCCTATGTGTTTGAGTATTTGTGCATACCCTTTGTATGTGAGGGAATGAGTGTGTATGTGTATGTGTTGCCTATCAGAGTGTGCTTGTATGAGTCTGTGTATACTTATCTATAAATGAGACTCATGCAACTTTAAGAACAATTTGGTTTTTAGCTGTCAATAATTGAGACTCATTATACAGTTGATTATAATGGAGACTCATTATATAGCTTTCTATATTGGAGACTCATTGTACAGTTGATTATAATGGAGACATTATATAGACGGGAGTCAAGCATCTTAAAGCACAATTTGTTTATATAGCTGTCTATAACGCAGACTATTTAGTTATTTATAATGGAGGTTCTAAATAAGCGTCTTTAATGGGACTCTAAATAAGCGTCTTTAATGGAAACTCTATATAGCTGTTTAGAATGAACTTAACGCATCTTTAAGCAATGGAAGCCTCTAGCTGTAGACATTAAGGCTATTTATCGTTTTCTTGTTTTGGTCTTCACTAATCGTTCCAGCATGTGCTAAATGCCTGTATCTCATCAGTTTTCACAGCGCGTATTTCAAGCAAGTAAGGAGAGTTATAAAATATATTTCGCACACTTCAGTTGAAATTCCAGGGTTTATATAGTCTTTGTTACGTTTCCAGTATTTATTTAAAGACCCTGCCTAGAATAATTAAAGACTTTAATTATAATTAATTCTTCCTCTCCTATTCTATGCAGACTGGTTGCTCAATTTATTATCTGACTAATTAAAAGTGTGCCTTGTAGTTCAGACGACAAATTTACAGACTAATAAACTGCGAACTTTAGCTAGATTAAAAACCGTTAAATCCCTCTAAATTAATATGCATTCATTTCAACATCCTGCTCATTCGCCCCCATTTAATCTAAGATTATCTCTATTGGTCTATCATGCATATAAATCAACTACCAAGAGGTATTAACAAAGAAAAATAAGATTTAATAAAGTTTAACAAGTTAACAATAAGCAAATACGAGCGCGAATAATCTGATACTCTGTCTTTACGCGCATATGCTCGATTCTTGTTAGCACTTTAAATTGCCTGCAACTGTTCGTTTGAGATCTGTAAACTGGGTTTGCACTTAGCTATATCTTCGTATCAGCCTGGTCTCATGCTCAGTCATTGCCGGTCTGTTCCCACAGTCTCCCTCTAGCGACGCACGTGGTACATAAGGAATGGTGCTCCTCTTTTAGTAGCTAGGGACTTGGAATTTTAGTGGCATGGCCCTCAGAGCAGAATTCTCCCATAGAATTCAACTAGCTTATACATATAAGCTTAAGCAAGGTGAGGCATGGTGAAACACGAGCCGACCTGTGGATGCAACGTGTTTGGATATAATTCTCAATCTAACACGTCCTACTTGGGCATGGCTCAGTTAAAATGCGCTGAATAAAGAGTTTTCGACTTCGCGTCGTTTACAATTAGATTTAGAAAAATATAATCGTCTCACATGTGTTCCATTTAACAATCATGACGTATGAGCAATAAAATAGTTACAATGTTAAATTAATGTTCATACAAAGAGGTAATTCAAACTAACAGAGCGCTTTACAATTTACAATTAAAATTACACGCAATAATTGAATTACATGAAGAATTCATATCGAGCGCAGCATTCTGGCTCTTAGTGAATTAAAACAATATAAATTAAAGTACAAAAATGGAAAAAGGGTTACAATAATTTATATTCCGTAACTTATGGGGTTTTCAGCTATTTCTCTGAACCATGCTCAAGCATATATGGAAATCATATAATACATAGCACAAATACATACTTAAACAATATATAGGCAAAATACTATTAAATAAATGATACCTTTTATGAGAAGTCGAAGGGTACCTTGATTCTCTACGGCTGTCGGCTGCCTCCTGACTCGAGTTAGCTGAATGGACTTAGCTAATGTGCTCGGAGTGAGGGAGCGGAAGCGCGTGGTCATATTTATAGAAAAGCATATTGCGTATCACGTGACTGTTCGCGAAGCATGTAGTTGGTTCGAGAACTGGACAATGGTCCTAAAGTTACATAACATCTTGACCTGTTCTAGAAGCGCTTCGAAAAAGGAAGCTTAGAACAAAGGAGTCAAGGGTTTCAAATATTCGAATTTGAAGTAAACAAGGCTAGTGGGTCATCAGGTCGGACATTTTTATCAGACTTGTGACACCCCCTTGCTTTTGAGGCGTTTATCTTACCAAAGATAAAATGCCTCCTACAAATTATGTATGATAAAATGTAGAAGTCCACAATGAAGAAAAAATTTACAATTAAAAAATTTCAACATAACCAGAAATAATGTAACGCGGCAGAGAAATCAACTCTAGATTAACGGCACTCTCATACAATATTTCTCACTTCAAGAAATCAAAGAAAAATGATTTAAGAAAAATCAAATAAAAAATGATTTAAGAAAAGGTCCAGTCTAATTTAATAGACATCCATCCAACGGAATAACATGTTCTGAAAATTTCACTATCTGTCCCAATAATCAATAGTTCACACACAACCTAGTTTGATCTAACCAGATTATTCAGAATAGAAATCCAACATCAACCAATTCCACTGAATACGTATCCAACAATAGTGTGATCAAAAAAAATTGACTTCCAATGAACAACACTATCAATATGCAGGTTATGAAAAGTTCCAGATATTGATTTCCTGTGTCAACCAAATATCAGAGTTTATACATTACCAACTCAATGAACTATCTATCAGTCTCCCTGTCATATTCAGAGTTACAACACTAACACAACTCAATCAGTGTCATAGCTTGTCCCAAGTTTTTATGAAATGTCCAACATATTTACAGTAACAACTACCAACTACGGTACAACAAGAAAATAATGAAAATTCAAAGAAGGTATCAAATCATTATTTCGACTGTTGCACTATCCTGCCTAGCACAATCTTCGTAGTTTCTATTCCAACCCCAATACACGTCTTCGCCCATGTGTGTCAACATGTCTACGGCATGACAACTGTATTCTTTCTTTCTTACTCTGTTCGTCAGAATGTCACTGTGAGGTGCAATATATTGCATGTCAAGTTTAGACTTTTCATCTCTCGTCCGGTAAGTACGTCCTTGAAGTGTTTTATCGTCATGATCTCTTTCAAAACTCTCCAAAGTACTTGTCAAGTTTAAAATGTTTCTGGTAGTGTCAGTTTCTGTATGACTGGTCTCTACCCTGTCTAACAGTTTCAAACTTCTCGATACGTTTCGTATCATGTCAGTGTCACTGTGGCCTTGACTCTGCGAAGTCTGAATTTCAAATCTATCGCTCTTAGCCTTGTCACTGAACTCACGCCAATGGAAATTTGCTCTCTTGGTGTTTCGTGCATCTGTAGTTACGTCATTGTGTACACATTGAACGTCCCTAGTTCGCATGCACTCAACGTCTTTCGTCGGAATGGCGTCAGATCTACTATGGGTCCATTTCGCATCAAGTCTAACGTCATAGGTTCGCAAATGTGCTCTGTCCCGGTTACCAGTCTCTCTGAAGTACCTGAATTGCAACATTAGCTTCTCCTCTAAATCTGGAGGTTCCGTTCTCCTGATCTTATCATAGACTGAAGTGAAATACCTCGTCCCACTAGTTGTTTTCTGTTTTAACCCATTCACAACTAGGTGTTCGACTGTTATGTCTGTCAGTTTGTCTCTCTCCTTGACAACATAAGTCTGTGTCTCTTTTGTGACTCTAGAATTGTCTAACTCTCCACTCGAGTATTCTCTAATCACTGTGTGGTCAGACTCACTCGCTAGCAAGTCAGATTCCCGTGGTTGTATGAACAAGGGTTCTGCCTTAAACTCCCCAAGAGTTACTGATTGTCTCCCCTGGACCATACCGTTTATTGAACTAACACAATCTGTCTCCACTGACTTAGTTAATTCAATGTGTCTCCTCATCAAATCGTCAGAATCTATGATGGAAATTCTGTCAGTTTCAGTCACCAACTGGCAGTGAATGTTACCTGTCTCTATTACACTGAATAACATCACTATGTCTACTCTCTGTGTGTCGTAGGCTACACTCCCACTGTTTCCTCTATCATGAATTTCTGCATCTGATGTCAGTAACAGTCCTGATACCCCACCTACTCTGGTTATCAGTCCGTCACTCCGGTTTTCATTGTCTATCGATCTAGTTCTGTCACTCATTTGTACTGTGTTTTTGATCAATTTGGGATTACACTCCGCACTTTTCGTCAGTGAATCAAGGAACCTATCAGTTAATGAAACCCCCTCCTCCTTACTTCTACTTGTCTCAGTTTTTGGTACGTACTCATGACATTCCTTTATCTCAACAGGTGAGTCAATAAAGGTAGTCCATGTACCGTGGCTTCTGTCTACGTCACTAATTCCGTTAAATGATTTATCTGCAGACAGTTCTGCCATGTCTCTGACAACAGCGTGCATACACGTCAGTACACATGCATGGTTATCGTCGACCGTCCCTAATATCTCTATGTTAGAAATACTAGATTTCGTCCCTGTACAGTTTTCGACCATATCTTCTTCCATGTCACGTTTGGAAAAGAACTCTGTCTCAGCTCTGACAACTGTCATGTCATCTGAAGTAAATGAATTTATCATAGGCACATTGTCTCTGTCTGTAATGCTACCTATGCTGTCATCTGGGTCAAATACTTCTGTTTCCCTGGCTGTCAATGTGTTAGCACTCGAAACCTCGCATAACGCAATAATCTTGTGTTCCAAAATTACGTCATGACTCACGTCAATCACCGGAGATCGAGATCTACCGATGTCAGTCTTCGTAGCGAGCACATTCTCTCTTAAACTAACAGTTCGGTCAGTAGACTCAGTCGATGCGTCCCTGTCCTTCAACAATACACAACTGATAGAACCCGTTTCTATCTTCTCATGCATATTTGTCCTGTCAGAAAAATCAGTCACTGTGTTGCTAGAAGTTTCATCACACCTTAACGGTACACAACCGATAGAATCTGTCTCTATCTTATCATGCGCATTCAGTCCGTCAAACAAGGTGTCACACGTACACGGCGGTGTATGTGTTTGTCCAAATTCTACACGTGTTATTAAGTCCTTAACAACAGTGTCTTTTCTTGTCTCTGTTTCAAGATCAAGCTTTGGTGGTGCGCTAACTGTTTCTGTAAACTGGTTAGCATGTTGAACTGTAATGGTTTCGTCAAAACATTTGTTTTTGTTTTCAATCAAACTGTCTAATTCGTCTGCTGTGTTCGGTAGCGCGACTAATTTCTGTGTGTCAGTCTCCACGCTCGCGGCGTTTGACCTCGGCAAGTCAAAGTTCACGGCCTGACCTTCCTGTCGTAATTTGTCAACAGTACCTTCCCCAGCAATTTTAGACTCTGTTTCGATTTCTGTCCACAACCATTCTAATTCTAGACTCTCTTTCCTTTCCATAAGCCTTAGCTTTTCTTTCTTCAACTTTCTAATTTCGAACGTTAGGTCTCGCATTTCAGCCTCCCCTTCCCCTTTGAATCGGAAATCTTTATCACACAACTGTTTTGCTCGTGAGCTTATTGAAGATCTAATTTCTTCCCTGTGTTCTATTTCCTTTTCATTGAGTGCTAGCAAGATGAAAATACGTAGCGGTTCACCTTTATACCCTAGTGATATGCCTACCTTCTGTTCGCGTTTTAGAATCTCCATGAGCTGTAAGCTCCCTATCCGTTCATCGATCCTTAGATCTATCAAAGTCGTAAGGTGATCATCTTCTATCTCTATCCGTTCCATCGCTAACGCGCCATCGAGTTTTATTCGTTCTAACTCTTTCGCGTGTTCCTCTCTCCTGTCTAGTTCAGTTCTCACGAAGTTCATTACCTCGTCTTCCGTTCGGTATCCGATCAAGGAACCTATCTCTCTCAGATCCGCAATAATCTGTTCGAGATCCGAAGTGTCCATCTTATTTATTTAGCGCGTCTGGCTACAATAAATATCTCTCGTGATTGTGTATCTAACCGTAGGCGATAAAACTCCGCTTTTATCCCACAATAACTTTTAGGCTACGACCTTACAAAAATTATTGAATTTATTCAGAACACCTTCCGAAATAAATTACGCGTTGGTTACACGTTCACCTGCTCTAGATCCATTTTACTGTCTTAGCGCGCTGGCTACAATAAAATGTATCTCGTGAATTGTGTGTTTTAACCGTCGGCGATAACTCCGCTTATCCCGAAAATAACTTTTAGGCTACAACCTTACAAAAATTATTTAATTTACTCAGAACACCTTCCGAAATAAATTACGCGTTAACTCTTTACACGTTTCACCTGCTTGTCACAGTGTCCGCTGTTCCAAGACTTTCGTAATGTCACGGCTCCTACCATACAACATTACACATTATATCTAGCACCCTAAATATAATAGTCCGAAGTCTGTTACTACCGGTAACTCTCCTAGCTGGCGGTATAACACGTTCGACTTCTCACAATGAAGTACTCAGTAACACAATACTAAATAAATCATTCAATAATCAATATTAAACACTTAACTACGCTTAAACATATTAACATTGATTAAACATGCACGCTACTCTGCAAAAGAATACATGCACATGTCACAACAAAAGCAAAGAAAATCAGTAATACAAAAATCAAAAGAACAATCGGCAATTCTTTGTTCGTTCGTTCGTTTCTAGGTTTATGATACGCCCTATGTATAAAAAATGTTACAATTTAATACATATCAATCCCGGACGAGCCCCCACTTGTTACGTTTCCAGTATTTATTTAAAGACCCTGCCTAGAATAATTAAAGACTTTAATTATAATTAATTCTTCCTCTCCTATTCTATGCAGACTGGTTGCTCAATTTATTATCTGACTAATTAAAAGTGTGCCTTGTAGTTCAGACGACAAATTTACAGACTAATAAACTGCGAACTTTAGCTAGATTAAAAACCGTTAAATCCCTCTAAATTAATATGCATTCATTTCAACATCCTGCTCATTCGCCCCCATTTAATCTAAGATTATCTCTATTGGTCTATCATGCATATAAATCAACTACCAAGAGGTATTAACAAAGAAAAATAAGATTTAATAAAGTTTAACAAGTTAACAATAAGCAAATACGAGCGCGAATAATCTGATACTCTGTCTTTACGCGCATATGCTCGATTCTTGTTAGCACTTTAAATTGCCTGCAACTGTTCGTTTGAGATCTGTAAACTGGGTTTGCACTTAGCTATATCTTCGTATCAGCCTGGTCTCATGCTCAGTCATTGCCGGTCTGTTCCCACAGTCTCCCTCTAGCGACGCACGTGGTACATAAGGAATGGTGCTCCTCTTTTAGTAGCTAGGGACTTGGAATTTTAGTGGCATGGCCCTCAGAGCAGAATTCTCCCATAGAATTCAACTAGCTTATACATATAAGCTTAAGCAAGGTGAGGCATGGTGAAACACGAGCCGACCTGTGGATGCAACGTGTTTGGATATAATTCTCAATCTAACACGTCCTACTTGGGCATGGCTCAGTTAAAATGCGCTGAATAAAGAGTTTTCGACTTCGCGTCGTTTACAATTAGATTTAGAAAAATATAATCGTCTCACATGTGTTCCATTTAACAATCATGACGTATGAGCAATAAAATAGTTACAATGTTAAATTAATGTTCATACAAAGAGGTAATTCAAACTAACAGAGCGCTTTACAATTTACAATTAAAATTACACGCAATAATTGAATTACATGAAGAATTCATATCGAGCGCAGCATTCTGGCTCTTAGTGAATTAAAACAATATAAATTAAAGTACAAAAATGGAAAAAGGGTTACAATAATTTATATTCCGTAACTTATGGGGTTTTCAGCTATTTCTCTGAACCATGCTCAAGCATATATGGAAATCATATAATACATAGCACAAATACATACTTAAACAATATATAGGCAAAATACTATTAAATAAATGATACCTTTTATGAGAAGTCGAAGGGTACCTTGATTCTCTACGGCTGTCGGCTGCCTCCTGACTCGAGTTAGCTGAATGGACTTAGCTAATGTGCTCGGAGTGAGGGAGCGGAAGCGCGTGGTCATATTTATAGAAAAGCATATTGCGTATCACGTGACTGTTCGCGAAGCATGTAGTTGGTTCGAGAACTGGACAATGGTCCTAAAGTTACATAACATCTTGACCTGTTCTAGAAGCGCTTCGAAAAAGGAAGCTTAGAACAAAGGAGTCAAGGGTTTCAAATATTCGAATTTGAAGTAAACAAGGCTAGTGGGTCATCAGGTCGGACATTTTTATCAGACTTGTGACAGTCTTATTTAATAAATGATAATAGATTTAAGATCGTGTTTAAACATATTTTTTATGACTGTCCACAGAATCAAGCTGAAAAAAACAGTAAGTTTGCAGAGTTGAAAAAAAAAATCCGCGCTGATTGAAACCGTTAACACCGGCACACCCAGGACATATTTCACGACCTTAAAGTAGAATGAAAGTCGTCACCACAGCAGGTACACGGTTTCATGAGTATGACGTGGTGTCTGGATAAAATTGGTCCGACCCGTGGGAAATTCTAAACACTGGACTAACTTGTTGATATGTTTATTTTCGCGCTGCAAGTCCGAACAGAAAGAAGGTTAAAGGTCAACTAGATCTCGATCCAGCTATCTTTCTGCTTCACTTGCAGAAGACATTATTTTTTTTCGCTTGCCTGTCGGTCGGTACTGCGTGATCGGGTTGTGTCACTGAGTTTTATTGGCGTTGACATCTCAGATTGTTTCTTTTACGTCCCAAATTGTTTCATTGGTCCGCACACCCGCTCAACTGTGTACAGTCACAGATTTAGCCAAAACACCTTGAACATAGATAGGCGTGGTTTCAAATTCTGTCATTTTACAGTTAAAGGTCAAGGTTGAGTTCTAGACAGACAGCCTAAATTGAGCGAGCCATCTCACGAAACAGAGCGTAAAGAGAGACGTGAAATCTGACTCCATTCCAGTAAATGTCTGCAAGAACACATTCTTTCCGAGTCAGACATTTTTCTCCTAGCGCTTACGAGTTTTTCATCTTGATGGTCCCTGAGTGTACAGACATTTTTACAATTTTCTTACAATGTTTCCTTTGTCGAAAAGATACTTAATGCCATATTTAGTTTACTTCTCATTTTAGTTGGATAAATTATAGTGCAGACGATGACTGTTGTTTTGATAATTATGAATGTTGTACCCTATAATCTGGAAACTATAAACTGTTTTCAGTTATCGTTTTCATTATAGTTTCATCAATAAAGTTTCGACCAAGGTGTGTTTCTTAGTTCTGAGTGCTTTTGAGGCGAATGCATTGACCTACATTTGTGTATGCTATTTGCTGATATAAGGTTTAGGTAAATTACCTATAGGAAATGAGGCGAATGCATTGACCTACATTTGTGTATGTTATTTGCTGATATAAAGTTTAAGTAAATTACCCTAACGAAATGAGAGTTTCCGTATGGTTAGAACGTATGACTGTGATGTATTGATATACAGGTGTGGAGTCCATACTCACTCCACTTGCATCCCACACCTTAGTGCACAAAACCAAAGAAAATAGTATAATAGGTCACACCCACACCTTAGTGCACAAAACCAAAGAAAATAGTATAATTGGTCACACCCACACCTTAGTGCACAAAACCAAAGAAAATAGTATAATTGGTCACACCCACACCTTAGTCAGCTTAGTGCACAAAACCAAAGAAAATAGTATAATTAGTCACAACTACAATTTGTGCACAAACCAAAGAAAATAGTATAATTAGTCACAACTACAATTTGTGCACAAACCAAAGAAAATAGTATAATTGGTCACACCCACACCTTAGTGCACAAAAAAACAAAGAAAATAGTATAACTGGTCACACCCCAAACAGATCAAAAAACACAGTTCGTTTCTAGTCATACTTGACTAAGTCTAGACATTGTCGACAGTCGATAGGATGAATAGACAGTCTGATGAATGAATTGGTGACTATTAATAGGGTAGTAAAAGGGTAGATTTAAATCAAACTATACATGACATGAAATTCTACATAACATCCTACACAAAATCATTAACTGTAATTTTCATCAAATAAGGTAACTTTTGTTTCTGCTAAAAACAGAGTTCAAAAGAAACACTGTATTGAAGCTCCTGAATTTTCACAAAAAGCATTTCCTTCTTTTTTTAAAGCCTTTTTAGACTTCAATCACACAGACTTTACAATTTTTATCAGACTATCTTTTTCATGTCAAAATATAGCTGGTTCTGAGACAATTGATTTAAATTTCGTCTCTCACTCGAAGTTATTATCTCTGTCACGTATTTTTTTACAATGCACCTTGACCCACGGGTCAAGGTATTCTCTCATGCCTACTCATTTGTGCGTGGGAGCACACTACACTAATCCCACCTGGGATTAAGATCCTTAGCCTTACTTCCATCTTACTAAGGTTTGACCCACTTCTGTATTAAGGCCAGATTTACAAATTAAATAATATATTTTTAGTTAGCTTCCATTTGCCCTACACTGTATCTAAGGTGAAAAAAACATCCAGTATGCCTCTCCCTATGACTTGGATGATTTACCTGAACCTGATTGTGTCACTTTTACATTTTATGCCAATACACACACCTTTTACAGCTAGAGTCAACCTGTTTTATTATTTTAATATTTATTGAAATGAGACTGGGCAAAATTTTAATACCCTGGTCTCAGGAGAGACTTGCAATGACATATGTAGAGATGGTAGTCTCAAGTTGTGCCAGTAGCACCTTAAGAATGGCAGTGCTGTCCTATACATTTTATATGATGTTTGAACCTGTTGCATATTTATCCTGGTGTTTAACCACAATTATTTCAGTTAAATATAGGTATATTTTGTGGACATTTTAAAAAGAGATATCTAGTTGTGGGTTGTATATTCAAAGGTATATGAATATTAATCAATCTAAAATGCACTGTAAAAATCTAGTTGGTGAATCCCTTAAATAACATCCACCTCCTTTCCACCTGTTGGAAGTCTTTACTTTTGGAATGGTCTGCTGGCAGCCTGAAAAAAGGGAGAGTATTACAAGATCCTTAATGATGTCATTTCACATGATAGGCTTGCAAGATCTCATATTTCATAACATGTTGACAGACATAATAAGAAGCTAATACAAGTGAACAATCTGATGTCTTTTAACATTGCCAAAGACAACACTACTCAGTTATTCTACACACCCAGGTTCATTATAATAATCATTAAAATGAATAACAAAAGCTATCAAATTGTTTAAAATGGAATAAATAAAATTGCTTAAAAAAGAGGTATGGTTGCATAACTCTACAGTTGGATTATATATGCACGTACTTACCAAGTCTGTCCATTAAGTACAAACATACTGACAAAAGAATATATAAAACAAATAGTCTCACAAAATAACACCTAACAGGAAAATCAACAGTTATCAATGGAAACATAATTCAACATGAACATTTTACATTGTAATACTGTGAAAGAAAGTGTAAAAGGTTTCAGAAAATAATCTACAGAAAGTTCAAGAGCAAATAGAAATGCAATTATGCAAATTAGGAAAAATAGTTTTATATATGAAAATAAAAAAAGAATATAAATTCGTGTTCTTAGATAACGTTACAGTAAACGTCAACAGCAATGTCTGGTGTAGATACTAATGTTAAGAATCAACAAGAGCACAGTGCATTACTTTGTCCAAGCAGCAAATTACACATTCTTCGAGAATTATCGTTGGAGACAGAGGTCTGAGTTTTTATTTTATCGAATGAGGGTGGGGTGGGGGTTGAAAGAGTAGTAAATAAAACCACTGATAAAGGATACGTGTACCCCTTGCCTAACTAAAGCACATGGCAATTACTGTGCACACATGATGATGGAGGGCTTCCAGAACAAAAGATGGGGAGGGGCAGAAGAAGGGAGGTGGCATTTTTGAAGGTAGGTGTGGACCTGTTTGCTTTAAACGAATTTCCTCTCCTGAATTTTCTTTTGGCGTACTTAAAATCACAATGTCAAAGCACGTCTTCAAGAGCAAAGTTATGTCGGCTAAGTAATACACACAAGAAAAATATAAACACAAAAGGTATATACATTTTTTAGCATTTAATTCGTAGTTATTTACATTATTTTTGGAGCCTCGGAATATTTTGGAATGTTCTTTCAAATACTTTATTGATTCATACATACAGTTGTGGACAATAAAGTCATGAAATATATAAACAGTACAATACAATACACGTACAAATGATGATGCCATGAACATGATAATAGTACAAATACTAAACATGAAGACAAATACTAAACATGATGACAATGTAGACTCTCAGAAAAATAAATATGTCGAGAAAAATCTCTGATCGAAAAATTAATGTCCTTTTCCTTCCGCTGTCGTGGAAGTCACATTTGTTATTTCTATCCTTTACTTTCGATCAATTTTTCTTTTGTTAGCAGCATAATGCGCATAGGTCAAAGACTTGACTGCAGCCTTAACAGAATGCGTTTCAAAGAGTTGATTGCAGTCTTCATACGAATGCGCATGTATCAAAGTTCTGACTGCAGCCTCCATCAGAATGCGTCTGTGTGAAAGATTTGACTAGCAGGATGTGAATGTGTCAAAGAGTCGACTGCAGCGTGCAGCAAAATGCGCACAAGTCAAAGATTTGACTACATAAAATATTAAAAAATATATATTATTCACTTAGTTACCATGACAATAATACGTATAAACATAGAACGTAGGCCAATGGGTTTTCTCCACAAAAATTGTACGATCAGTAACAACTCTGAGTACGATCAGTAACAACTCTAAGTACGATCAATAATAACCCTACGTACGATCATCAACAGCCCTATGTCTGATCAGTAATAACTCTGGGTACCATCAATTAAAACCTGACCCTAGGTACGAACAACTCTGGGTACGATGGGTAACAACCCTGGATAAGATAAGCAACAATCCTGTTTACGATCATCAGCAACTCTAGGCACGATAAGTAACAACACTGGGTACCATCAGTAACAACCCTGGGTACCATCAGTAACAGTTCTATATACGATCATCAACAATTCTGGGTACGATCGTACTAACCCTGGGCAAGAGCATCAACAACCCAGGGTACGATCAGCAAAAATTATGGGTACAATCATCAACAATTCTGGATAGAATCAGTAACAACCCTATGTACGATCAGTAACAACTCTACGATCAGTCCTATATACGATCATCAATAACTCTGAGTATATTCTAGGAAAAATCCTATGCACGATCAGTAACAATCCTATGCACGATCAGTAACAATCCTATGTACGATCAGTAACAATCCTATGCACGATCAGTAACAATCCTATGTACGATCAGTAACAATCCTATGTACGATCAGTAACAATCCTATGCTCGATCAGTAACAATCCTATGCACGATCAGTAACAATCCTATGTACGATCAGTAACAATCCTATGTACGATCAGTAACAATCCTATGCACGATCAGTAACAATCCTATGTACGATCAGTAACAATCCTATGCTCGATCAGTAACAACCTATGCTCGATCAGTAACAATCATATTTAAGAGCAGTAGCACTTGCAATAAGTAATTTACCAGAATCCTATTGATCTGAGACGAATTTCTTCTTTGAAATAACACGTCAGCCTTTGATATATTTTGACTGTTATTGTTTCCTATCTTTTCCAGTGTGGTTCTGAACAGATTTGTCTCGGTTTAATCTAGGCAGGAAGTCTCGGCCATTGCTTAGCTAGCCACATGTTCATCTCAAATGCGTTCCATTGGCTATGAAACCAGCTTAACGATTTCATCGCTAAATAGATCTTCGAGTTTCTATGGTAACCTTTAATGATCACTGCTCAGTAGATTACAGACGATAAGATATGTTGTTGTTTTTTAATTTCGCAAAAAAAAAAAACTTCTGCCCCGATTAAGGGGAGTTAAAACGAGATACACAGGTGATGAAGCATAAAACTTTGTTGCATGCGGCTCAGAAGCCTGGAGAGTTTGCAAACTGAAGTTCGCAGTTCTGCCATTTGTTTCAAGGAAGGTCCAGGCCTGCCGCCCTACATATAATGTTATCTGTCGAAGCAAAGCCACTTAAGGAATATCGTTAATTGACTTTGAAGACAAAACCTTGATAAAACTGTTACGATACACTCAAGGTTTCTTTTCATTTCAGTAATAGCGACGAAAATGGTAGGTGAATTATTGACTGCGATCGTGAGTCACTCACCCATCAGTTATGGGAATGAGCTCCCCTCCCCCCCCCACGACCTTAATATTTATATCATTGCCCACGGAAGATTTCTTTGAATTCCAGATAATTGTTTTTAAATGAGTAAGTTGTCTTAAGCCCAGTTATCTTTATCATGTTTTAAAACGAGATATATTACTGTTGCCTGTTTACAGTGGTCTATCCTTCGTTTACAATGATGTACTCTCTGTTCATAATGACCTACCTTATGTTTATAATGACCCTCACTGTGTTCATAATGATCTGCCCTTTGTTTACTTTGCACTATGTAATGACCATTTTTATTTTTGATGTGAAGTTGTGTAATCCGCGAACGTTAATGCCTGACTTACGGAGAAATAATGTAAACAAAGACAATCAAAATAAAAATAAAAACTAACCCAACCTGTTTGGTGCCAGTCATTCTTCTTCTGTTGGGCACCTCAGCGGACTTGCCAAAAAAGAAGTTTTGCAAATTAAATGAATAATATTTGAACACTAAGAATGGCTTATAACAAATAACAAATAAACAATCGTTCAAACAAACTGACATCATGGCATTTAAAACTAGGAACTGTCCGATTATTCCAAAAGCTCATACTCAGTTTTCTTCAGAACTATTCAAATTTACAATGCGATGTGTAGAACTTAAATTTAAATAATTATATTGATAGATTGCAGAAAGAAAATGGGTAGAATATTACATGGCATAATTACAATTCAAATTTCAGATGAAAATTTTAGCAAAGTATATATTTTCTTTTACTGGAACTAAAATAAGGTATTAATTTAAGAAAGATTTCTTCTTGCAAAAGACTAGGTAACACGTACACCTTGAAATTTCAATTTTACTGATTTCATTTGTGCGCCGTTTGATTTCTGTTTTATTCTTCCTACACCCTAGAGAGTTCTTCAAAGGAGCAATAACCCTGTTTGTCTTCAGCAAGCGGAAACACTTAAGGTCATGTCTTTGATGATGTTCCTATACTTGCTAAAGCAATATTTATCTATCGGGGTGCCCGCTTGGCGACGTATAAAAACCAGTGCACGTGATTTGAATTAACACAAGCCGGACATTTGGAAGGAATATTTGTAAAAAGTACAGTTGTAAATAGTTCTCGGTTTTAGTTTAAAATATACAGTTCTTCATTTTATCAAAGAAACACAAAATTGTACACGATTAAATTAAGTGTTTATGTTACTCTTTCTTGCGGGGAACGGGAAGGGAGAAATGTAAGAAAGCATTAAAATGTGTTAGTTGTAAACTGCTTTGATGCCAGTAACATAAATCTTATCTGCTTTTAATTCATGTGTGCCCCTCTAGCTAGTGTTGTTTTCCTCATGCCTCCCTCCTCATTATTGAGGGAAATCTTTATAAATCTTTATAAAGTAGCAATGAGTTGAATTGCATAAGATTATTCATTTTCACGCGAAAGAAATACTCAAGAGCCTTTAAATTAAATTATTAACAATAAACTATTTAATAAAGCATAAAACAGAAATGATTTTGTTTAAAAATATCAAAGCTGCTATGCTTAACGAAACTGGACACTTATTTCAGTATATATTCAAAACAAACTGTTTGCAGACAATTTAGATTTCACTGAAACTGGACACCTATTTCAGTATATATTCAAAACAAACTGTTTAGCAGACAATTTAGACTTCACTGAAACTGGACACCTATTTCAGTATATATTCAAAACAAACTGTTTGCAGACAATTTAGATTTCACTGAAACTGGACATCTGTTTCAGTATATATTCAAAATAAACTGATTGCAGACAAATTATATTTCACTGAAAAATGTCCTTATTTCACATTTGCAAGCAAATTCCACCAGTGAATAGCATTCTCAAAATATTTTCTTCTGAACAGATAAGGGGGATCATCCATTATGTAAATCGTACAAATATAAGTTATTATATAATAATGAAGATACGCTATTTTTAGCCCGACATTACTTTGCAGTAATTACTTTTTATATATATATTCCTCTTAGAGCTAGTATGCAAAAGAAAAAAAAATGCAGAATCGCGTACATTTCCGTATAGAGTTACGGAAATAAGAACAGCCCCACCCACCCCGATACCAATCCCGCTCCTAAAAAACTACATCAACGTAAGCATGCAGTTCAAGAAGCATTAAGATAAAATGGTCCGGATAAACTATATTAGCACATATATTTCAACTATGGACTTAAAAAGTTCAAGAAATTGAATGGAACTCTTTTGTCTTGCGGAAATATGAAAGCTGTGGAAGACATATGGGCATGAATTATGAGTGCGGCGGTTAACAGGTCAGATTCATGCACAAAGTGTCTTCATTACTCGGCTCTAATAAACACTGTATTATAGCTCAGAAATCTTGAGGACTAAAAATCTACAGATATAGTAGGATTAGAGTTAGTATTGGAATTAGTGGAATTAAGGCAAGTTTGCATTTAAATGTATATTTTCCTTAATTGCATGTGTTATTTCCGTAAAATAACAGACGACTCAAAATAGTCCCGACTAAGAGTTAGATGTGGAAGTCTATTCTTTATGCTATTGTAGTAATATTCATATCTCATTGGAGAAATCAAGAAGTTTCTTTTCTGTTTCAACATGATCATTTAGGTATATCGCGTACAATATAAGTAATTTTACAAGTTTAATCATCGATAGACTACTGTACGAGTCGTAAAATAAAATTAAACTAGGCAGTAATTATTACAAGCAAGCGTTCTTTAAATTCATTGCAAATTTAACATGCTCGTTTGTCTGTGCCATTAAGGGACTCTTCCCACCCCACCCACCCCAACTTCTAAAGACATATATATATATACAACTCTTATCAGTTGTGTATATATTGTGATGTTTCAGGTATGAAAATTTATAAAACACGTAAGAAACATTGAATGTTTTAAAAATATCATTAAATACAAAAAGTTTAATTACAACAGCCTGAATGTTAATTACAAGCAGAATAGGAAATATTTGAAGTAAATAATTATAGTCACCTTTTCAGTCAGTACAAGCTGGTGTCCTTTTATTTAGGGATACCAATTATTAGGTAGGACAATCAAATAATATATTTTAGATAAGACAAAAGATACTAATTGTCAGGTAAGACAATCAGATAAAAATTCGTTAGCTAAAACAATCAGATACTAATTGTCAGGTAAGACAATCAGATAAAAATTCGTTAGCTAAAACAATCAGATACTAATTGTCAGGTAAGACAATCAGATAAAAATTCGTTAGCTAAAACAATCAGATACTAATTGTCAGGTAAGACAATCAGATAAAAATTCGTTAGCTAAAACAATCAGATACTAATTGTTTGGTAAAAGAAGGAGATGAAAATTACACTAAGACTAACATATTATCTGAAAATAATGCACAACAAATAAAAATAAAAATACTGTATCTGCTCTTTCAGCAATCGTTATGGTGTGTCTTTGAAAACTTTGTGGCAACACACACACATACACACACACACACACACACACGCACGCACGCACAGAGACACAAGACTCACACAAACAAACGCAGACACAGGCCCCTATGCAGGCACACACAGACCCACACACACACATACGCACAATATATACATATAAGCACGCACACACGTGCTGACACACACAGACTGACGCATTCACGCACTCACATATACACAAAATGTTTTTTCAAGACGCACAAACGTTGTCTCTGCGAAGGGACAGATTTCTAGAAATGGCCACAACCCTTTAGTACCCATGTAGTATTCTCCTTGTTTGGATATGGGTGTAATCTTCCGAAAAGTGGGCGTCGCACGGATTGAATGAGTCAATGTTTATGCTGGAGAAAAAGGCAAAGCTACACATACATTAGTAAGATAGGTAATCGCTTTTCATACGCCATTGTGTCTTTTAGATCCAAGACTGACAGGCTTCAAGACGGGCATGGCCTGCTGTCGGTCGATAAGCGCCACTCTAAGACCGGACGGATAGATTGCCAAAAGAAAAAAGGCAAGACACTTCTTGTTACAATGATGCTTTCCCACTCTCTTGTATAGATAATAGGTCTTAGACTTCAAAATGGCCACAAACTAGGTCTAAGGTCAAAGGATAAGCTTACTATACGTATGTTAAAGAAAAGGTGAGAAAGAAAACAAACATAAGCTGGTGCGTCATTCTGATATGACCCGCTAGTTCTGATGTATGCACTTCTCAAATGCCAAAATGGTTCGTGAAGTCACGAACTACAACATATTAGTGTGCGCTTTGATATTGCGAAATTTCGGAATTCGCAAAGTAATAAAATTATATTTTATTTCCTTCCATTATTTAGCAAACCAGAGAGCTATTTCATCATATTCTAATAATAGTATAACCTTTTATCGTTAAAATGAATGATGATATAATAGTCTAATTTGACAACTATATAGTTATCATATTTTTGACAACTATATAGTCATATATTTTTATATATATAATAATTATTGATATCATATATAGTAAATTTGTTTTTGTATAGTGTATTGTTATTAATTAACTAATCATCACATGCAAATTATTATATATTATTATTATTATATTTTTTAACATTATTCTATATAATTGTAATGCTATTATTTATGCTGACATTTTTTCCAATGATGTTATTGTTGTTTCTTTACTAGCGATATTTCTGTATGATGTTAGAGTTATTATTTCTGCTATCATTATTTTTATTAATTTGATATTACTACTCATATTAACATTAGCAATAAATTTATTAAAATTTTTTTTATTACAATTAATATTAATACAACATTTGAAAGAAAGAAGTAATTATGAACCCTATCAAGTAATAATATGCAACGGTTTATACTGAAAGTATTTTATTAATGTTTAAAAAATCTTATTATTTATCCCACCAATGGCTGATTTTCCGGCATTATGTTACTTTAATTGTGACGTCACATGGTTTGAAGAGAAAATGGTTTTCTGCATTTAAGCAAACAATTTCAGCGGAATTTGTCTGCAAGTTATCAGTATCAGCTGAAGACATTGCTTTGATTACATCCCAAAGGCACTAAGAGGAATGCTCGTCAGAAGACACCGTTGAGTTGCCTTCATCATTAATTCTCCAATTCAGAATCCCCATCAGTAACATTCTACCATTTTGTAGTTAGCCATGTTTGACGTCAGCACATATGGAGTGAAGGAGAGCACGTAATATACTGTAGCATGTTATTTCGCTGAGGTCATGCGCACTAGCCCACATCTATCTATCTATCTATCTATCTATCTATCTATCTATCTATCTATCTATCTATCTATCTATCTATCTATCTATCTATCTATCTATCTATCTATCTATCTATCTATCTATCTATTTATCTATCTATCTATCTATCTATCTGATCCGATTAGATAAGTCTTTATTCACGCTTCTAACACTTACATGAAGAAAGAAATGAATGATTGGATAACAAATAATCGAGAGTAATGCGTTATTCTTATGTCGACATATAACTGACAGGCGTTCCCTGCATTGATGTTATGCACGTCAACAGTCTTAGTGCTAGAATTAAATGGTACCTCAAAAGCCAAAGTTCTAGACTTAAATTGGTATCTCAACAGTCACAATGCTTGACTTTAAACATGTACCTCAACAGTTATAGTGCTTGACTTAAACATGTACCTCAACAGTTATAGTGCTTGACTTAAACATGTACCTCAACAGTCACAGTGCTTGACTTAAACATGTACCTCAACAGTCACAGTGCTTGACTTAAACATGTACCTCAACAGTCACAGTGCTTGACTTAAACATGTACCTCAACAGTCACAGTGCTTGACTTAAACATGTACCTCAAAAGTCATAGTGCTTGACTTAAACATGTACCTCAACAGCCAAAATGCTAAACTTAAACTTGTACCTCAACATTCAGAGTGCTAGACATAAACTAGTAAATCTAGTCATTACTTAACTCTGAAATATCATTTCACTTTTTTAAGTTACTTAAAAGTTAATACTCTTCATTTCAAGTGATTTACTTGTATCGTTTCGTGTTAGTAATTCTGAAGCGTTGCTCAAGTTGAGGTTGGAAGAACTTCTGATAGATCAAGATAGTAATTAAACACTTCTAACCCGTTTAAATAGTGTTTCAGCAGTCAGTCAGGATTTTCTGACTAAAACTATCAGCCAAACTGATTTTTTTCTCCCTTCCTAATGTACACCGGTGTGGCGCATTTATGATGACTGCCATAAAAGCTGTCCCAGGCACTAACTGTACTCTTAATATTGTTTTGTTTTCATTATCCACACTGCAGTAGAACGATTGAAATAAATAAAATATAGATTAAGTAGATAAGATATGCACACACGTTTTCAGTTTTTCTTGCATTATTTTGTTTTTAGAAAAGAAAACGTCAAAGAAAAACTGGTTTGTACAGTCTCATATGGAGAAACATTTTCTTTAAACTTCCGTTCCGGGCTGCTTAAACAAGCAACCGGAAAGACGACGCCCGAACACCTGACTTTGTTCTTGGCACACCTTACGAACAGCACCTACTGAGCACGTGACTCATCATAGCGCCGATGATTGATTGATCGTAGTACTGTCACGTGACTCAAGATAGCATGGGTGATTGACTGACCTCATTTCTCTCTTGTGGTGAGGACGCTACCGAGAGGCACTTAATGTCATTGCGTGCTGAAACTCTCGACAGTTTTATTATTCAGCCGCGTAACGGTTGTGTTTGATACTTTCTTGAAGAGTTGAGGCGCGAATGAACGAGCTGAACCCCGTATATGAAATTATCTATTTTCAATTACAGACCTTTGAATTGGACATAAAAAATTCACAATGATCAAATATCCAGTATAAAAGCAGTGCTCAATACAACAAGACCGTAAACGATGTGTAAAAGCAACACCACTCGTTGACAAGCTTTGTATGATTCCTTGATACAACAAAATATAGGCACCAAAGTTTACCAAACAAAAATTGAATTATTTTACTGACGCTTGGGGTCACTAACAAATAACAGAACAATCCAAGCTTTTTATGATTCCTTGATACAACAAAATATAGGCACCAAAGTTTACCAAACCAAAATTGAATTATTTTACTGACTCTTGGGTCACTAACAAATAACAGAACAATCCACGATGATAGTTCACAAAGATATTGAAAATAATGTCAAGAATAGCGTTCCTTCTTAACAGATAATAGAGAGGAGAAGCTTTTCAAACATTTTAACATCTGTCGCCCAGTTAAAAAGCACCAAACTTATGGAAGCATCGTAATGATGTTTAAGAATCCTGCCTTGTGTAAAAGAAATCATTTATCAGAAAGATATTTGAAGTTTTATTTAACCCAAACCCATAAGTGAACAGTTCAATGGTATCTGAGAACCTAGTAAACACATATATTAGGTCCTGGAATTGATTGAAAACAATGCTTTATTGTATGTATTGGGTGTGTCTTTGATTACGATATGCAGTAGGTGTGTCTTTGACTATTATATGCATTGGGTGTATTTTACTATGTAAGCTTCAGGTGTGTCTTTGACTATTAATACATTAGGTGTCTTTTTGACTATTTTATGCATTAGGTGTATTTTACAATTGTATGCATTAGGTTTGTCTTTGACTATTATATGCATTAGGTGTTTCTTTAAATACTATATGCATTAGGTGTGTCTTTGACTACTATATGCATTAGGTGTGTCTTTATTATATGTAATAGGAGTCTTGATAACTACAAGCATTAGGTGTGTGTAAAAAATGTTATAGTTCATCAATTTAATCTGTGGCAAGATTTCGATCGGTACAGCCTCATAATGTAAAGTGGAACAACTGTTTTCATTTTGTGCACTAACAATATACAAAACTAATGTTTTATTACAAGATTTCTTCTCCATACAGTTGTGAAGGGATTCAATGTGAAATGCTTCCGGATTTATTCTTTAAATTTACATTTTGGTTAAACAGAAGCCGTAAGTGATAAAATAAACATTAATTATATTTATTTAGCAGTTTTATTTTAAGGACAAATATACTAACACATGCACGGACGCAAACACAACGCATAGATAGATAGATAGATAGATAGATAGATAGATAGATAGATAGATAGATAGATAGATAGATAGATAGACAAACAGAGCGACAGTCAGACAGACAGATAGATAGATAGATAGATAGATAGATAGATAGATAGATAGATAGATAGATGGATGGATGGATGGATGGATGGATGGAAGGATGAAAGAAAGAAAGAAAGAAAGAAAGAAAGAAAGAAAGAAAGAAAGAAAGAAAGAAAGAAAGAAAAAACATGGATACTTCTTTCCTTTGAAAATATTTTATGTATATCTGTAGTTTATTTGTTTTGTCTTTTTGCTAAAATTCAGATAAAACAAATAAACTCTGTAGATTATTGTTCTTTCTTCGTGTTATATTGTTGCTTGTTTGCGACTTTCGTTTGTGTCTTTGGTTTGTGTCTTTGGTTTCAAGGTTACTTGTATGTGTGTGACATATTTCTGTCTTTCACTTCTCTCCACTGTGTATTATTTGTATGTATGTGACATATTTCTGTCTTTTCTCTCCACTGTGTATTATTTGTATGTATGTGACATATTTCTGTTTTTCATTTCTCTCCACTGTGTATTACTTGTATGTGTGTGACATATTTCTATCTTTCATTTCTCTCCACTGTGTATTACTTGTATGTGTGTAACATATTTCTGTCTCATTTCTCTCCACTGTGTATTACTTGTGTGTGTGTGACATATATCTGTCTTTCATTTTTTATGTTGTGCTTGTTCATGCCCATTCTGTTTGTGTTAGTGTGTATGAGTGTGCATGTGTATCACTTATTTTTTGTTGTTGTTTGTCTTTCTGTTGTATATCGTTTTGCACCTAGCATGTGTTTCTTGTGAGCATGCCTATTTTGCGTGTGTATTTTCTTATTTCTCCCTCATTGTGCCATATATCTGCACGTTTCTCTACCATGTGTCAACACTTCTTTCGTAAACATTTAGTTTGAATGTGTCTGTCTTATTTTATCTGTGCCTTCGTTACCTGTTCTTTGGTTACGTTGTCTGTTCCAAGATTACGTTGCCTGTTCCTTGGTTTATGTTGTTTATTCCTTAGTTTACGTTGTATGTTCTTTGATTGTTCTTTGTTTGTTCCTTGGTTTGCCATTTTTTTATTTACCTTGTTTGTTCCTTCGTTTACCTTTTTATTATTTACGTTGTTTGTTCCTTCGATTACCTTTTTTATTTACGTTGTTTGTTCCTTGGTTTATCTTTTTTTATTTACGTTGTTTGTTCCTTGGTTTACCTTTTTTTAATTTACGTTGTTTGTTCTTTAGTTTACCTTTTTATTTACGTTGTTTGTTCCTTCGATTACCTTTTTTATTTACGTTGTTTGTTCCTTGGTTTACCTTTTTTTAATTTACGTTGTTTGTTCTTTAGTTTACCTTTTTATTTACGTTGTTTGTTCCTTGGTTTACCTTTTTTATTTACGTTGTTTGTTCCTTGGTTTACCTTTTTTTAAATTTACGTTGTTTGTTCCTTGGTTTACCTTTTTAATTTACGTTGTTTGTTCCTTGGTTTACCTTTTTTTAAAATTTACGTTGTTTGTTCCTTGGTTTACCTTTTTTAATTTATGTTGTTTGTTCCTTGGTTTGCGCTGTGTTTCTTTCCCTGGCCGTTATTTACGTTTGAGTTTGAATTGCCGGTTTTCTAGCAGAAAGGTGCCATTGCATTCCAGCCTGCCGTCAGGACTTGAGCTCTGCTGTAGATCTCTGACAAGGGGGAGTGCACCCGTGGCATGAAGGACATTCCTTCCAGGATCTAAGCAGAGAAAGCACGTGTCATGGTGAAATGTAAATTTGTCATAGTGAAATATCACTGCTTAAAATCTGGACAAATTCTTGACAGCGATTCACACAGTCCAAACAACAGCAGGAGTGGAAGATTTTAGACAAAATGAGCTAAACAAACACAAAGATGAGAAGCGATAGTCACACAATGCCAGCAAGTTTCAACCAGTCACAAAAATACAAGAGTAGGAAACCTTCCCTGACGTAGAATACAGCTCGCGTCAAGGCTCGATTGCTTGGCTCAGTGAGCGCCTGGCCCGGGCAGTTGCACTCTGGTTGCCTGGGATACCAGGAAGTAAATAGAATGTCGCGAAAATATTTTTCTAGCAAATAAACCGAGAAGCAATAACTTAAGCAACATAATACGGGAGTGCCGAATTCGCAGACAGCGTAATGCCGTCTGCTTTCTCCAAAGTCCTGGCCTCACAAGCGTTTGACCTACCACTTGGGTCACGAACCACTCACTGTTCAGACGCTCACGACATTTACATTTATTCGTTCTTTAGCACTGAGGTGACTGCCACGGTTGTGGAGTCGGAGTCGGTCGTGGAGTCGTTAGCTTTTGAGTCGAGTCGAGTCGGTAAAAATGTCGACTCCGACTTTACGAGACTTTAGGCTAAAGCAGATCCACATTTGAAACATGCAAAGGTGTGGGTGGGTTTAAAATAAATTATGAAAAAAAATCTCTGGTAGTTGTTTATTGTTATTATTGTACAGTTTAATTACGGAAATACAAGGAACTTTATGAAGTTATTGAAATAGTGAACTAAAAACAAAAAATCTTCTGCTGCATAAATTCAAAGTTCGTATTAAAAATATACTAGAGAAAGAAGAGGCGATACCTGGGTCGCTATATAACAGCATTCACCGCCATTCTTCATCTTCATCAACAGTTACCATGAAGATGACGATTAAAAAAAAAATCTAGATATACAAGATTGGTCGAAACGTTGGCGCTTAAATTAGGAAAATTTTGGAGAAAGACAAACTCCATCATATCTAACTAAATTCAAAATAAATTTTTACCAGGTACTCCAAAAGTGATGTCGGGTATCCTGTCAACTATAATGTTGCCTCAGGACAGCGTTTAGTTAGTGGCTGGGAAATTTCCTACACTTTTCATTACATATTATTCTTAACGTGCAGTGCTTGTTGTCTACTTTTAAAAATTTCACTATATAAATATTAGCAACATAATTACAATGCTCCAAAATTTTATACTAAGTATTTCATAAATACTAAATACTATTCATAAAACACAATTTTATACTAAGTATTTCATAAATAGAAACGTATATAGAAGTAAGTAACAAATAAAAGGAGGAGAGAAAATATTTGTCACAATACATATGTAATTTTATGCCATTTTATATTAGTAATAAACTACAACTGGATTTAGAGGCAGACTTTAATTTCAGGAATTGGAGTAAAAAAATCTTTTGGTCAGCTCCACCACTCTTTGCCGATAGCTGTGATCAAGACTTAGTGGGACATTGATACCCCACCTTCAACGGAAGCGATACCCCATCTTCACTAGTTCCACCTTCAGCATACGTTTGACTCATTTATATTGTCTTTATGTGCTTTTCTTTAAAAAATCAATTATAAGGTCTAAGCTTTTGATGAAAATCAATTTATTTTGATTTGCAAAATCGTTTATGTACCTTGCGTTGCTTGTTCATTTTGGAGGCATTCACGTTTCCGTTGTATTTTTGCATTACATATTAATAGTGGTAGTACTACTAGCATTGCTTTTCATTTTAATACTAATTCATCTCTTACTACTACTACTACTACTGCTCCTCCTCCTCCTCCTCCTGCTGCTACTACTACTACTTACAGTCTCCTGCAACAGTATTTATGAGCCCAATAAATACATACAGCCTAAGATTTTATGAACATGTTCACTAGAAACAATGTCAAGTGTTTAGCATACTACATATAAGCATCATATTTCACAATTTGTAGAAATAATAGTTTACTCACATAATACATCTCTACGTAAAACGCAAGTAAATTAATAGCAAAAATTCATGAAATATTTCTAAGTCCATTCTCTCTCAATCAATTAGCTAACTCACCATTAAGCTAACGGTCGCCTTTCATGACCGGACTTCTTACCAAATTCAAGTGATTAGACAGTAGAATTATCTACGGCATGTAACGTTTTATCTCAACGCATTGGCTGGTCTCATTCTCGTAAATCTTAACCATTGGATAATAAAAACTACTCACCCAGTTGGAACTGGTTTGCATTGCATCGGCAATTTCTAGCATATTCTCAATTCTAGTTATTTACTCCAAACTCTGACACTCACAAAAATACCATCATGCCGAAGGTCGGGTCATTTGACAATTTAACAATTTATATAACAATTAAGTTTAGAAATAAAGATAGGCGAATTTACTTCGCCACACATGTCAAATTCTAAACGTTAGTTGCTTGAAACTAATAGACAAGTCATACATTCTTCATCAGTATCATAAAGTTATTATTTAGGTCAAATTTGTAGCCGTTGTAGCCAAGAATAGATATAGGTGAAATTCTGAACTGGAATGCAATGAAACTAATGAACGTACATTAGTGACATTAATATTGTTTTAAAATATGTGTTTATTCCAAGAATTTTCTTCACCAAGGGGAAATAGGCAGGTTTTTGTTTGTTTGTTTGTTTGTTTGTTTGTTTTGGAGGGCGGTTGCTCATTATTTCACCTGCATGACTTTCAACATTAAGGGGAAATCGGCAGGTTTTGTTTGTTTTTTTTTTTTTGGTAGGGGAACTATTTATTTCATGAACATGTCACTCACCGATAAGGGGGAAATCAGTTGTTTTTGTTTGTTTGGTTGGTTGGTTTGGTTATTATTTTTTTTAGTTGGGGGAAGTTTATTTATTTCACATGCATGCCATTTAAAAATAAGAGAAAAATCGGCTGGGTTTTTCGGTTTTTAATTTTTTTATTGGGAGGTGGGGGGGGGGTAGATGCTGTGGGCTATTTATTTCATATACATATCATTTCAAATTTCTGTTCACATTAGTGTACTTTTTGATATATATATATTCGTGTTTCTGTTCATGTTCGTGGTCTTATTAGTGTTACTGTTGGTGTTCATATTCCTGTTACTCTCATTTGTGTATTGCTATAAGTGTTTATATCCATGTTCATGTTCATATTTGCTTTCGCTTTGTGTTCCTTTTAATGTTTCTGATCTTGTTAGTGTTCTTGTCAGATTCCTGTTCCTGTTAGTGTTCCGGTTCGGGTTCTTGATCCTGATTATGTTAGTGTTCTTGCTAAAGTTCATATTCGTGATCTTTTTCGTGTTTGTCTTCGTGTTCCTGCTCCTGTTCCTGTTTTCGTGTTCGTGTTCCTGCTCGTGTTTATGATTGTATTCCGGTTCCTCTTGTATTCGTGTTCATTTCCGTGTTTGTGTTATTTGTCTTGTTCGCGTTCATGTTCATTGTTGTGAATGAACCACATAGGGACACGAAGAACACTAGAAGAAAGAATGCTTTATCTCAGTCATCCCCCACTCCCCTCTAGTGTCTGTACAAGCAAAAATCAACTATAGACAAAGCAACACGTCTTTACAAGCAAACCTGTCACACAAAGCCGTAAGTCTGTACAAGCCAAAAAAAAACGACTATAGACAAAGCGACACATCTGTCAGTACAAGCAAACCTGCTACACAAAGCCACAAAGCAAAATACCGACTTTACAAAGTTACACTTCTGTGCAAGCAAAAAGCTAGTACACAAAGACACACTTGTGGTCTGCAGTTGGAGTTATTGTTCTACTTGCTGGTCTTTGTTCCAGCCCCACAACCATGTGCAAATTTTAACTACTACTTCTCATTTGTACGTTGGAATTCGACAGTCCTCTTTTACCCACACTGAATGTATAGTTTACATTTCTATTTTAGCTAACACCAACACAGAATGCTCGCTTACACTGATATTTTAGCTAACCCCAACACTGAATGCCTCGCTTACACTTCTATTTTAGCTAACCCAAACACAATCAATTTAGTTTCCTTCGATTAAGAATCTACATGTAGCTTCTTCAGATATTTCCTTAAGTAAAACAAAACTTGCACGAAAGAATAAAGCAAAACCAACAACAAAAAAAAAACAGAAAAAAACATAGCGGAAGTCCTAATTTCCAGCTTTCGTCGCCTTTCCAATTTATCAGGTAAAGCAAATGTTTCAAACTCGTGCCAACAGCTCTCTGATCAGCATGTATTTCGTAAGATAGCAAGTCAGATTGGAGATAAACTTATATTTTTTTTTTATAGAAACATCACAGCTCTCTGAGAAGGGTCCTTTTTCTTCATAAAAAAATTGAGAAGAAAAGGACAACTTACTGTTAATGATAATTGCTCATAGAGACCATTTGCATTCTGCTTGCACTGTGAGAATTAGCACGGCATTTTACATCCTACTAACAATTCTGACACACTGAAATCCCATTAGGCATGGATCCTGTATCTCAAACAAACATCATGCACGAAATCAAAAGAAAAACAAAAACCAACAGCAGCAGACAGGTTAAAACTGTTTTGTTAAAATGATCTCCTGATGAGTATAAGCAGGCGAAAGTTGTCCCCCTTCACAGAAGGGAGCTTTGAGAGGATGCGTAGAGGGCACATGCGCAGAGAAGTGATTAAGCTAATTTTCTTTCGGTCCTGTATCGCAGCGGTCTCCGGAAAATGCTGGTTTCTGCCGCAAGCTTAACTTGAATTCACTAGTTGCTATGGCATTTAGTCAATTATTTTTAGTGCTTCCTGGTGCCCGCTTGGTTGCAACGTCTAGCTAGCTTCATGAAAACCCGACTTCAACTTTTTGATGCCACTCAGAAATGTTTGGTACATGTGGCCCCGAGATTGACAGGGTACGGTACTCTTGCACGCGTTTGCAGTTCCCTGACCGAACAGCGACTTAGCATTAAAGTTACTTCGAGAGTGATGCTCTTAAGTACGACGGCATTGCTTGATTCAAGGAAACACGACAAGCATAATAGAAACATTTGTAATTAGACCATTTAATGTACCGTGCGTGCAATAGCGTTTTTTAAAAATAAAAATAAATACAATAAGATGCCAAAATATCTGAAAGTTAAACAGAACAAAATGATGTCCCTTGATTATGAATACAATCTTCCTAACATGGAGCTAAAAGTCCGCCGCATACACACAGTGATCCCTTTACATGCAGTCCACTTCAAATACACTTGTTATGCATAGTGATCCCTTTACATGCAGTCCACTTCAAATACACTTGTTATGCATAGTGATCCCTTTACATGCAGTCCACTTCAAATACACTTGTTATGCATAGTGATCCCTTTACATGCAGTCCACTTCAAATACACTTGTTATGCATAATGTTCCCTTTACATGCAGTCCACTTTCAAATACACTTGTTATGCATAATGTTCCCTTTACATGCAGTCCACTTTCAAATACACTTGTTATGCATAGTGATCCCATTACATAGAACCATTTCTCAAATACATTTGCTTACGCATATTTAGTGAACCCTTTACAAAGAGCCCCCACCCCCTTTCAACACAAATCTGTTTATGCATAGTGATCCCATTATATAGACCTCCCTTCAAACCCATATGTGTACACATAGTGACCCCTTTATATACAGCCACCTTTTGAAAATGCCCTACACCTAGTGACCCCTTTATATACAGCCACCTTTTGAAAACGTCCTACACATAGTGACCCCTTTATATACAGCCACCTTTTGAAAATGTCCTACACATAGTGGCCCCTTTATATACAGCCACCTTTTGAAAACGTCCTACACATACTGACCCCTGAGGAGACTGTTTCTTAGTGACCGTAGATACTGCTGAGGCGACTGTTTGTTTCTTAGTGACATTGCTGAGGCAACTGTTGTTTGTTTATGGCGGTTTAGAAGACATAAACGCTACAATCATGCAGAAGACTTGTGAATCTGTTCAAGGCACGAGTTCAGTTTCCGAAGTACATGTGATATTTTTTTATTAATATGTATGATATTTAAATTTGTTGAAAAAAAACTGTACATTTCTACATTTATAAAACTGCTGAAAGCAACGTTTCTTACCCTACTGTTGTGCTTAACATACCTGAAATATTAGTTGTGGTGTATTTATAGTCATTTAAATATTAGTCGTGGTGTACTTAAAGTCATTTAAATATTAGTTGTGGTGTATTTATAGTCATTTAAATATTAGTCGTGGTGTACTTAAAGTCATTTAAATATTAGTTGTGGTGTACTTAAAGTCATTTAAATATGAGTTCTTGTGTATTTAAAGTCATTTAAATATTAGTTGTGGTGTACTTAATTAAAATCATTTAAATATGAGTTCTTGTGTACTTAAAGTCATTTAAATATTAGTTGTGGTGTACTTAAAGTCATTTAAATATTAGTTGTGGTGTACTTAAAGTCATTTAAATATTAGTTGTGGTGTATTTAAAGTCATTTAAATATTAGTTGTGGTGTACTTAAAGTCATTTAAATATAAGTTTTGGTGTACTTAAAGTCATTTAAATGTGAGTTCTTGTGTACTTACAGTCATTTAAATATGAGTTCTTGTGTACTTAAAGTCATTTAAATATTAGTTGTGGTGTACTTAAAGTCATTTAAATATAAGTTTTGGTGTACTTAAAGTCATTTAAATATAAGTTCTTGTGTACTTAAAGCCATGAAAAATAAAAATGAGATTGAAAAAAAATGAAATGTTAACTATTTCTTTGTTACGTCCAGTGTGTGTGAAAAGATTAGTGACGTCAGCCCATTCCGCGGTGAAGTTCCAAATAAAGAACAATACAACTGGTTGGCAATATTTTAAAATATCATCAACTACTCCGGCTAGTCGCTAGTTTTCTTTACAAACTTTGGGTACTAAACTGCGTTACTTAGTTTACCTCCCTTATGCGGTGCAGCGAGCGTTTCGGGCCCCAATTTCTACTGACAGAAAGAGAAAATGATTTTTTTTCACAATATTGCCCATAAAAAAAAAAAAGTGATTTAAAGAAAAACTACGTGAAAATCGTGATTTAAAAGATGGCTTGAAATGCGTGATTTGAAAGAGAACAAGAAAGACTTAATTTTTTAAAAAGAATACGAATGACGTGATTTAATACAGAAACATGAAAGACATGACGTAATAGGTATAATTTGAAAGATCTGACTAATATATAAATGAAGGACATGGTTTAAAAGAGTATGTGGAAATATATAACTTGAAAAACGTGATTTAAAGAGGGCACGAAAGCCGTAAAACGTGCAAGCCGTCGTTTTAATAAAAGCTGTGACGTAACAGATAAAGTGAAAATCGTGTATTTAAACAGAAAATGAAAGACAGGACGTGTTTTATAAACTGAAAGAAATATTCAAAGAGAACATGAAAGACGTGACGTAATACATAACATGAAAGACATGACGTAATACATAACATGAAAGACATGACGTAATACATAACATGAAAGACGTGACGTAATACATAACATGAAAGACATGACGTAATACATAACATAAGACATGACGTAATACATAACATGAAAGACGTGACATAATACATAATATGAAAGATGTGACATAACGGATAATGTGAAGGCCACGAATTGAAAAAGAAAACATGAAAGTCGTAAAGTAATACACAATGTGAAAGATGTGATTTAAAAGACAACATGAAAGACCTGACGTAATAGATAACATAAAATACGTAACGCGAAGAACGTGGTTTTAAAAGAATGCATTAACAGACAGCATGAATGACTAGGAGCATAAGACGTGGATTCAGGAATTTATTATTTCTTTTTTAACTGAGGAGCATGTGCACTCTAATTTTTTTTTAAATGCTGTTTTCTTTGGCACTTGGCGACTGGCATTCTTGATAGATAGCACACGTTGTATAATTCAACACAAAAGCATGTATATATTTTAGAGAACGAACAGATTCGGAGTTAATTTACTAACACATGTATGACTTTCCTGAAACATCCCACTTGAATGACTGTGCATAAATCGATTGCAAACTATTATAGTTCATAATACGGCTTAAAACTTCGGACTTGTTTAAAATGTTTTTCTTTTTTTTAATTTAGCAATGTGCGATAGCTTTACAACATGTTAAGGATAAACTGTAAACTGGCGATGTCAGTCCTTGAACACAATCCAAATCTGCATATATTGCTATTGTTAGACTTTTTATTCAGAAAACCCCACATGGCATACAACTGTAAATGCACTCCTATAATGGCCTTGGGCTGCCTGCTGTGAGCGAGTAGAATACGAGTCAAGATGTGACGTCGTGTAGACAGAGAACGTCGCGTACTTGTCTCTCCACACAATTAAAGGCGCGGTATGCACAAGAAACACAACTTTGCTTATGGAATGCAACAAGCAGCAGTGCAATGTACGAAGTACTTCCCGAGTTCTCGCTCTTACTTTTTAAAGCACAAGAACACACACGAAGAGCGTACACACGGATTCGAATGTATTATCAGGTCCTGTGTGTGTGTGTGTGTGTGTGTGTGTGTGTGTGTGTGTGTGTGTGTGTGTGTGTGTGTGTGTGTGTGTGCACATGCATTCTGATGTAATATTTCATTTGTATAGATCTATGACCGAGGATTTGTATTGTAGTTTACACAATCATACGTGTCTGATGCACACGACTGCACCATTTTAGCGTAGATTGTGACCTCATAGATTATGCACGGGGGAGGGTCACCGAACCATGACAAAGGAAATGCTTGTCACACAATTCCTGAGTCTGGTATTGGCATACAGGAATGGACCAGAAGTCATGCACAGTTCTGACAATGAGACATTAACAAATAGAGTGGGTGAGCCGGGGTATGGGATGAATTAGAATGTGGTGATGGAATCAGGCTCTGATTGGGAGTGAGGATAGTTATGGGAATGATGACCAACACAGGTTAGCTCTTCGAAGAGTACGTGAGGGAATTAGTAAAGAAACGTCAAAATTCGTGCATTCTCACTACAAAATGCGTATACTCTCACTACGAAATGCGTGTATTTTCTCTACAAGTGCGTGTATTCTCACTACGAAATGCGTATACTCTCACTACGAAATGCGTATATTCGCACTACGAAATGCGTGTATTCTCTCTACAAGTGCGTGTACTCTCACTACGAAATGCGTGTATTCTCTCTACAAGTGCGTGTACTCTCACTACGAAATGCGTGTATTCTCTCTACAAATGCGTGTACTCTCACTGCTGAATTAGTTGACATCTACTCATTACTAAATGTTTAGTACATGTAGTCTTTTGAACAAGTCTTCAACCAGTTACGTATTGAAAAAAGGCCTGTTCCCATCTTTAGACCCAGACCTTAACAAGGTCGGGAACGTATTTTTGTAGATATTCTAGACTTCTTAAAAGCCAATAATGACAGACACTGCAAAATCGTAAAAACAATATTATTACACATAATAGATACAATTGACAGGATTATTTCAAATAAAAGCTCACTCACATCAATATTTAAGGGCTATATGGAAGAAGTTGTTTGCGAGTGTGAGTTTCCGAGTATAAATGAATAGGTAAGCTAATTTATTTATAAACGTGCCCTTTCTCGTGCAGCACCCAGTTTCGGATTTCTCTGTTGGACTGATCTCTTCTGTTTATCGTTCACTTCAACAACAGTAACATTCCTCAAATTCATGTCTTTCGCGATCCTGTTCACAGGCATTTAAATTCAGCTAAATGGCAGGAATGAAACGGCACTATGGCTTTAAGTGGCGAGAATAGTATGGTTGTAGCTGGCACGAATAGTATGGTCTTAAATGGAAGGGCTAGTATGGTATTAAATGGCAAGGATAGTATGGTATTAAATGGCAAGCATAGTATGGTATTAACTGGTAAGAATAATAACGTCCTTGCTGGCAGAAATAGTATGTTGTTGTTAGTTGGCAGTAATGGTGTTGGTTGGCAGTAATAACTTCATCATAACTTGCAGAACTAGTATTATGTTAACTGGCAGAGATAGTGTAGTATTAGCTGGTAGAAATTGTGTGGTATTACCTGGCAAGAATTGAATGGTCTTACCTGGAAGGAATTGTATGGTCTTAAATGACAGGGAAAATAAAGTCCTACCTGATAGGAATAATATGGCATTAGCTGGAAGGAATTTTATGTTACTAGCTGGAAGGGATAGTATGACATTAGTCGGCATGGATGGTGTGGTATTAGCTGGCAGGAATAGTATGGTACTAGCTGTCGGGGATAGTATCGTATTAGCTAGAAGGGAGTAGTACGGTGCTATCAGGAAGGGATAATATGATACTAGCTGCCAGGAATAGTATGACATTAGCTGGCAGGAATAGAATGGTAGTAGATGGCAGGGATAGTATGGTAGTAGCTGGCAGGAATAGATAGTTTTAGCTGGCATGGATAGTATGATGCTAACTGGCAAGGGTAATATGATATTAGATGTCAGAAATAGTATAGTACTATCTGGCATGAATAATATGGTATTAACTGGCAGCTTTAGTATGATACTAGCTGGCAGGGGTATTATTGTATTAGCTGTCAGGGGTAATATGGTATAAGCTGGCAGTGATAGTATGGTATTAACTTTTTATAGTATTATTGTGTTAGCTGGCATGGATAGTATACTATTAGCTGGCATGGATAGTATACTATTAGCTGGCAAGGATACTATTTTGTGTTAGCTGGAAGGTATAGTTAGCTGAAACGGATAGTATTGTGTTAGCTGGAAGGGATAGTAAAGTATTAGCTAGCAGGGGTGGTTTGTAATTATCTGGCAGGGGTATTAAAACCGGAATGGGTAGTGTGACACTAACTCCACTTAGTTAATGGATATTATTATATTTCATTAATTAAGCATTCAAAACTAATTACAAGTGATGAGAATCTTTATTTTAGTAATGATCATCCAGCAGACACCATTCGTCTCTCTCACTTGACAGATATACAGGCGCTGTAAACGTTTTCTCTCTTCCACAACATAGAACAACATTTACAGTCACATAATGTTTCCGTGAGTGCTAAACTTCTTACTAGATGAGAAGACAAATCTATCTTTAATCTCTATTTAGCTAGCCCCCCTCCACCCATTTTTGTTCTACAACATGTGGTTATCAATAAAGACAATAAATTTATTAAATCAACAATCAAATATACATATAATAAATACAATGAAATAGATTATTTGAAGTCAATATTTCTTTGAAACCACATTCGCATAATTCCTATGTTTCACAGTCTTATACTAAAATACAATTCAATAATATCTCAATGCAAACCAACTGATATTTTTATCAAGGAATAGAAAAAGAGTTATTAGTGATAAGCAATAATAGTTTAAAACACTGTTCTGCTACTTAATTTAGGCACTTTTTTTTTTACTCTGTCAACTCCTTTAAACAGATCAATAAATGTAGCGATGTCCAACAACTCTATGCCAGAAATTGTTCACGTAGTCAGCATATCTTGTCACCACACATCAGTAGTGTAACGTGTTCTTACACTTATCTGCCACTTCCCGCCTTTACCACGATCGGTTATAGTGGTTTACAAACAATAAACAAGGAAGTTCAAATGTTGAAATGAAAGCTAGAAAAGATTACTTGTCTCATTAAGCTAATGGCTGCCTTTCAAGACGGGATTTCTTCTTTGCCAATCCAAATTCAAAGTGATTAGACAATAGATTTCTCTACAGCAAGTAAACTTTTAAATTTCAACCCATTGGCTGGTCTCATTCTCGTAAATCATAACCATTGGATAATAGAAACTACTCAATAGTTTGCATTACATCAGCAAATTCTAGCACATTCTCGCCTCGAATGTTTACTTCAACTCAGACATTTTCATAAATACCATCATCACAAGGAGTGCCCAAGGTCGGGTCACTCTGACAATTTAAGAACTTATATAAAAATTAAATGTAAAAATAGAGAGAGGCAAATTTACTCTGACACGTGTAGTATGGTATTAGCTGGTCGTGCATGGTTCTAGTTAGCTTGCGTTCAGTATTGTGCAAATGTGCAATGTCTCTTCACAACTTGGTTGATTATTTTACTTGGAGTGTGGAGGGTTTATCCGACTTTAGTGACGTGTGTACATTTATTCAGCGCTGTAGGCAGGTGACGTCATATGACATTAGTGCTATTCATTCAACCTTTTTTTTCACCTTTGATATATCTACCCGCACTGTCGTGACAACGCAACAGTTTATTTCGGCAACATTCCGCGCAGAGTTCAGACAGTTGGTCTCAAAATCAGGAAATAATATAGCACAAATGAACTCAAAACTGAAGAATATAATATTTACATCTAATTCACCTGTGCCACAGTTGCTTCCCTTTCAAAGAAGAGTGGAGGGAATTGCCGAAATACGATTGGATGAATGTCGAATGATCGCTGTATGAGTGGTGTTCTTGAGATTTCTAGTATTCCTCCTGTCATAATTCGCAAACTTAAAATGTATAAGCGCGTGCTTATAGAGAGAAATTCGTTTCAGACTGACTATTGCAATGATTAGTTACACTTGCTCTCTGCCAGTCGTATGACTGTTACATGTTTGTAATGTGACTATTGCAATGATTAATTAGACGTGCTCTCTGCCAGTCGTATGACTGTTACATGTTTGTAATGTGACTATTGCAATGATTAATTAGACGTGCTCTCTGCCAGTCGTATGACTGTTACATGTTTGTAATGTGACTATTGCAATGATTAATTAGACTTGCTCTCTGCCAGTCGTATGACTGTTACATGTTTGTAATGTGAATATTGCATGATTGTTATAAGCTTCTGATGTCTGCTGTTAGGGTTTTCCACATTCTTCATTATAAAATATCATTGATTGGAAGAATATCAATGAATTGTCATTCTAAACGAATTTCCTTAACTGTTTAAAGTGATTGATAAGATTTTAAAGGTCAAAAGGCTTAAAGACTGGCTAACTGGTTAAACAACAAACCAGGTGTGTTTTAGATTTTTAAAACGGTAACGCGCTTCTATGGATATGACGTATTTGTAAATTGTTCATCTGATTTCCTATCAAACTTTTTCCGAAATTAATTTCAATCTTTACGGATGCGAATGTTTGCACATGAATGTTGATATGTTTATTAAAAATAAATATTCAGGGACCATATGTAGAAACCGACTCAAAGATAGATTTGATTCAGTGCTAAATCGCACAAACAGGCGCACGCGCATACACATCCACACACATTATATGTGAATATGTGTGTGGTGAAAGTTTATATTTTAAAGCCAAAATAACAAACATTATTCAGTTGCTTCAAAATAAAGTTGTTTACCTTTAAATTTGCCCCTCTCTCTATATATAGATATCTTTATGAAAGTAATTTGACACGTATTTGTTAATAAAATATGTATTTTTGACAATTTAAAAATCTGCTTTAATGTTGACAAATGATCTCATTGAGTCATTATCCAGAATAGTCAAAGGTTAATGTGCGACAAAACGAAACGCGTGTGTGTATGTGTGTGTGTGTGTGCGCTCGTGAGTGCGTGCGTGAATGTGTGGGTGAGGAATTAGAGGGGTAAAATTTAATGAGGTATGAATTTATTAAAATAGCATAGAAGAATTTCTTTAACTATTGTCAAGTAAAATGTAATGGTTGCCTTAACTATTGTCAAGTAAAATGTAATGGTTGCCTTAACTATTGTCAAGTAAAATGTAATGGTTGCCTTAACTAATGTCAAGTAGAATGGAATGGTTGCCTTAACTATTATCTGGTAGAATGCTATGTCTGCGTTAACTATTATCTAATAGAACAGAACGCTTGCCTTAACTATTGTCAAATAGAAGTAAATGGCTGCCTTAACTATTGTCAAACAGAAAGGAATGTTTGCCTTGTCAAGAAGAATGAAATGCTTGCCTTAACTATTGTCCAGTAGAAGTAAATGGCTGCCTTAACTATTGTCAAACAAAAAGGAATGCTTGCCTTAACTATTCTCTATTTACTAATATCACGTAGAAAGGAATGTTTTTCCTTAACTATTGTTTCTGGTTCTTTCACGGCAGTTTTCGTCTGTCTGCAATCACTGACTTGTAGCGACCTTTGAGAGTGTGCCAGTGTAACGGGTTTCGCTCGATGTGCGGCATTGGCTAAATTCAGTTAACACACTGAGTAACTTTTGCCAACAAACATTTCGTGTTTCGGATTTGCCTCTTTCCAAGTACGTTTAGTTTTACTATTTCTATGTTCATTAATTTTATTGCATTGTATATTTTACTTGTGAATTTTGATTAATGCTATCTTTCATATGCTGCATGTATATAAAAGACTAATGAATATAGTTGCAGGATTTCTTCATGTGCACTACTCAACACACCATGAGGAATGTTCAAAATAATCTTTGTGAATTCTCAAACTCAAACTCAAGCCTCAATTTTCGCTGTATTGGTTCTCGAACGGAATTAACAGGAATCAACTTATGGATAAGCTCGACAACAACGCTGGATACACACCAACGTGAATCTGGTATAATAATGTAGTTGCTGCAGTAAAGTGATTTCTTGCAAACTGCGAGATTGTGAACACATGCCAGCGACAGCTGCCATCATCATTGAAAAGGTTATGTACATTGACTATAATTATCTCTCTAAAACTCCACTTTCATTTCTATGATGAATTATATTTATGAGCATGATTATATATAAATATGACTGCTGATGTCTATGCTAAGATAAACTGAACGATTATCATTAATCGAATATTGCTGTTAAGTGGTGTAAATGTCAATGCTTTATTGGTTTATAATCAATATTATATTCATATGTTGTATATTTGATTGTTGGTTTAATAAATTTACAGTTATATTTATAAATTAAATTTATTAACCTTCTTGCACATATATTAAAACTTATGTTGGAGTAATAGTAATAGTGGGTGGATGGAAGCTCGCTAAATATAAATAGAAAACGGATTTTATTACTCCTTTAGTAAGAAGTTTCCACCTTCCGATACATTATGCGACAGTAAAATGTCTAACTTATTATTGTATAAAGAGTAGAATTTTACGACATCCTTATAATTCGCCAGGTGAGAGAAATGTTGGTCTTGAGGCAGAATTACTACTACATATAAATTAAGATTCTCGATCACTTGTTATTAATGGTGTGATATTATTTAATAAGTAATAATCATAACGAGTGAAGGGTACCCAGAGATGTCACAGAACGGAAATACAAGTAAATGTGTAGGCAGGATTTCTCTCACCCTCCTCCCCTATCCTCCGAAGTGAAAAAAAAAAATCAAATGTATGACGCCAAGTTTAAAAAAATGTAGAATAGAACTGTTGATTCCCTATTATTACTTACTGTAATTTACAGGCAGAATATCTTGAGGTATCACGTGACCAATCAATAAGAAACAAGATTCGTGATGGACGGACTCCATTAGTATTGATATGACAGATAAAAGAACTATTATTGCTAGGGTGGCGGAAGTATTAATAATCACATTATAGACAATAACTTCTAGAATGATAACAGGATTGACGAAAGAACCACAATTATGATAGACGGAGGCACTAGCGATACTATCAGTATAGACGAAAATGGTGTCACACGAAAACACTGAAGTATTGACAAGAACGCGTTGCTATAGAGATAAGTAATGTCTAGCATTCAAACATAATAAAAGTGATATAATCCTTGAGGTTGCCTTTCTGTCGGTATCAGTCCAATTCTTCATAGCGTCTTGGCAAATAGTTTACGGTTAATTCCGGATCGCTCGTAAATAAAATGACATTCATCTACCTTTGTACTGTTTACGAGTATAGAAAAGAAGCGAAATAAAATAGCTTTCTGTGCTGTTTACGAGTATTGACTAGAATGAAATGAAATTCATTTCTGTACTGTTTACGAGTATTGACGAGAATGAAATGAAATCCATTTTTGCACTGTTTACGAGTATTGACGAGAATGAAATGAAATCCATTTTTGTACTGTTTACGAGTATTGACGAGAATTAAATGAAATCCATTTTCGTACTGTTTACGAGTATAGAAAAGAAGCGAAATAAAATAGCTTTATGTGCTGTTTACGAGCATTTACGACAGTGAGAGGAAATATCTTCCAGTACTGTTTACGAGCTTTGACCGAGAAGTAAAATAAAATTCCTTTCAGCGGCAACCGATCGTGAGAAGCAGAAAGTGAACTGCCTTTCCATGCCAACATTTCATGATAACCTTCAGGGGCAGCATGCCATACTAAATACAAACCTCATAAGCAAATTTCTAAAATATTGTGTGCATTATACATTCAGCAAAAAATGGTTGTTGTGAAAAATTCAAACTCCAGTGGCATAGAACCGTACACTACATAATAGACGTTGTTGTCGATAAGTGTCTATTTGATGTCAGTAATGACAGTAGGGTTCCATTTGACCATATTATGTGTTTGATGAAAATGATGCGAAAGTTGATCGCTATTAAGAAATTTGTAAAATTCCTCCTTTCGCGCTGAATGCGGAAGAAGAATATATTTCGTGCCACTCAGAGAAGAGGTAAGTCTTTGTTTTCTCAAAACGCATCGTCACGTTTGCTGGTTACTATTTCGTTCACTGCGAAGAATATCAAGTTATTAAAATATTTATTACTTACATGCCGAAATAGAGTCTCGCGTTGTGTTGTCTCGTTATTCTTAACGCTTTCTACTCGTCATTCTTAACGCTGTTACTCGTCATTCTTAATGCTGTCTACTCTGCTCGTCATTCTTAACGCTGTCTGCTCGTCATTCTTAACGCTGTCTACTCGTTATTCTTAACGTTTTCTACTCGTTATTCTTAACGCTTTCTACTCGTCATTCTTAACGCTGTCTACTCGTCATTCTTAACGCTGTCTACTCGTCATTCTTAACGCTGTCTGCTCGTCATTCTTAATGCTGTCTATTCGCCATTCTTTGCACTGTCTACTCGTCATTCTTAATGCTGTCTACTCGTCATTCTTAACACTCTCTACTAGTCATTCTTAACACTCTCTACTCCTCGTTCTTAACACTGTCTACTCGTCATTCGTAACGCTGTCTACTCGTCATTCTTAACATTGTCTACTCGTCATTTTCAACGCTGTCTACTCGTCATTCTTAACAGTAGCCACTTACCATTTTTACATAACTTCTTAAAAGTAACTAATCGGCATTCCTAAACAGTAACTACTCAGCATTCTTAACAGTTAAGTATTCACCATTCTCAATACTAACTACTCAGCATTCAACAGTAATTACTTATCGTTGTTGAAACGGCCTACCTACTCAGTATTCTTAACACTTATTAAATAATGAGTATTCCAAACATTTATTAACTGCTAAGCAATTAAATTTCGAATGTTCTTGACACGTACTAACTAATCAACTATTTTCGTATTTATTAACTGATTTAATGCTCAACATTCTTATTACATACTAACTGTTGAGTGTTTTAATACTTACTAATAAAGCATTCTTCAAAGTTACTAAATTAAACGCGTTTTTCCATTGGCTAATGGAATGGTGAAGACGTCTCATTGTCGAAATTTACTAAATTATCCGCATTTCTCATTGGTCAAACCGAATGATAATCAGGTTTCAGTGTCGAAAATTACTAAATTATCCGCGTTTTTTATTGGCTAAACTGAATTATGATCAGGTATCAGTGTTAAAATTTACTAAATTATCCGCGTTTTTCCATTGGCTAAACTGAATTGTGATCAGGTTTCAGTGCCGAAAAAAAATTATCGTAAATGAGCAAAAGAGACAAATGCACTTTATATATAAAAAAAAAAAATCTGTCCCAGCTGATGTCTGCGCCCGCAAGGTCGAATTCGGAGTGCTTTTTTTTCTTTTTATTTCGCTAACCTTCCCCAACAGCAAGTAGAGTGAATTCGCATATGGAACATATTGTTATCAACTCTTCAATCTTCAGCCACCATCACATCTCTAAAAGAAACACGCCTACAGCACCATCCACCACCACCTATTCCCCCATAACCGCCTGACAGTCTAGACGTATATGACATAAGCTTTTTGCCAAAGATTTGAGAGACAAACAAATAAACAAACAAAAGAAAAAATAGGCAGCAGACCCACAAGAAACGAAATAGACAGCTCCTGCGCTGAAGACGACGTAAAGCGAGGCAACTCTGGAACTGGAGACGCCAGTGGCGCTGCCTGCGGTCCGGATCAGGAGAGTGATTGACAGACTTTTATAGCAAGGGGCCTTAAAAAGCACTATTCTTAGACGTTTACTGTGCCTGGTCAGGCCCGGTACGCATGTGCCAGATAGTGACGTCATTTCCTATGTGTGTGAAAATAGCGATTGTCCTTCATGGACATACCTGGTTCGGAATATGCGTGCAAGTGTTCAGCCGTGCTAAGTAATAGCATAGATGCTCGAAAGATGTTTGTCAATAAGAAATGGAATTTGAAATCCCACTCGTTGCACATAGACGATATTTAGCTGTATAGCTGATATTTATGAAGTCCGAACGTATAACTACTTATCCGCTCTTATTATTTGAAGCATAGCCGCTTTAACCACTTTATCCACTCTTGAAATCGAGTGTAACAACCACTCTTTTGATATCTGGTATAATAACCACTCTTTTGAAATCGAGTATAACAACCACTCTTTACCAAGATATAGATATTTATTGATTTTCACATTACTGCAATTTGACCTGACTATGACTTTCACACTGCTCTAATTTAACCTGACTATGACATTCACACTGCTGCAATTTGATCTGGCTATGACATTCAACTACTGCAATTTGACCTATGACATTCACTTTGCTACAATTTAACTTGACTATGACATTCACACTGCTGCAATTTGATCTGGCTATGACATTCAACTACTGCAATTTGACCTATGACATTCACTTTGCTACAATTTGACCTGACTATGACATACACATTGCTACAATTTTGACCTGACTATGACATTCTCGTACTGCAATCTGCCGGTGTCTTCCTAATGACATTACAATGGTTGAGTCATGGGTAGATCGTGCATATTATTATTTTCCTTTCACTGTCACTTTTCGTAGTGCATGATTCTTTATATATGCAACAGTTTTATGTTCTTGTCTTACATTCGCTGTTCACTACATTTTCCCCAGTTATTAAATCTTTACTGAAATTAGATTTCATTTTTTTGGTCTTACATTCACTATTCATTTTTCCAGTTATTAAATCTTTATTGCCAACAGTTTTCTTTTCTTTTCTTTTCTTTTCTTTTTTTTTTGTCTTACATTCGCTGTTCTTATCCCGTTGAATCTTTTGTACACTTTCACTTTTTATCTCCCCTGTTCCTTATTATTAAAGAAAGCAGAAGGCGGAAATGGCAATTCGCGAGACTGAAAGAAACAAACTTTACTCGTTAATTTACAGATATCAATCCCTGGCCAAGGCGGGAAAATTGGCAAACGTTGCCTGCAAGACATGATAACTGCTGCAAGAAGAGTAACTGGAATCTTCTGTATTTAACCGAATCTTGATTGATACGACCGTGTAAAGACTCCACACAGATAAGTTTTGAACATGCACTATGGCGAGACAGTCTCGTGCCAAAAGAGAGAGAAAAACGAGAGAAAGTAGACAACAGGCCAAACGTTGGTAGACGTGTGGTCGATGTGTGGTCGAAACAGAATGTTAACACAGGTGAGGTCAGAACGTAGATTGATGTATTGACAATGAGAGGTCAGAACGTAGAGTTGACAAAGGTCAGGCCAGAACATAGTTCGACGTGTCACAAAAACGTTGACAAAGGTCAGGCCAGAACATAGATATAATACTGCAGTGTAGATAACTGTGAGGTCAAACCATTACTAGTTGGGAAGCCACTACGTAACATGATGCATCCAATAAATGTACTTATATGGAGACTACAAATATTGACAGAAACGTGTTAAATTGTTAAGACAAAATGTACTTAGATGGAGACTACAAATATTGACAGAAACGTGTTAAATTGTTAAGACAAAATGTACTTACATGGAGACTACAAATATTGACAGAAACGTGTTAAATTGTTAAGACAAAATGTACTTAGATGGAGACTACAAATATTGACAGAAACGTGTTAAATTGTTAAGACAAAATGTACTTAGATGGAGACTACAAATATTGACAGATATGTGGTCAAAAGTTAGTTGTCAAGACAAAATGTACTTATATGGAGACTACAAATATAGACAGATATGTGGTCAAAAGTTAGTTGTCAAGACAAATGTACTTGGAGACTAAAATATAAACAGGTGCATGGTCAAAATTTAGTTGTGAAACATATCTGTACTTAGATTGTGACTAAAATATAAACAGATGTATGGTGAAGCAAAATGTAAAATTAATAGATAAATGGTCACAAGTTAGTTGTGAAGCCATAATGTATTATATACATGTGAGACAAAAAAATATAATTAGATGTATGGTCAAAAGTGAGTTGTGCAGACAAACAGTTCCAGATGTGTCGTCTGAAAGTCATGAGGTGCATGATAATATGAAGACGAATCAGTACAGTAGCGAGCGTTGGACCGAACATTTAGGTAATAATATTAATGAGTATCGTAAAAGTCCAAACAAATGAATTTTTTGTATGAAAGCATTAGAGAAATCTTAAAACCTTTTCAGACAATGCTAAAGAGAAGATACATGCGCGGCCAAAAAGTAATGATTAGAAACGATTTCAGTCGATAAATTTTAAATTGAATGATTTCAGTGGATAGAAGTGAGTATGATTGATTTCAGTCGTTTGATTTGAAGCCCGAATGTAGAGATATACGCTGTCATACAGTAATGAACGTAGAGATATACGCTGTCATCCAGTAATGGATGTAGAGATATACGCTGTCATCCAGTAATGGATGTAACAACCAAAGACTGGTGAACATGAGTCATATCTGTAGACAGAATAAGACCACAATGTAGATACATGAGGCCATAACTAACACATGCAATCTATCTAAAGGCTGTTAATAAACATGTTTTCTATTGCGTGTATGATTAGGAGTTTATATTACAAACAGGAAATAGTGTTATTATTAAGTATATTTAACAGTATTTCTTTGCAGAGACCGGAGATATAAGATCTCTCGATAATTATCTCTACAAGATAATTTGAACGTTTGGAGTAAACGGATATCTGTGTTGAATGTTTTGAGGTCTGGAATAAAGATCTCTGAAATTTTGAACGATCTAGAAAACCTAGATCTTCCAGTTTGATACTTCGAGTAGTAGAAAAGACATGATAGATATCTGAGCTTGATGTCTTGAAAAAACTGGAAGATAAAACAGATGTATGAGTTTAAAGTTGTCTTAAATATAGAAAAGAAAAATAGATCTCCGGGTTTTATATTTCAGTCTGCTTGAAAGGTATAATGGGTGTGTACAAAATAATTTTTTTAACCTTTTAGATTTCTGTTTTTGATATTTCAAGTCTGTAGGAAAAGTACAATTGATCTCTCACGTGAACGGGCACGCTCTGGGCGGTGCCATACTTATCTATTTATGTTGTGTGACTTGCTATCAATTTTTATTCCTGTGCTGTTAAGACGGCCCTGTCTCTCAAATATTTTGAGGGGATATTTTTGAAAATACACGAGATATCTCAGTTTGATATTTCGAGTATTTCTGGAAAGACATACGAGATCTCTCAGTTTGATATTTCGAGTTGGTTTTCATTGTTTGTTTGTTTGTTTTTTAGAAAGGTGAAAGAAACTTCTGGTGACGCTCCAATCTCGTTTGAACGTTAAAAAGATTTATTTCTGATCAGTTTTCTAAATTACTTGTTTAATAATTTCTGCGTGCATGGATACAGATAAATTAAACGACAGTGTTACTCATAGATGGTCGCAATCAAATCTTAAGAGAAGGGAAATAATTCGCTCAATGAGTTACTTCTTGGAATAAGCTACTAAGTGAAATCAAAACGCAAAGGTCATATGTACGGCAGCAGCCGGAGAGTGCAGATGGGTACATCTATGTATGAAGAAACCAAATCTGAGCTCCAGAACTATAAATGTTGACTTAATATGTGGTACGTTTTGCCATATGCTCTCTCGATATGTTTTTTTTTTTCACCATTCTAATCTTGCGATAATTGCCTCACGCAGTGCGGTTCCCCGTGCATTTGAGTGTTACAACGTGAAAAAGTGATGACAGGTTTCAACCACGTGTGATCGCTATGGTTCGGTTGGAGATATGAACGCGTATCTTACTCACCTTAGCTTCGGAAAGTGTGGCCGGGTGTATTTTAGTCCCTTTAGTTTCAGAAAGTGGCCGGGTGTATTTTGCTCCCCTTAACTTCGGAAAATGTGGCTGGTTGTGTCGCATATTAGCACTGGGGTCGCCTTCGACCATTAGAGGCAATTCGACTAAACCCAAACATATTACGATTTTAGATCTGTGTACGTGTTCAATAAGTAAGATTTGGCGGTCGTGCAATGGGGAGGAGGTAAATTGATGCAGTATGCAAATTGATTAATTTCCTTTCATCATATTAAGTACAATAATTAATTTCCTTTCATCATATTAAATACAATAATTAATTTCAATTTATCAATGATCACAAAACGATTAATTTCCCCTTCATCAAAGGGAACAAATAATTTCCTTTTTCAATTTTATCAACTTTAACAAAGTGATTAATTTCCGTTCATCAAAGGAAATCACGAATTCGTTTATAATTTAAATAAAACCTATTTATGTTTTTTTTCATTTAATGAACTGCATTTTTTATCAAATCAAATACACTCACATAATTTATTGTTTAATTTGAGATAAACTGTTTAATTGGATCTCATCAAATAAACCACACGGATTGTTTGCCTTTCATCACATAGAATGCACAAATTATTTTTTATATATGATATACAATTATTAATTTCCGTTCATCAAATACAAAGACGTGGCAACTTCATTTAACTTTCATCCATAAAAGACTGTTTTATTGCTATCAGCTGAAGCGCACTGCTTTCATTCTGTTCAAGTAACACAATACATTGACAACACACATTTCATTAAGCTGAACATTTTGTTTCTTTCTTTCCTCAAATGAAATATTTTTATTGCATTTTTTCCTTCAAATATATTGAAGTACATACACATGTATATTGATTATCTCCTCTAAAAGAATCACGGTGTGATTTTGTTTTTATATACTGACACATCGCTGAAGACAATGTTGTTGGGAGTTGTCTGGTTTCCATATTAGATTACATATGCATGTTAGCTGATCCTTAAAAATGTTTTCGTTTGACCCTTTCATAAAATTAAAATAGACATCAAAAGTAAGCAACTGTGGCTTCTTATCCCAAGCTTGTTAGGTTGCACATTTTAAGTAATAATGTAAAGTAAGGTTATGCCGCTGCAATATCTCCGTATGCTTCGATTAAGATGCTTCTGTAATACCTCTATGTACTCCGATTCAAAATGTTGCTTCAGTACCTCTCCATCTCCGATTAAAATGTTCCTGCAGTGGCTCTATATGCTCTGATTTAAAATATTGTTGCAGTACCTCTACATTTCAGATTAAAATGTTGCTGTAGCACCTCTTTATCTCCGACTAAAATGTTGCTGCAGTACCTCTTTATCTCCGATGAAAATCTTGCTGGTGTACCTCTATGTACTCTGATTCAAAATGTTGCTGCAGTATCTCTTTATCTCCGACTAAAATGTTGCTGCAGTACCTCTTTATGCTCTGATTCAAAATGATGTTGCAGTAACTCTAATTGCTCTGATTAAAATGTTGCTGCAATACCTCTACGTGTTCCGATTAAAATATTAAAATGCCGCAGCACTACCTCTCCATGTTCCGTTTAAAATGTTGCTTCGGTACTTTTGCGTTATACGATGCACTGCTCTCTACGTATGCTCTAGTTGTTACATCTCTATATAAAGATGCTAAATGTGTTTATAATGTCTTTATAACGTTTTTATATTATAAGCTGCAATTCTAAGTACTGTTGCTGTAATATATATATCTCCACATTTTTCAGGTCAGAGATCTGTCATCGTACTATCTACGAATGTTTCGTTGCTAAGCACTGCTATTGCAGTGCATCCGCATGCTCCATACCTCTGACGGCGGAGAAATTCAGTCAGTTAGTGGGGATATCACACAGTTGTTTCGATCTATTTAATTAAGTTATTATTTAAATATCCTGCGTAAGACATTAAATGAATAACTCAGCGAAAGTGTGCGTGCTACATTTTTACATTTTATCGGTGTCCAAAGTTAAAAACATGTCTACGTGTATATGATCATGTTAAATGGTAGACGAGCGTTGTTAGTGTGCGCTGAATATATCAGTCTTCGTCATCAGTGTTGGCTTGATTGCCGAGAGTGAGTAAGCCGCAGTAGGGCTATTTGTGTCGCTCAAAACGATTTTCGAAGATTAACATCGCATACCCTTCCTTCCAAACCATGAAAACGGTAATTTCGCAGTCTCAAGTACATAGGTGGATAACTACGAACATAAAAACGGTCATACTGTATTCCTATCCATCTGCCACGTTCACAGTTAAACGTGAGCACATACGTAGCGGAAATTATGAACCTCGTTTAGTTGTGAGCGCTTGATGTTGTACTGTTTGAACACATCGGTGTCTGAGAGGAAAATGAATTTCTTTGGGAATGGCTTTTCTACATCAATTTTCCATTTATTTTTGTAATTGTTTACTCATTAAAATTAATCTCATACAAATTATTGCACTATATCTGAAAAGTAGTGTCAGTGAAACCCTTTCTTGAATACAAGCTTCCATTTAGTTGATGACTGTATTTATTATAATGTCTTTAGTATGTTGTGAGACGATTCATCTCAAGAGGTCACAAGGTCAGGTTCATATGTACAGCACTGCTGGGCAGTTTATTCATCACATTAAAAGTAAATTTGTTTTGACGTTCTTCAGTGTGATCAACTTCTACCAAGTAAAACCGTACAGAGAACCAATCAAAGGTCGGCGATTTTTCACGTCATCAGGTGACATGCTAAAGATACGCTGGACATCTAATCGGCATTAATGCACACGTTTTCTCTAAAATTGCTTGACTTTTCATTTCCGGATAAATAAATTATAATGAATTGTTTTCTTAATGCTGTTCGATAGCTATCAGTAAACAGGTATTCTAGTTCAAAGAATATGGTTGATAGTGAAGTGTTGATTATTTACTATTTCATGAGCTTGATATAATTGATGATGTACTATTGAGTCATGTTGGGTGTTGCCAAAAAAATATCCTCAAAATTAAGAGCGACAACAATAACTTAAGACAAGGGAGGCAGAAAAACAGAGAAGGGTATAGAAACTGAAGCACATGTGGCAGTGAGCAAAGAATTAACCAGATACACAACCTTCTCTGCTGGCATCGTCAAAGACCGACGTCTGGCAACTAGGGCAGACCCTCGGCCATGCAGCAAATCTCCGTCTGTCTGGAACTATTGTGTTTTAAGCTGCCTAGTCAGTAAACGCTGTGGTGTGAGACGGCAGCAGGACAGGATGGTACCAGCAGCAAACGTTCATCCAATCAAAACTCAGGACCGAAGAAGTAGGCTATAATAGCTGATCGCGGCGATATTACGACAATTGTGCAGTAGCAATTTATTGGTTCTAGAGGGTTGGGACTGAAATTCATGACGATTAGTAACAGTCGTAGCGAGTTTAAATACTCTTGTATGCTAGGTGCTTAGTGCTGAAAGCTCTTGTTGACTACTTTATCAGTGTTGTGCATTTGTTAAGATGAGTGGTCGTACTTCTGTTGTACGCCCGTGAGTGATTTATGAGCGTTTGTTCCGTGAGTGATTGTGTGAGTGCTTGTTCTGTGAGGGATTGTGTGAGTGTTCGTACCGTGAGAAATTGTGTGACTTGTGCGACTTTGTATCGTGAATGAGTGTGTGAATCTTTGTACCGTGAATGAGTGCGGGTCTTTGTACCCGTGAGTGACTACGTGAGACTTTGTACAGTTTGTGATTGCGTGAGTGTTTGTCTATGTATGGTACTTCATTAACATATGAGTTTAATTACGGTACAAGTGTTCGCGTGATGTAGAAGGAAGGCTAAAAAATACAAATAGAATTGTTTTCTTGTTCTTTCGGCTGATATGCGCCAGAGAAGGCAAGAGCGCGAGAGAAGTAGAGTTAATGGTAAAATCAAAGCAAAAACGATCTGTTTGGAACATGTGAGCGATAAGAGTGCTAAATATAATAAGTAATAATGCATTCTCTGGACTGCTTCCAACATTTAAGAAAAATCAAAAACAAAAGTAGAACGAATATGATTTTAAAAATAAATAGTTCAAGCAAGACATGTGCATGCAAAAAAAAAAAGATTAACTGAAGACCTGACATTTGCTCTATTGTATCCATAGATTGATGACGTCACATCAGTCAAACTGTTTCGTGAATTGATTAAGTCACATCTATCCATCCGTATCATAGATTAATCTCGTGACAGTGACCTCCTGTTTCGCTGGATTTCTGTTGATAATCTGATTTGTTGTAAACGAAGGTCGCCCGTTTGTGATTGTCGTGTTGAAGAGTGGCCAGACACCTGACCCACTGTCAGACGAAATGTCATCCAAAGAATTTTACAACAATGGTTGGAATGTTTGCTAATGCGCTGACAATTGCGATCCGACTTTATAGGTCATATTACAGAACTATTCGCCACCCCACACTCGGTAATAAAAGACTGGAGTTTTATGTTTATTGTTTTAGGACTTTTTGTGTGTTTTGGGGTCGACATTGGAACATTTTTCCCTTTTATTTTGGAGACAAAAGAGATAAGCTTTCTCCTGTACACTAGAATCGTACATAAAGTCTGTAAGGTGTTAATGTTCGGCATTTTTTTAGCCATTAATTTTTAAAGAAAGAAATTATTTTGTGAAAATGAAGCTTCGTGGGTGGTAAAACTGTCGGGTAGTATCTGTTGAAGGATTTCCTTTGATTTTGTTTTTGTTTTACTGTTTCTTTTAATTTCGTACTTCTTTTTGTTGGCTTAGTTGCTCTTGAGCTCGTGTTATATATGTGTAATCATAGGACGGTGCCATAATTACAAGTACATAGTATCTAATAATGACGTCACATTAACTTACAAAGTATTTTACTGTGTCGAAATGATATTATAGCGTACAAAGTGTGTTTCATTTTAACGAATTGATATTAGATGCAAGAGAAAGATCAAGAAGAATGCATACACCAGGACATGCGCAAGAATGACATACTCCAAGTGGGAAGATGACATAAGTCATGACAAGTGCCAGGAGGGCATACGTCAGGAGAAATGAAAGAATGAAATAAGTCATGACAAAGGCAGGATTGATGTAGAGGTAAGGATAAGAGTAAATATATATATAAATATAAGCCATGATTATAGCAAGACTGACATATAACATAGGACAAGGGCAAGAATGATTTAATGTCCAGAGTAATGGCTAGAATTGTATGGACGCCAGGATGACAGCATTAGTGACATAGAAGCAATGACATATCTAACAGTGAATTATAACATGGGGAATGACAAAAATTATGTACTTCTTTGCAAAAACAAGAATGACAGACTCCATGAAATTTCAAACAATGAATTTGATATTAGGGCAATGACAAGAATGACGTACACTAGGCAATGTCAAACATGACGTATAGAGTCAGAGCAAATATGACGTATAGAGTCAGAACAAATATGACGTAGAATCAAAGACGTGAACTTCATTGGACTCGACGCCATGAAGAATATATACAACCACAAAATGATGAAAATATGTTTGGTAGGAGAATGAGATTTAAAAAATAACAAGGCGGTCGGAGAAATACAGAAGAGAACGATGAGTGCCAAGAAACCTGGCACAAGCCAGATAATATGCACGTGTAAGTCACGTGGGAATGCCAATCAGATTATGAAGAAACAGTCTCCTTCGTCAATCAACCGTGTCCATGTGCACTTGTTAACAGACAGGTGTCTTATACTGGTTGTCAGTTATCTACAAGTCAAATACTCGTAAGAGGAAAACTCAAATTGAGAACGGTAACTCGTGCTTCGAAGTCGAATATGTTCAATGAACATCAATTGGCATCTTATTTCTGATTCGGCATATGGTGGAATAAATCTACAAATGATTATAGTTTCACACTCAGGTGTTACGAGAGTGTTTCTTAATCTTGAACAAATATTCCTCGATAGTTACGAGGTCAATAGGTCGCATGATCACAGTTCTGCTAGCTTGTGAAAAAGGCGTAACTTTGCAATATCGCGAGGAGGCGCTTATGGGAAACGCGATAAAAGTGGTATTTACGCAACCGCCGTCAAAGGGGAAATAATCATGACTCCTATTTGAGGTCGGCGAAAAGTGGCAGTGAATAATCAAAACTCTCAGTAATAGGCGGTTATTCGTCGCTCTTATCTGCCCTTGGCAAGTTGCAGTACGTTACTTCTCCTTGATCTTGTTGAAAGCGAACATAATTCATTAATGCAGGGCAGATAAGCATAAGCGAACAAATGAGCAACAGAATAATTCCTTTACACCTATACTACTTCAAGATAGTTTATAAGCAACAGATTGCATTAACAATCGCAGTATTAAGTTCTCAACAAATTGAATTATATGAATTGAAATTCGTTACAAAAGTAGGTAAGCAATTGTTGTGTTCACTCTGAGTTCTTTGTAGCAAACAAAACTGTTTGTGGCAAACAAAACTGTTTGTAGCAAACAAAACTATTTCTGGCAAACAAAACTATTTGTGGCAAACAAAACTATTTGTGGCAAACAAAACTTTGTAGCAAACAAAAAGACTTTTTGAAAGGAAACGTTTCACAATCTGTCTACGTGTCGCAATGATTTCTATTTTTAATATGATCAAAAGTCACCGTGATCACGTTTAGAAATTATTTCAGGATAGGTAGATAGGACTGTTTCAGGATAGGTAGATGGGGCTGTTTCAGGACAGGTTGATGGGGCTGTTTCAGGACAGATAGATGGCTGACCTTTTCTTAAAGAAGCAAAACGAATTCTGAAGAAAAGAAAAAAAGGGTTTGAGGACAAGACATGGATTTGTTTGTTGTCCTCTTTATTTGTCTTCAAGCAATGATTGTCACAGTTAAAGATTTTAAACATTTGGAACAAAGTATTTTTTGGAAAAGATCATTTGAGAACAAGATTTCGTTTTCTAACATGGTCTTATGAAGGAGAGTTTCATTCTTAAATAAAATTTGAGAAAAGTAAGAGGATTTATTTTCTGAAAATTACACAATACAACTTATTCTTTCAAACGATTATGTTTTTGTGCCCTAATTCATTTGTATGAGCATATCTAGGTCATCTAGACTATTATTCGTCCATGCAAGATTTTAAAACGTAACCATATCCCAAAACATTCAGGTGCACAGTCAGAAGACAGACATGCGTAGAAGTAAGATAAATAATTATATTAAAAATTAATTAATACATATTAGACAAAAAGGTACACAGAAGTGGGCAGATATGTAGATAAATAATTATGCTGACAGAGAGACAGAAAGACAGAGATGGAGGGACAGGCATGCTGACTTACAAAACATGGGCACAGATGTGGAAAGAATGTTTGACAATTAATTGCACTAACATATAAACAAAAGGGATACAAAGGTGAAGAGAATGGTAGACAAATAATTCTGCTGACATATAAACAAAAGATGAACAGAGGTCAAGGCAAGCAGATATATATTTAGAACAGAAAGGCAGAGTCCAAAAGAGAGGGGATAAAACGAAAAGAATTTTGAAACATGTCTCAACTGCTTATTGGAAAGATAGGACAGCAAACGAAAACGTCAGAACTGTAGAATTTTTCACGTGGACAATATCACGGCTGCTTTGCGGATTATACATGATCTAGACAACGCTATTCTTGGTAGGAAACAAACACGCGGAACTTATTTGCAATATAAGTACATACGCAGACATAAATGCACAATTAAAAATTAAAACAAACAAACAACTAAAACAAACACTGTCATGTTTATTAACATAAAAATACATAGGCATCATTGGAAAAGCATAGTTACAATATATTTACAAGTCGAATGTATACAGACATACAAATATAAAGACAGGCATAAAATGAGAGAGAAATTGGGATAAAAACTTAAAAGCACTAAGACATGAAAAAATATATACACGAAATTATATTGTTAAAATAACCGCGCGCACATATTGATAAGAAAATACAGACATATTTACACACATGAAAACACATGCAGACATCTTTACAAAAATGAAGAGAGAGAGAGAGAGAGAGAGAGAGTTGAACAAAACAATGCTCTAAGTCGTGAAAAACAATAAAGACTCAATTATATATTTTTAAAACAACAGGTTATATATATAGAAGAAGAAAATATACAGGTAAATACTAAAATTGAACCACAGCAAAAAATCTTTTACAACAATAAAAAGAGAGAGAGAGAGATACTAACATAAACCACCCACCAAGACATATAAAAACACAATTATATTATTTTTAAATAAAAACGTGCAGATATATTTAAGAAGGTAAAACGATAGTGCCATCATGACAAATATAAAATGGAGATATATATCAAACAAAAAGAAAGAAGCTAAACAAAATTACGTTCGTAAAAAGCACAGATATACATGAAAAATATGGGCATTTACGAGCACAAAAGCCAACATATTCCTACTTACATCAGGGCACGTACGTATCGTGGGCTTACACTGAAGTATTTGTAAATACATTTACAAGAACTCAAAAACAGTTTTTTTAAAAATCATTTCTTTACATAACCACTAACGTCAACAAATGCTTAATATTCACGAGACGTAAATATAAATAGATTTCATATAAGTGCAAACTGCGAAAAGCGAAATAAATACACAAATCGATTTTTTTTTTTTAATCGGATATTCTGCCAACCCTTCCATGGCAAATTTTCAACTTTAGCTTTGAACTTAGCGAGTGCAAGTCTCCAAAATAAGGAGAAAAAAATAATTTGATGTCAATTTTGACACAACAGCAAAATAATTATATTGTTTTAAAGTACAAATCTCGACCTGCAGTTTTCATATCGATGTGCTTAGTCCATCTACACCCATTCAAAAAAAAGTTAAGAACTAATGTCCTTTTGTTTCAGCATAAATGCAAAAACCATGATACATAATTCTAGCCACGTCAGTACCCTTTTCATTGCCATTCAAGGGAAGTAACTGACATGAACGATATGTGCTCGCTCCTCGTAAGATCACTTGCACGTTGGCAGTTAGCTGGACATTACTGGACGTTACTTTTTGGCAGGACATCAAGCCCTCTGGCTAACGGCTAAGCTCTTAGAAAGAAAAGCGGTCCGAATCATATTTCTAACTTGACCTATGGAACTTCAGACCAAAGCAGTTATATTTAGCTTCGTATTAGTCAACGTGGTCATAGCGCGAAAGCCGAAAGCGCCCCCTACATTAGCAAGCGAGCAACGTGGTCATTTGAAGTCACCTGAGTCCCGACACCAACCTTCTGACTGCCGTCCGCACTTGTAAAGCAAATAAGAGAGTCCGGTGATAAATCTAAGATAACACATTGAGAGGTGTTTGTTTCCGGACAGGATCTGATGAGACCAAGAAGTTCAGATTATACAAAAATCAGACCCATGTTTTCCTCTATCCAGATCTATGTTTTCTTCTATCCAGAGTTTTTTTTATCCAGAGTCATATTTGTCTCTATCCAGAGTCCTATTTCCCTCTGTCTAGAATTATATTTTCGTTTAACCAAACTCATCCATTCGTAAGCGAATAATAAAAATACTTTTAGAAGCGTTCTAAGAATAGTATCAAGTCAAGCGCTGATGACAACACCCCACCTCGCAAACGAGTTCTAAAAATATCTTGCCTTGTAATGAGCAGATGTCAGCAGCTCAATTTTACGCTACTACTGTTTATACAGTTATAATTAGCATATTTTGCAGCATCGTTTTGCACCGAATCCTAAAGGAGTGTTAATATTTGCCTTAAGAGTTTGTTATATATTGCTAATTTAATTAGTCTTTAATGCTTTTATTCTTAAGTAAATTTCACTTTGTATAGTAAGTTCGCTAGAATAAATATCACATCATATAGTTAACATTTACCTATTCGTCTGTTTTGCTGTTATTATTCTTCGCCTACAAATCTAATCGCCTCCCCTATTTCTATCTATGTGCCAATATAGAATTCTTCTTTCAAACAATTCTTACACGAGGAATGTAACATTATGAAACATGAACAACTTCTGCTTTTCAGGTCTGGTTGCCATAGAAAAATATTAAACGAACCATTAACAATGAACGCATGTAAGGACCTGCACTGACCAAGCTGTAACACTTAATTGAGGATTCACTAGAGAGGTTTAAGAGGACATGGTATAGTAGCGGTTTCGATTAGCCGAGCTTTCTCTGAACGTGACGTCAGCACTTCGCGTGTACATTAAGGGGTCAAGGCTTTTTATACTGCTGAAGACTAGGAAACTCTTACCTAAGAAAATAAAATGACGCAAGACTGATCATGTAACGTAATTTTCGTAAGTTAACAGCAGAAAATAAAGACCAGTTTTTATCCTAGTAGTAACTAGAGTAATAAGACTATTCAAGTGTGTCATATGCATTATGTTATGAATAGTGTTAACAGTAATGCTACAGTATATAAAATATTATATAATATATATTATATATAATTATATATATAATATCGTAAAATATTACGATGACATTAACACACAAGCAGCTGCCGATGTAATAAAATGCATTCATACAAATTCAGATTAAAAGACGAAGATAAGGGTTTGATGAATACATATTTAATATATGAAACATTTTATTCAGTAGATTTTTTTTACATATTAAATCCGATATTGCAAAGTAATTAAGCAACAACAATCTATTTATACCAGATATTCATTGACAATTTATTAATTGATAGTTAATTAATCATACTAATAATCATGTTACCAATACATATAAAGTTATAACTGCAAGAAGTATCTGTTTTTAGGCATTTGTTAATGAATAATTCAGCCTCCGAAAGACTGCTTTGCATTTCATAGTTTTCTTCTTGGAAGTGTTCGTTGCACACTACCGTAAGTGTTGTCGGATGAAAGTTTTTAGATTTGTAGCCCACTTTTGTGATTTGTGATCTTTGAGTAATGTTCAAGAAATGAATATTTTTAGTTTGTCCGCTGTTTGTGCAGCCCTAAAGCACTGCAATATTTAACCATGTTTTAGTTTTTCAAAACCATGCGTTTAACGCAAGACAATATGTCGGACAGCGCATGCTGACTGTAGTTCCCCATTCGTGACGTCAAATATTATGTTGCTATAGTGAGAAGTCAGTCTCGCAAATGAACGAGAGCTCTGATTTCTTTCATTGCCAAAATAAATAATTTATACAAATCTCTGAAAGTTTAAATTTTGCAATCTTGATTCTAAGAATGGGAATTACTCATGTCATACAGATTTATTCTTATCTGTGGCTGACCTTGTAAGTCATATAATATGTAAGTCATATAATGTTCAGATGGATGATAATTTTGCAAAGTGTTTAGTAAAATTACTTTAGAAATTGAAAGAAAAACAAATGTAAACATTATCTAAGTATATTATTAATAAATCGGTATATTGCTTAAAAGGACTAGTCTCTCTTGCCCGAGGACACATATGACACGAAAGCGAATTTTGCTTCTCGCAATAAAGAAATTTGATAGTCCTTCGCTGACTGACTAACGCACCTCGCGGATTAATATACAGCTGACGAACTGGACTAATTACGTTGTCGTAGGAAATTCTTCTATATACGGTATCTTCGTTAAGTGTTAGTGTCGTGCGCAAAAGTAAGTTAATGAGAAACACAAAATCCAAAGAAAACCAAGAAGACTACCTGCCCGGCTATTATGGCGATGTCTCCACTGAGATGTTATAGTTAATTAAAAAAGACAATGCACCTTAGCCACTGTTTAGTATCACGTGAGTAAAAGTGTTATGACAAACAAAAACAAGAAAGACAATCTGCTCCGTCATTAAGGGGAGACCATTTGATGAAGAAGTAAAATTATCAAGTGTGATGTATCAGCGGTTGACCTCGTGCAGCGTTAGATAAATGAAATCTCAATGGTCAGTGTCCGGATTCTGTCAGTAATCTTAAGAATGTCCGTGAATTGATAATGGGCGATAACTTTGTACTCTGTGTTGACTGACATCACCATGACCTGACGTGAACTTTCACATACATTTTCGGCATGCCAAGATTATTGTCTTCAATTGTCTTTGTCTCATTCTCCTCCTTTCTGTGTAACAGTTTCAATCTAAGCAAGCATTTCCAATACCCTTCCTGTGAGAAACCTCTACATTGGCCTAGGGCTTGGAACTCGACTGCGAAAGAGTGGGAGTGGGAGAAAACAAAAGTAGCAGACAAACAAGTCGTAAACGTAACCATTTTAGTTATGATTTTAAAAAAAATTATCATCGGAATGATCATTATAATACCTATCCTAGATATGGAGAAATAAACGATAACTCGTGCTCTCTTTACACATCGTTTCATAGATTTAATACAATGTGTATTTTTAATTTTACATTTCACGAATCTCGAACATTAAATATATTTTAGTGAATTCTATTCTGCATGATAATAATTTTGGTGGAAAGCAACCCTCACATTGCCATATATGTCTGCATTTTAACGAACACATGAATATCATACTTTGCTTACATATGTCCATTCTTTATCCCCTGTAAAGAGTCTGTATTATCAGAAATGTATCTAATGTGACTATCAAATAAATAGCCAGAACATGTATTGGCATCAAGTTAAATAGTCTACTGTATAAACATGCTTGCAAGTTAAATAGTCTACTGTATAAACATGCTTGCAAGCTAAATAGTCTACTGTATAAACATGCTTGCAAGCTAAATAGTCTACTGTATTAAATATGCATGCATTCTAACAATCATATAAATAGTTTGCATTGTACTTGCCTTTTGGCTTAATAACGGTCACCAGAGTATTATTATTATTATTACCTGTACTCTAATGAACACCACAATTACACACCTCTGACATTCACCTAAATAGCATATATTAGCATAACGAAAAGCAAGCATAGCAAGGAGTTATCTCAAATTTCCGTAATCAGTATAAGAGTGTGATTCGTATAAGATGTACTTCTTCCATGTCCAAGATTTTCGATCCACTCGCTGCTGACGTCATCTTGCTGAGGTGAGGGGCGAAGAAAGTAGAACAGGCATTGACCTAATTCCTGGAACGTGGCACCAAGACCTCGAGCTCGGCCAAGACAAAGCATCTCTCTTGGAGAGAGCGCGCCATCTGTTCCACGCTCCACTAGACCGTCTCTCTGGAATCTTCTCAAAACGGGTTCCAGGTGCAGACTGCTTCACTCAAGTCTCTTTAATTGTGTGGTGCCAGACGCTTTGTAAACCCTGCCACACGGCTTTTACATATTAAAATATTTGTTTCATGCTTGTGCGGTGCCAATCTGCTGCGTACAGCATGGTGATTGCACGTTAACTGTTTACTCTGTGAGTGTTGTGCCAGCATATCATATTTTTACTCTCTGTGTGTTGTAACTGTATATCGTGCATTTTTCTCTCTGTATGTGTTGTAACATATCGTACTCTTTCTCTCCGTTATGTGTTGTTAAGTCTAGCATACTTATACTCTCTGTATATGTTGTAACAGTATATCGTACTTTTTCTCTCTGTATGTGTCGTAACAATATATTGTACTTTTACTCTCTGTGATGTAGTTGTATACGGTTCTTTTTCGTCTGTATATGCTCTACCAGTCTATCGAATTTTACTTTCTCTGTATACCGTGTTAGGCTATTATATTCAGCCATCTATGAGACTTATACACATTACATTGACTTCTTGTGGAGTGAGTGGTCACTATAAATGGCAGTCATTGTGAATGCACCTCTTCCATTTATGCATTAACTAAATTTACAGGCAGGGTCCATATTCCAGGTTTGGACCATAGAGTAACTATGGTTGGTTTAATAGATATTAGACAATAGTCTAACAGGTCTAGTCTCCAGCCACCCAACAATCTTAACTATTACAAGATGGAAAATGTGAATAGAATACGCTACACAGTGTTTGTGGCTAACTATTTATTAACGAATAAGCATTAGCTATAAGCGTGATTATGATTGGTGTTATAATTATGGTGCTAAATTGTCAATTTTCTAGCCAGAAATAACCAGAATTGTGGATTTCTGGAATGTAACTCATGGATAATTCCAATATTAGTCGTGAAACGCCACTAAGGCCAGCAATGTTGCTGACTTATCTCTATTGTTCATTAGTGGTCAGACCTCCCTCCCTCCCCCATCCCCCCTCTCTCTCTCTCTCTCTCTCTCTCTCAGACACAACAATATACATGATAACTACTGGCTAACACAAGGTTATTCAGCAGGGGTAACATAAAAGGTGTGATAAGACATTTGTTATTGATATGACACCAGCCTCAGTCATTATAAAAGTTAGTTAAATGTACAGTATTTAATTACATTTACAGTATTTAAACAGTCAACAATATTATTAATATTATTAAATAATTGCTAATTTACATAAGATAATCAATGTGTGTCAGACAGTTTTCACTTATCAATAAGACATTTGGTTGATTGTGTAAATCATGCAATGAAACAAGTAGTATACAGTGATCCAACAACTGCTGAAACAAAATAAGTTTCATGTGCCTTAAATTACTAAGATGTTTAAAGTGTAATTTGTAATTCCTGCATTACATTGGTGAAATAGATGTTTTCACCTTAATACCGTAGAGTTACCTTAGCATATTTATCAATCGACCAAGAGAAGCACTCCATCTTTTCTCACTGGAATGATGAAAATGTCTGTCGAGTTTGGTGTTTGCACTGTTTTTAAATCATCACTAATGGTGCTGTGAAAACTGGAAAGGATTTATTTCTAGCATATTCTCAACTCAAGTGTTTACTCCAACTCTGACACTTACAAAAATACCGTCATAAGGAGTGCCCAAGGTCGTGTCATTTCGACAATTTAACAATTTATATAACAATTGAGTTTAAAATAGGGATAGTCAAATTTAGCATAGTTTTCATTACAAGTATAGGCATAAGTGGAAATAGGTATCACTGGACTGCATCAACACACCAAAATATATCAGTGTATTAGAGTAGTTATCAAAATAGTCATAAGTGTACTTCTAGATAGAGAAATATAATTGTAGAGGAAGTAACATGTATTGAAATGTATTGAAATGTATGAAATACAGCTGTCATTAAAATATTTTCAAATCCCTCATGACGCAAATGTGGAATTCATAAGGAAAGTGTGATACTGTGAAGGAGAGATTGTTTCTGACAATAGATGTGCTAATTAAAACCGTGAAGACTTTTCGAAAAAAATTTCAAAATTATTTGTCTGCTTACAGCTCAGACTGAGAACATAGGCCTGAGTGATTCTGACTTTGACTACTATTACATTAAAGAAATTACAACTCTGATCTCTTCATACATTTCTAAGCTTTGCAGAATACCTAGCAAAACTCTTGTACTTCTCCCTTACAATATCTAGCAAAAATGTCTTACTTCTCCCTTACAATATCTAGCAAAAATGTCTTACTTCTCCCTTACAATACCTAGCAGAAACTCTTTTACTTCTCCCTTACAATATCTAGCAAAAATGTCTTACTTCTCCCTTACAATATTCAGCAAAAACTCTTTTACTTCTCCCTTACAATATCTAGCAAAACTGTCTTACTTCTTCCTTACAAAGCCTAGCAAAAACTCTTCTAATTCTCTTACAATATCTAGCAAAACCTCTATTACTTCTCACTTGCTATATCTAGCAGAAGATGATTTCACACATGCAACATGTAGCAAAATCTCTTCTCACGCATAGCAGAAACTCTTTTACTTGAAGGCATATATACCTTCTCAGCACTGAACGATACCCTTTCCGCTATCTTTCAGCTGAGGTGGCTCTCCCCCCTGCCTTATCTTTCCAGATATCGACAGGAAAGGACTGGTGTCACGCTAGCTCTGTGGACATGCGATTTGCAATGTTATTCCTGTCTTTAGGACTGGGAACACGTAACACAAGAAATGGAGGGAAGATGAATGTAAGGGAGGTCATCAGAGTGAGATGCTACAAAGCGGCAATACTTTCAACAGTCATACATTGAAATACAATGTCGGACAAGCAAGCATATAATCAAACATACACACCATCAAACAGAAAATATATTATAAAGGTACCCGAATTAATCTGAATTTTCTAAAGGAAATAGTTGAACCTTTTGCTACTGTTGTTACTATGTATGAATAAATACAATACATAAAGATGTACTGGTTCATATATATATATATTTGTTATGAATTAGAATACGCACATCTCTTAGGGCTGATTTCGCATAGACGTGCTATGGATCCGATTAATCCTAGCTTTTATAGTGGTGTCAGGCAAATGTTTTTATTTCTATTTCGATAATCCCATCATCACTTTGGATCATTTGCGTTTACGTCACGAGATCGAATTTAAAGTATTTCGACACAGATTCACACACACACACACACGCACGCACGCACGCACGCACGCATACACACACACACACACACACACAAGGAAGAAAAATTTATAGTATAAATACATACATAATTTGGGATAGTTTTGATTCCTGTTTGCATACGTAACTTTACTACTCACCGGAATGTGATATTTGAAGAGGTTTTTTGTGGGGAAAAATTCGATGATCATTAATGTATAGGAGAATTTCCATTTTGAATGTTGAGTGTATCACGTGATTGAATAAATATGATAGGTGTCATAGGCCGTATACATCACTCAGACATGCGCACTCGTATGTAGATCCACACACGTAAAGAACACGCGCGCACAGGCACATACATATGCACATAACAATAAATCTCTCCCTTTCTCTCTCTCCCTCTCTGACACACACACACACACACATGCAGATGTGAAGCAAAAACCTTCAATTTACGTGTAAAAAGACTTCTGGAGATTAGGTTCTCATTAATTAAGAATTATAAATAATCACGAAATCCTTAATATGTTAATTACCCAATATTCTGCAGGCGATATTAACAGATAGCCCTATCATGTTTGAAATTTATTGCCAGGCTCTAATAATTATCCCCTCTCCGATTAATTATTCTTGGGAATAATTAATGACGTTGTTCCATATGCTCCACATCTATGAAATCTTACGTTAACGGATTTAAATACTTAATTCGTTAACTTATATTTAGTCCCCAGCTTAGATGTATAAACCTTCCATTCTTAATAGAAATAGGATATGGAACTAAAAAATCTTCAGCTGAAGGCTTTTCGCATTTCAACTAGGTTAAAGTTCAACTTTGCATCTGAACAGATCTAACAAACTCTACTCTTAATATATTTTGTGCCATTTGAGAATAAAGTCAAATAGTTTGTGGCTTAAAATAAGATATGTCTTCTTTTTATTCCTAACTATCTGCAAACATGTCTACAGAAATATTCCCAACTATCTGTAAACATGTCTACAGAAATATTCCCATCCATAAACATGCCTAAAGGAATATTCTTAACTACCTGTAAACACATCTTCAGTTATATTTATAATTATCTGTAAACAAGTCTTCAGGTATATTTCTAATTATCTGTTATTATGTCGATGAATTCCTAATTAACAAATCATTTTGCACTTTCACTTCGAGAACAATTTCATGAAATAAAAATTAAAGATGCTTCACTCAGGAGGAAAAAGTAAAAAAATAATATATAAATCTCGTAAATGAAACAAGACTATTTTTCTATGATGACACAAAAATATTTGTCCACAGTTCCCTCTCTGAAGAGCAACTCCAGGACAATTGTGAATGTGGCCGTTTCATACTTCGATAAACTGGTGGTGTGCTGGTGCTGGTTTGTCCTATCTCTCTACAGGGAAAGGACCCTTCTTAGGAAAAATAGCAGTAGGTTGTCTAAGAGGCAACCTTCAGCCCTAGCCTATTACTGGCTAGAGGAAGACAACGCAAGCATAAATGTCAGATATATGCCCCAAGCTGCTCTGTATCAATGACAAAACAGATACCTCTTTGCCATCATCTGGAGGAAGAAGACTCTTTCATCACTTTTAAAAAGTCATTTACCGATGCAGGCATAAGTGTCTGGCCTAAAAATTCCCATTACCATTTAATTATAAATCTCTCATTCGAAAACAACTTTTAAATTTGTTGATCAGTAGGAGTCACTTACCCAATTGCTTCCTTTATTTTATCACATTCACATGCAAAATCACATGTGCATTAATACATTACAATAAATAATCCTCGACAAGAGAATACAATTACAATTCTGTGTTTCACTGCTTAGTCATTAACAAGAAGAGTTCTTCCATTTGTCTTTTGAATCTTCAGCACGGAGTGTTTCCATGACTTCTTCTTACAAGAGTACAAGAAGAATCAAATGTAGTTTGCTACTTTCCATTAATGTCTTTCTGGCAATTTTAGCTTCACGTGGAATGTGCGCGTTTTCGTTTGGTTCTTCTAGGTCTTGAAAATTTCATAATTCAAATTAGCCAGCATTGATTAATGTAAAGACTTTACCAAACGTCACACTTTGATGGACACTTTTGTTCCAAAGTTAGTTCCCTTGGATGAAATACTTTGATTCCAGTCGACTAGCGTTGGTTAATTTAAAGAGTGTACGAAACGTTACAACTTTGATGGACACTTTTGTTCCAAAGTTAGTTCCCTTGGATGAAATACTTTGATTCCAGTCGACTAGCGTTGGTTAATTTAAAGAGTGTACGAAACGTCACACTTTGATGGACACTTTTGTTCCAAAGTTAGTTCCCTTGGATGAAATACTTTGATTCCAGTCGACTAGCGTTGGTTAATTTAAAGAGTGTACGAAACGTCACAACTTTGATGGACACTTGGCCTGCTCTAATGTATCTTATTCTCTCGAGTTGACCTGGACGCTTCTTTTTAAGTGTCAACTCTTTCAAGCAGAACAATAAATGTAGCAATTTCTAGCAATTCTCTGCACCAGAAATTGCACATCTAATCAGCACATCTTGCCGCCATACATCAAGGGGGTGTAGTGTATTGTCCACCCTTACCCAATGCTCCTGCCTTTACTAAGATTGGTCTTAGCATTTGTAACCAAAATTCAAATCACACAATGGAAAAACAAAATGCTGCTTTGCCTGAAAAACATAATCATGGAGCAATGCTAAGTTTCCAGTTTGTAGCTTTATAACTCCATTCTTTCTGACACTCCAGTCTCAACTTACAGTTTCCTGAAATGGTATTTATTAGCCGATATACATCCACACATCATATCAAAATAATGTCAAGTGTTAGCACACTACATATGAGCAGCTTAATTCAAACATTTATAGATATAAGAGTCTGATCACATAATACATCACTATGTAAGACATATGTATAACATATTAATAGCAAAAATGCACAAAATATTTCAAAGTCCATTCTCTCTCAATCAGTCATTTAACTCACCAGAAAGCTAACGACCACCTTTCAAGACCAGACTTCTTTGCCACTTCAAATTCAAGTGATCAGGCAATATATTTCTCTACAGCAGGTAAACTTTTTGATCTCAGCCCATTGGCTGGTCTCGTTCTCGTAAATCATAACCATTGGATAATAAAAGCTACTCACCCAGTTGAACTAGTTTGTATTGCATCAGCAATTTCTAGCACATACTCATCTCGAGTTATTTATTTCCAACTCTGACACTTACAAAAATATCATCATAAGGAGTGCCCAAGGTCGGGTTACTCTGACAATTTAATAATTTATATATCAATAAATTTTAAAATAGGGATAGGCATATGTGCTCCACCATACTCTGGTATAGATTTATAGTTAAATAAAAATTAATCAATGAATATTAATTGATGCTATAACCACATTCACAAATAATTAACGGTTGTGAATGAAAATAATCTTCAGTTGAATACAAATAATTGATAGTTTAATTTCTTTAATTAATCAATTTTTCTTTAAAATAATCATAACAGAAAACGTATATTTCTATCTTATTAATCACATATCCGCCCTTCAAATCCATCTCTCTCTCTCTCTCTTGCTACACACACACACACACACACACACACAGAGGCAATCTATCTCTTATTCAAGTGAAATGGTAAAGCTATGCACTCTTGTATCTGGAGTTTTATTTAAATTTTTATGTAAAAAAACGAAACTTTTATAGACCGAAACACATCTTTGTTTTATCTCTATTGTTATTAGATTCGTCAAAATCGCTATTTATACTGTGACAGTGCTTTATCTCTATTATTATTAAATTCGTCAAAATCGCTATTGATACTGTGACAGTACTTTAGTAACAGCATGAATGCCCCGAAGAAAAGGGCGCCCCGGAAGTGACTCCTTCCCCCCACCCCCGATTATAGTTAAAGCAATAATTACGGCGCTCTTACTCTTGTACGCGCACTAGTTCAAGAATCAAAATTGCTACAAATTACTTTATTACGGTCATTTGTTACTTCAGTACCCCCAAAGATTGCCTGCCTCTAGCCTCAAACTAGCTTTGGCTATAACTTTACCGTTTATATCCTTTTATTACTTTTATTACTTAAAAGTTTACTCCAGCTTTTCTAATTTGTTTCTGTTTTATCCCATGGCTTTTCTACCCTCATTTGTCGCTTCAGTTTTCTTCATAGTTTTTTTTTTATTTTATTTTTTATCCTTTTCCTCTATATCAGCTTTACTTCAACTGGATATCAAGTCTGAAAACTCAATCAAACGGGTTGGTTACAGAGTCATTAAAGAACAGTTATCTCTCCAAGTGCATATCTTGTACGATCTCTCCAGATTTGTTTCCAGAGGAAGATTAGCCCTTAGGAATCTTTCTGACGATTTAGGAGATATTCGTCACTTCCGGTGCGCGTAATACTGCCAGTGTTTTGATAGGGTCAGGCTCCGGCGCTTTATCGCCGAGTTATCGTGTCCCTCTATTATCTGCAAACTTATCTGACTCCCGTAATCATATTTACCGCTCCAGAGAGGAGCCGGTTTGAGATACGATAAGAGGGAAGGTCACTGTGGAAGCATAATGAAATGCCTGCTAAGGGAGAACTCTAGTAAACCGCAGCTTGACCTTCCCATAAGTTGCCGGGGAAAGTCAGGAATATCAGACCGCGGACACGTAATACCATTTGAATCAATAATGAAACGTTCATTCAAGCTTCCAAGGTCTGAGTAAACAGCCAAACCCGAACCATATCTAAAAGGTCACAGAGTGCAAAGAAATGTATGACTGAAGTGTTACACTTCTGCGACAGGCGTTGATTTGGTAATTATATCATTCCCAACTTCAGACGCACCCAAAGTCACTTGACGCCGTTATCTGTCACGCGTGTATTTCAGGAAGGGGTCTGGGACAAAGTGTACAGTGTTTGCTACGATTTTGTTTTTAAAGAAAAGATATAATTATTAGTTTACGAGGCCAATGAAATATGCAAAACATTCTTTGAAGTTTACAAGACTTCATTACTAATTCACACTAAATATATTTCATTTAAAAGTTTGTCTATTTTGCGTACTTATTTTTCCCTTCAACAGAAAGTTACTTATATTCTAATGAACGATTGCTTCAGTAGTTTTCGCGACACTCCCTTAATGATAACTCTCACTTTAGGACGTTTAGTTTAGTGTAGGTGTTAGCATTTCAAAGATTATGATATCAGTTTGAATAATTAAGTACATTTATCTCTCAATTTAGACTTTGTTGTATATGTACGACATGATATAATCTATACAACGAACACAAACACTCAGACAACCACATAGACAACACACAGGCACAAACACACACAGACAACCACACGGACAACACATACACATACAACACACTCATACAACCACACATACAACACACATACAGACAACACACACACACATACAACCACAGACACAAACACAACAGACAACTACACAGACAACACACAGACAAACGCACACGTACAGTACACTCACATTAAGAAACTACAGAGGCGAATTAACAAGTCTCTCGTGGTACCTACTATTTCCACGGGTTTCTTTAAACGCAAACCCAGATTTTCCTCCATTCTTGATACTAGTCATTATTAATCTCCGGAGTTTAGACATGACAGGTCAGATCGTTTGACGACATCTATTACGCGTGTATAATCTCTGGTGTGCAACCACCATCACCATCCCAACTCTTATTGTCCTCGACTCGAAATGTACAAAAACTTCACTCTAAGTAAGTCCATCTTGCTTTCCCACCTCTCTTGAACCTCTTTGTCTGCCTACTTTCAATAGAATTTATGGATGTCTTTGTTATCTTTCCTTAACAGGCTTTCGTCTGAAAACTTATCTGATCTCACAGGTGGGAACATTTTTGCTTGGCATCAGCGCTCGTCGTCAGTCATCGGATCTTTGTACTATATCAGGGGTTAACAAAAACACCAAAACCCATAATATATCGTAGCCATTTCTCTGTGTGTGTGGGGTCGGGGGAGGGATGTTCCTTTTCATGTAAGACTCTCTTGTCTCGTGTGAATTGATCTTGACCAGTCGTAGACTCAGAAATGCAACTCACCATTCCAGAGGGCTTCCGATCGTTGTTTTCTAGCTCCAGACACATCTGAATTCTCGCTCATTTCTTAGATATCATCAGAGCTGCCTTGGCGTAAAATCGATAATGCTCTTTATTTGGAATGTTGTAAGCGGTGTGCGTTTAATTTAACTTATTCACGTTTGAAGTTGTTTGTCAGCGTATACTGATACGTTCGTATTGTTACTTCCTTTGTCATTCTTTTACTGCGTGTAGAATTGGTAAATCAACCACTGACTTCCTTCTGTTGTTTGTGTTTACCATAATTTCTCCTCATTAGTGGAGTCGAGTTAAGTGTTTAATCGTAATTACCTGTGCAATCTAGGCTATCTTGAAATATGTTACCAGACATTATACATGAGTTTGTTTGAACTAAATGACCCTTCACTTACCTTGTTAGATGTTTGTATCGTCAGAGGGCACTACTCTTCTAGTTAAACATAATTATATCGCATGTGCTATGTGTTACTTATTATCATTGCTATAATCAGCGGAAAATAATTACACTTGGTCATAATTATCCGGCATACGCTACGCGTTACTTGTCGTAATTGCTATTATCTGCAGATAATAATTACATACATGGTAATCATTATCCGACATGTGCTATACAACTACAAACTAAATTATTTTTATTTTTAAATGACTTAAGATTATCTTTCAGGTGTCACAAATCGGTATAAGTAAAATCAGTCAATCACCTTTTGTGACTTGGCCACGAAGTCTAAATAATTACCGGCCTTGAGCGCGAGTTAGGCCAGGAGAATACTGAACCGTTGCAAAATATTTTCTTGAAAAAGCAAATTGAGGAAAGGCGCGATCACTTCAAGGGGACAAAACACCGGAAATGAAATGTTGCAAAGCATGCGCAAGAAAAGACTGCTCACAGACACTGAAGTGCCGGGTGACACACTAAGGACTCCAAAAGCCTCGTATTCGCTACAACGTGTTGAACAGGATGGGGTTGGGGGAAGAGGAGTGAGAGGGCAGTAATTATTGACCTTAGTTCGACTTCATCTCTAGGAGCTTATTGTCGTATAAATTATTCTCTGCAGCCACTCATTTTCCGCAAAAGATTTACGAAAATCCGACCAGGAACACTTTTAAGAACACCTCCCCCCCCCCCTCCCTAATGATGTATGTAGTAAGTGCGTGTGTCCTCTAGAAACTCGGTGGATTTGACGTGACACACTTGACGTGATACCATTTGTCACGTGATCTTGGTTGTGGATGGTGCTAACAAGCATTGTAATTAAGGGGCAGCAGAGCATTTAGTTATGAGTCAAGCGAAGAGGAAAGGCGCTAGTGGGATTAATTAAAACATGCCAGTTGTCACTTTAAAAGACACGTTTCGCTTTTGTTTCTTATTCAGCTTGACACGATACAAAATGGCGATAAGGAAATTTCTTTCACAGATGTAGTGGCTCGTCTAGCTTACACAAAATGGGGGCACCGGGTTAAGTGATGTTACGGATATTCTTTTTTAAATTAAGTTTCTATTTTCACGATTTCATTGCCAACTTTTACTAGGTTTCTGCTCTCCGTTATACTTTTACTTAGGTTTCTGCTCTCTTCGTTATACTTTTACTTAAGTTTCTGTTCTCATCATTATGATATTATTACCACCGCAAAGCTCTTTTACGACATATATGTATTAATTCTACTTATGTAATAAATGTGGGTGTGTTTAGGTGGGTGGGTGTGATTATTAATAACTTTAACTTGTATTAACTAGCTTCTCTCCTCCACCTCTCTTATGCCTTCAATATTTTGACGAATTTATGTTTTAATGAATACGTATTAAAGAAATAAATATATTATTATTTTTTGTTGTTGTTCTAAGCTATAGAATCCATTTTTTGCAGGCAGTTTGCTTCTGAGCAAATCTGGTGACGTCAACTCATTAATCGTTCGTAAAAAGTTTTTAATTGCTGAATCTAGCCCAGTGTGGTAATAATTTTTGTTTGTTTGTGTTTAGTGTAAAGATTTTGTGACTATATTGTTTAATTACTGTAAAGGTTTTGTGACTATATTGTTTAATTACTGTAAAGGTTTTGTGACTACAATATTTATTGGTTTTAGAGATCTAATTGAATTTGCATTGACTTGAGGTTTTGTGACTACAATATTTATTGGTTTTAGAGATCTTATTGACTTTGCTTTGACTTGAGGTTTTCTGACTGTAGGTTTAGTGATATGGGAGATTTAAAGACTGTAGTGTCAACCAGTTTTCTATATTGTAGTTTTACTATTGACAGATGGAGAGACAGTCATCCAGTAAGAACCTACTGTATGCTTTGTCAAAATGTATATTCTTAAAGTGTGGTGCGAGATTTAATAAGTAGGCCTTACTGCCATTGCAATGCGTCATTCACTTAGTAGGTTAATGCAATACGTCATTCAGTAAGCAGACCCTAACGCCACTGCAATACATCATTCAGTATATAGGCTACACTTACAATGTAATATGCCAGTCAGTATGTAACCTCTACTTGCATTGTACTGCCTTACTATGCAGACCATTTAGTATGTAGTTTTAACAAAATATGTAGTAATACAGGCCCTTCTTACAATGTACTAGGTCATTTAATAATTTATGTGTGTTCTTTCTACAGTGAAATAGGACATTTAGCATGTAGGCCCTTCTACTACATAATACTTTATAATATAAAGATCTCTTTTTACAGTGAATACATCACAGAGGCCCTTTCTACAGAATAGTACGTCATAGAGGCTCTTCCTACAGTGTAATACGTCATAGAGGCCCTTTCTATAGTTTAATACATCATAGAGGCCCTTCGTATAATGTAATACATCATTGAGACCCTTCCTACAATGTAATAGTCATAGGGGCCCTTCATACAATGTAATACGTCATAGAGGCCCTTCATACAATGTAATACGTCATAGAATCCCTTCGTACAATATAATATGTCATTAAGTATGAAGATCCTCCTTATTGTGCAATACACCAATAAGCATGGAGGTCCTTCTCAAAGTGTAATTTAGTATGTAGTTCATACTAAAGAATTCTACTCGAGAATAACACAATGTGAATACACGCCAACAGTCACAAACAAATCTGCAAACGCGCATATAATGACACACACAAGCGCACACACACATAAATATACACAATCATACACATGAACACATTAAATAGAACAATCACAGATATTAGAACATACTCAAACATGCACACATGAACAGACAAACATACACAAGAAACACACACTCAAGCACACACTTCAACGCACACTAGAACACACAAATATACACTCATCAACACAACACATACACGAATATACTGATACACATGAACTCACAGAAACACGAATATACACAGGAACATACTCAAATTCACAAACAAACAAAAACAGACATACGTGACTACTCACAAATACGAACACCAGACACACAGACACACGAATACACACGAAGTCATACATGAACACACAAACACATGAAGACATATTTATGAATACACACAAACACACGCGAATACACGCACACAAGGATATGCAGGTACAGACAAACACGACTTACCAAGCAAAATACTGGTCCTCTGCTTAGTTAATTTATATTCGGTCCGGAAGCAAAGATCGCGTCCATTTAACGAATTTTTTTTTTTTTTTGCAATGTCCTAGGAAGTAGCGATAGGCTTGGTACACCCGACAACTTAGGTACAAAACATAAAATCGTGCCAAAACCTAAGTAGCTTGGCGCAGACAAGTACGCCATTAGCACTGGGGTGGCGGTTGCACGGTCGACTGACTAATTGTCGTTAATGTTGTTTCACTTTTCTGGGTTGTGTAGACAGCAGTAAGTGTTTCGTCTTGTATTTAGCCTTGATACAATAGATGACAGCCTCGGTAAATTTTCTAAGTTGTTCGCTAGACTTTAGATATTTGATTTCTTTTCTTTTGCGTTTAAGGGGCAAAAGTCGTGGCGTGGAATTTAACTTGCTCCTCTGAAAAGTAATCGATATGTTCCGAAACTGATTGAAACGACAATTTTCTTGAAATTGAAAGTTGCTTAAAATTAATCATAAGCTGTCTAAAAAGGAATTTTGCATGTAATTTAAGTCTACGTTAACAACAAACTTTGTACGTCATTTAAGTCTGTACTAACGACAAACATTGCACGTCATTTAAATCTAAACTAACGAAAAACTCTGTACGTCATTTAAATCTATACTAACGACAAACATTACACGCATTTAAGTCTAAACTGACGACAAACTTTACACGTCATTTAAGTCTATACTAAGGACAAACTTTACACGTCATTTAAGTCTATACTAAGGACAAATTTTACACGTCATTTAAGTCTATACTAACGACAAACTTTGCAAGTCTATACTAACGAAAAACTTTCCATGCCATTTAAATCTATACTACTGACTTTGCATATAATTTAAGTTTATACTGACGACAAACTTTGCACGTCATTTAAATCTATACTAACGACAAACTTTGTACGTCATTTAAGTCTACACTAACGACAAACTTTACACGTCATTTAAGTCTATACTAACGACAAATTTTACACTTCATTTAAGTCTATACTAAGGACAAATTTTACACGTCATTTAAGTCTACACTAACGACAAACTTTACATGTCATTTAAGTCTATACTAACGACAAAATTTGCACGTCTACACTAACAACAAAGTTTGCATGTCATTTAATTCTATACTAGTGACAAACTTTGCACGTCATTTAAGTCTTTACTAACGATACATTTTGCATGTCATCTAAATATATTTTATTGAAAAGCTTTGCAAGTCATTTAAGGTCTATACTAATGATACATTTTGCATATCATTTAAATCTACATTAACAACAAACTATGCACTTCATTTAAGTCTATACTAACGAAAACTTTCCATACCATTTAAATCTATACTACTGACAAACTTTGCATATCATTTAAGTTTATCTATAGACAAACGTTGCACGTCATTTTAGTCTACACTAGAGACAAACCTTGCACGTCATTTAAGTCTATACTAATGCCAAACTTTGAACGTCTTTTAAGTTTATACAAGAAGCAAACATTGCATGTAAACTAAATCTATACTAATGACAAATAAATGATAAATTAATGAATCTTCTTCATTAATACAAACTACCTCAGTATGTGTTTTAGCCTTTGCTAATGACGTCTTGAATTGGATGGCCATTTCTGTGATTGTTGATCTCACCGCTCGAAAAAAAAAAAATCAAATTAGAAATGAGTGTTAGTTACATTAAGATTAATGTGTAGTTCCATTTTGAAAGATTGTATTACACCCATTGTAACAAATGGTTTTAATTAATGAAAGGTAATCTGTCAATCTAACAAAAGTAATCATTCGATATTATGTCTTTCATCTTCTGCCGATTTGTTTCTTTTTTTTTTTTTTAATTCAGTGAACACTAAGCAGAAGTCTACAGGCAGATATGTTTCCAATTGTTCAGGAACGTTAGTTTTCGACTCACAAAGTCTGAAATACATGTTTTAAATAGCATTAGTCGGTAATTATATCCGAAGATGGATCTTTTCTTCACTCTTTCTCTTCTTTTCTAAACAAAGACTTCATCTTGCATTCATATTTGACAATCAATATATATATTTATTTAATTTGCAAACAAAATTATTGAAACAAACATACCTGTCTTTTTAGACTAACCCTTTCTAAGGTAAATTAATTGCACCTTTCTCTTAAGTTATTTTGGCAATAACAAACCATTGGTTCTTGAATAAGGTTGGGAGGGAGAGGGGAAAAAGAAAGAATTCAAATTAAAAAAAATATTACTCTGTGTAAATTTTCTCAGTGGCATTTATTAAATCTTCAATTTAGTTCCATTTTTTAAAGTGGCGCCTTTTTACTGTTAGAGATTCTTCATAGGATGAGTGATTACTTTCAACTCCTGAAACAGCAGGATAATTGAGAGGTGTAAAAACGTATTAATATCATTACCATAACGTCATCCTGGCGCTATATATTATACATATGCCTCTTTGGCTGAGTGCCCAGAGTTAAAACCCGCAGGCACCTCCCTTCCCTCCAACCTCCAGCAAGTTTCGTTCCTCCCACCCCAGTACGTCGTTTACTGAGTTGATGTTGCAAATTGCTTTCATGTGTTCCTAAGTACTTTGTAGATCTTAGTAATAGCTTTTTGTTATAGTTCCTGACTACGTTCTAGTTCTAGCTGGTTTTTTGTTTGTCTCAAGTTCCACTGAGAAACGGATTTCTGGCCGTTTCAATTAGCCATCAGAAGAAAAAAATACTAATGACTAGCATGAGTATCGCAAGGCAAGAGAGGCAGAAAAACTGAGACAGAATCAAAGAGAGACAATAGAAGCAATGAAAATCCGAGAGATGGAACACAAAGTACGATAGAGAAAGAAAGAGATTTGTTGAAGTCTTCAATAGTTTTTTTTTTCTCTTCTGATTGCTAATTGACGACATGCTCTCCTTCGAGATACTTGCGCTCTTGCTCTGCACTATTTTTCATCCCACCACGTATGCTAATTTCTTTAATGAAAAGTAGTTTTCTACTCCAGGACTAACTTTTGCATTTATAAGAATCATCTAACAGGATATATTTTCAGTTTGAATATATAAGACCCGCAAACCCAGACTTGTGTTAATTAATTCAACCTAAACTTATAAGACCCTTCTAATTGGAGAGACTTTTCGTTTTGAAAGTGTGATCTATGTACACGAATAGAACTCCAACTCCACTTTAAAAAACTAGTGTATCTGGAGAGATTGTATATTCATATAACTCATAAAAGCATTGCTCTTACATGATACATTTTCATTCTGATTTAGAATTTCATGTGCTCTAACGCGACCATCATGATTTATTGAGTTTAAAAGTTAATATAAAAACAAAATCCTTCAGAGAAAATGAAAATGTTCTACTCTAATATTCCGACATACACAATGAAAGAAAAAAAGAAGTTCTTTGCCGAACTATTGCCATAATGCAGTATATTCTATACATCTGCAATAGTGAAGTATGTTCTATACATCTGCAATAGTGAAGTATGTTCTATACATCTGCAATAGTGAAGTATGTTCTATACATCTGCAATAGTGAAGTATGTTCTATACATCTGCAATAGTGAAGTATGTTCTATACATCTGCAATAGTGAAGTATGTTCTATACATCTGCCATAAGGAACTATGTTCTGTAAGTACTGCTTAAAAAAAAGTATATTCTGTATATATTAGTAAACTTAAGAATCTCTGTGCCTACTGCCATAATGAACTATGCGAATCTAAAGTATCTTCCGCATCATTAATGATAATATTAGCCTTTTGTGATCTTTTTTTTAGGAGTGTGTGTGCGCACGCGCGTGTTTGGGGGGGGAGGGGGCGTACTCTGTAAATAATAAATCAGTTTAATTTTCTATGCTATTATATTTTATTTCATAATTATTTTCCTTATTTTTCTCAATTTTTGATACATCTACATAATTGCGCGTCACTAGACTCATCCTTCTCATAGTTTATCATATACCCATCTTTCAGCCATCTTTCTTTTTTTGTCTGTATGGTAGTCGTCTACCCTAAAGCTATAAATTTCGTTTGGTGTTTCCCCCCCTCCTCCTTTATGATACAGCGTACTGATCGCCGAGAGTAAACAGTTTGTGGTCAACAGTAAAAGAAAGAAACATGAATGTGTAGTGTGTGTGTATGTGTGCGCGAGGAGTGTGTGTGTTGCGGTGATGGAGGACATCGGAAGAGGTGAACGTCTTAATACTTATAGTCATCTACGTGACTACTAACCTGACGATAAAGCGCGACTTCAATGCTCTCAGTAGAATCATTGCGCTGAACCCAAGGGGCAACTCTGCACACGTAAGTTTCACGTAGGCTCGCGTTTGCCTCGAGCTGGGTCGACCGCGCAGCGCGCGCGTCCCGCAATACGATCGTCTGCTTCCCTCGTCTCGGTGGGACAGCTCGCTTGGTAAACTTGGCACACTGAAATCCTCACAAGGCAAGCGGCCACTTGTTGTGAAGTTTATCGTTAGCATCTGTCTGGACGTTACTGGTACAGTGTACACAAGAAAAAAAAATTGTGGGGAGACAATCTTGATCGCAGTTTTCCAAATTAATATTTGTGCACTATCTTTCGGGTGTTCAAGGAAAGTTGTCATCTGTGTTGGATTAATGTTTCTGTTATTTTGTTATTATTGTTGAGTTTTTCCGACTGTGAACTACTTCCGGAGAAGTACGCTCACAAACTGGGATGGATTAATAGATCGTGAATGTGAGTAAATGATAATCTTGGTGAAAAGTTTAAATCCTATATTTTATTGTATGACTTTTAAACATCTTTTAAAGAGACCTTATTTAATCTGATTAAGTTGTTCGAATTCAGCAGTAGTTGCAGACAGCATCATAATAAGTATATTAAGCACTAATTTATTGATGGACTTGTTAAAGTGTTCAAGCAATCGTTCTTTGACTCACTTATCTCATTGTGAAACTTTTCTTTCATGCTTGTGCCTTTGCGTACTAGTTCTTCATTGCTGACGAGTTCTTCGTGTTGGATTCCGGGTTTCGGCACAGTTTAACGATTTCCGTATCGCTTGTTTGTTTGTTTTTTCACTTTTAATGTTGTATGGTCTCCTCTCTCTCTCTGTGCATATGTTCATGATTGTGTGCTTGTTTCACTTGCTGTAGTATTCTCTCTCTCTTTCTCTCTCTCTCTCTGCGTGTTGTATGTGTTAGTGTGCTTTCACTTTTAATGTTGTAGTCTGCTCTCTCTCTCTCTCTCTCTGTATGTGATTGTGTGCTTGTGTTTTACTTTTAATGCTGTAGTGTGTTTTCGTTTTCTCTATGTATGTGATTGTGTGTTTGTGTTTCACTTTTAATGCTGTAGTCTGTTCTCTCTCTCTCTCTCTCTCTCTCTCTCTCTCTCTCTCTCTCTCTCTCTCTCTCTCTCTCTCTCCGTGTGTATGTGATTGTATGTTAAATGCTGTAGTCTGTTCCCTCTCTCTCTCTCTCTCTCTCTCTCTCTCTGCGTGTGTATGTGATTGTGTGTTTTAATGCTGTAGTCTGTTTTCTTTCTCTGTGAGTAAATGATTGCGTGTTTGTGTTGTATTTTTAATGTTGTAGTCTGTCTTTCTCTGCGTATGTGTGTGCTTTCACTTTGAATGCTGTAGTCTGTGCTGTCTCTGCGTGTGTAGGCCCTATGTGTTTATGTATTCACTTTTAATACTGTAGTTTCTCTCTCTTTGCGTGTGTATGTGACTGTTTTCACTTTTAATGCTACAGTCTATTCTCTTTCTCACTGCGTGTGTCTGTGGTTATGTTCTTGTGTTTTTATTTTTAATGCTGTAATCTCACGCTCTCTCTCTCTCTTTCTGCTGTGTATGTGTTTGTGTGTTCTCACTTTTAATGACGTAGCTAATCTCTCTCTCTCGCTCTCTCTCTCTCTCTCTCTCTCTCTCTCTCTCTCTCTCTCTCTCTCTCTCTCTCTCTCTCTCTCTCTCTCTCTCTCTCTCTCTCTCAGCGTGTACATGTCATTGTGTTCTTGTGTTAGTCTGCTCAGTAGATGTGTTTCTGTGGGTTTTTTTTAGGCAAGAGATAGGTATATATATTCTCTGTGGCAGTATGCATAAGCTGTGTGCGCGCTTGTGTGTCTGTGTGTGCAACATTGCTAATTAAAAAGTCTAACTCTGCATGTATTTTCTTTCTCTCTCAGCCTCTTTTTCCCTTCTATGTGTTTCTGACTGCTGTTTTCTAGTGAGACCCAGACTGACTGTTTATGGATATGTATCTCGTCTTAAATATGTTGCGACCGTTATCTTCAAAACTGCAACCCTTCCGAGCTAAGACACCTGTTAGCCCAGTTGTAGGTGTAATATGAACTTGCACCCAATGTTCGAAACCAAAGTCCTATTAAATATGTCTTCCTCCCACCTCCTCAACCCTCTTTCTCTCCCTGTTTCTTTCCTCTCCGTTTCCATTAGGCATAAAAGAAATGCTAGTTATATAATTTAATAATAGCAGTTATCTCCAGACTTCTTCCATAAATACAACGCATTATGATTTGAATAGTCAGCGTATTATGTAGGCCTAGGCCCACATATGAAGAGAAAGTTTTTGAACTGAGTTAATCAAGTAGCCTTTCTTACAGATTCAATTTCAAGTAGCCTCTGTCATAGAGAATCAGTTTCAAGTAGCATGTGTCATAGAGAATCAGTTTCAAGTAGCTTGTGTCATAGAGAATCAGTTTCAAGTAGCTTGTGTCATAGAGAATCAGTTTCAAGTAGCTTGTGTCATAGAGAATCAGTTTCAAGTAGCTTCTTTTACAAAGAGGTTTTCTGTTACTTTATGCTTTCAGCCTTTTTCTGTCCTAAATGTGAATGGTGAATAGATTCGGTTATAGTTTGCTCTTGGCAAGTTTTATAACGTTATCACGTGATCTTACTTGTTTATGTATAGACTGTGATGTAAGTATATCATGTTGTCGTTTGTTCACACACAGCCTGGGATGTAAATGTATCACGTTGTCGTTTGTTCACACACAGCCTGGGATGTAAATGTATCACGTTGTCGTTTGTTCACACACAGCCTGGGATGTAAATGTATCACGTTGTCGTTTGTTCACACACAGCCTGGGATGTACATGTATCACGTTGTCGTTTGTTCACACACAGCCTGGGATGTAAATGTATCAAGTTGTCGTTTGTTCACACACAGCCTGGGATGTAAATGTATCACGTTGTCGTTTGTTCACACACAGCCTGGGATGTAAATGTATCACGTTGTCGTTTGTTCACACACAGCCTGGGATGTAAATGTACCACGTTGTCGCTGTTTTCATTCATAGACTCACACCCTCACTGATGTAGAGGCACTGTTTCATGCAGCTATTCACTCCATGCTCTTACTCATTCACTCATTATGCTTCAACTCATGCATTCTTTCCGCTTTCTCAATTATCCATTCACTAACCCACTTGTGCATCTTCATTCATTAAACACCCACTTACGAATCTTCTCTTTCGTGTACTCACCCACCACCACCACCACCACCACCACCACACTCAATAACACATTTCTGCGCTTAGTCCTCCGTTTACTACGCAAGGTTTGTATTTTTTCGGTACTTATAATTTTTTTTTTTGTATGAATTGTTTATATTTAGTTATTAGCTATTGAGCTAACCGACTATATTCAACGTATTCATTGTTGTTTCATATCATTTGCTTTCGAAACTTTTATCATAAGCAGCATAGTTTCAATTTTAGTTGAACATACCAAAGCTGGCTGCTTGTCGAGAGGCATTTCATTTAGTTGAACATACCAAAGCTGGCTGCTTGTCGAGAGGCATTTCATTTAGTTGACATACCAAAGCTGGCTGCTTGTCGAGAGGCATTTCATTTAGTTGAACATACCAAAGCTGGCTGCTTGTCGAGAGGCATTTCATTTAGTTGAACATACCAAAGCTGGCTGCTTGTCGAGAGGCATTTCAATTTTAGTTGAACATACCAAAGCTGGCTGCTTGTCGAGAGGCATTTCATTTAGTTGAACATACCAAAGCTGGCTGCTTGTCGAGAGGAATTTCATTTAGTTGAACATACCAAAGCTGGCTGCTTGTCGAGAGGCATTTCAATTTTAGTTGAACATACCAAAGCTGGCTGCTTGTCGAGAGGCATTTCATTTAGTTGAACATACCAAAGCTGGCTGCTTGTCGAGAGGAATTTCATTTCGCTACGTAAAAGCGTGTTAGAAACTGTAAGCCTGTTTTAAGTAGCTTTCAAATTGAATTATTTATGATACTTAATACAACTGTTATCATATTACTGTCACTGGATTTTCTCGTCAGAAAGGGGCAAGATTGTTATACTTGTAAATATTGGAAGAGATGAGTTTACAGTCATTTCAAAACGGTTTCATCGTATTTCTAGTGAGCTATTGAATCCGAATTATAAGTTAATAATGGGTACGAAATGGTGTATTGTTTAATTCCATTTTGTGCATTTATATCTAAGGTGCCAATAGTACAATTCAGTAAAAATGCATATTAATACATAAACCTATAATATGCTATATTTCTGCCACTATTATAATGTGTGATGTCAACACCACTTAGTTAATGGTTATGATTATTATTAATTAATTAATCGTCCATAACAAATTACAAGTGATGATAATCATAATTTATTTTATTAATAATTCTCCAGAAGACACCACTCGTCTCTCTCGCTTGGCGGATATGCTGGCGCTGTAAACGTTTTCTCTCTTCCACAATATTAAAGACAAACATTTATCGTCACGCAATATTTCCTTAGGTGGAAAACCAATGGTACTGACACTCATATTTTCCAGACATCTGTGCGTTTTTTAGAAACTCACACACAAATTACCCATTTAAACTAAATTATCGAATCTTACTCACAGTTGTCAAAAGGATGAGCAATGTTTTTCTTGGTACGACACCTCTGAACTTTGCAATGTAACGAGTCACACAAAGAAACGTTCATGTCTCATAGTTCATTATATGAACTAAGTTTTTCCTAAAGCAAACCAAAGGAACATTTTATTATTGTTACTTTCAAAACCTCCGAACTTTACATCTACATGAGTCGCCTATAGCTTCTTTAACTTTACCAATTTGAAATTTTCATTTGCAGAAGTCAACCACATTTAAAAAAACCCACCGACTTTACAACCGTTTATGCATGCAGAGTTTTCGTTACCAACAGTTCGAGTGTTTCCTGTAGTTGCATATGCCAGCCATAGTTACATGTTCCCTATACTTGAACCTTTTATGAGAGTATATGCCAGCAATAGTTTCCTCTCTCCAACCGTCTGAACGTTGTTTCTTTATACTTGTATATAATTCTCAGTCTTCTCACATAATTAGTTCGCAAGAGTTTTGCAAGGGGAGAAGACTCTTGAGCGAATGCAACAAAACGTAGCATACACATTAACAGTATGTTTTATTTTATTTTTTTTTTAAAGCTGACATCAATTACGATCTAATTTCTTTAGCAGACTGATTAAACTTTTCTGTTGTTTGAGTGAATTCAGTGAAATAAGAGTAAAACTAAATAAACATGTTACCCGTTATCCTCTTCTAGCCATCGAGTTTATAAATGAGAGTGACAGGGTGACAGACGCGTTTAGAAGGGAAACAGAAAGACATTGTCTGTGCTCGCGAAACTTGATCCCTGTCTTTTGCTATCCATAACTACTTTTCCATACTTATCTGTTTGATATGAAATTGTTTACAAAATCTAAACTGTCTCGATCAATCATGACTGCGACCAAACGTGCAAAAAAGTAAATTAATAAATATATGAATATAGGGACACACTTTTCCTCTTCCCGTATTATATATATTTGTGTAACTAAATTATGCACACAATTTATCAGTGTTATACAGCGGAGGTGCTTCGCCCCCCACTTCCCCCACCGATGGAGGGTGGTTGAGGGCGTGCGCCAAACTAGGTGTGACCTGTTTCCCCCCTTCCTGCCCTCCACTTCAGACGCACTGCGAGGCTGTGGGGCTCCCCCAGAAGCTGCCCAAGACTGAGAACATCGTGAAGATGAAAGGTCTATTGCGGTTTCCGGGGTGAGAGAGAGCGTAATCATCATGATTATCGTGTTATAACTTATACAAATGGTGAAGTAAACTTTCTGACGTAGGCGATTTAATAATATAGGTGATCATTATTGACATTTTGTGATGAGTTTGTGTATTAAATATTTATATAACAAATTTATTTACTCTGTATGACTAATTCCAATAAGGCCATATTTTTTACCCGGTAGATATATGATCAAAGATGTGTTGTATTACGAACTGCATGTCACTGGTAAAAACAGTTTAAATGGGTTGATGAACGAAGCAGCGATTTATCTGACGTCTTCACACACTCTATAGCTTCACGACTTTTACACGACCCTCCATTTAATTCACAGAATACAGTTTAAGTGTGTTTATTGCATGCATGAACTGGTCACGTGCTGCTTATATTCTCGCTTAGTTGTTGTGCGGTTAAGACGTGACCCAAAACAAACGAACAGTCTAGGTGGCACTAGCTCCTGGGATCGATGGAGTTACGTCATAAGTTGCGTACATGCTGCCAGAAGCTAGCCCAAGAGGTGATGTGAATAGTTAGACGTCATGTGTGTAATGAAAAGGTTGGCCCAATAACTATAGTATATAGTTGTTGCTAGAGGCTATCTCAGTAGCTATAATCTGAATATTGTATTTGTTGCGAGAGGCTCTTCTAAAGCTTTCTGAATATTTTTGTATATGTTACGAGAGTCTGTTCCAATAACTATCTAAGGTCTGAATAACTTGCATGAATATGTTGCGAGAATCTGGTCCACGAGTTATGGTCTCAGTAACTTGCATGCATGTGTTGCGATAGTTTTGGTCTAAAAGCTATGGTCTTACATGTATTCGTTGCGAACATCTGGCCGAAGAACTATAGCCTGAATATAACTTGCATGTGTATTTGTTGCGAGAGATTGTACCATACAACTCTCAAACATCTGTTTGGCAGAATACTCTCAAACCATTATTTCTTCTGCATGAGGGCAAGAAAGAAAACATCGGCGTGCTTAAAAAGACAAGCATATTAATTATCGTCCCGTTATTTTGCATTCAACATCATAGGTCCGTTATTTGCTATTAACAATAATCATAGCCCCGTTAATGTTATTCAACATTCATGATAGACCCGTTATTTGCATTCAGTATCACAGTCCCGTTATTTGCATTCAGTATTTATCATAATAATTTCCAGTAACGTACAATTGACGTTCATAATTTCACCGTTTTGTGTTGTAACGTTTTCTACATTCCCATAGCTTCCTGTAACGTTCTCCAAATTCCCATAGCTTCCCGTAACATTCTCCGGATTCCCAAAGCTTCCTGTAGCGTTCTCCAGATATATTCCTGTAATGTTCTCCATATTTCCAAAGTTTCCTGTAACATTCTCCAGATTCCCATTGCTTTATGTAAACGTTCGCTATAGTCCCATCACTTCCTTTAAATGTTCGCCATATTACCATAGATTACAATACATTTTGCATCATATTTAGTGACTTTATTAATGATCATCGAATTTCTGTCCATTATATCTTGATATGCTACTGGCAGGTAAAATTCTATACGTCCCAGGACTATTTATGTTTTATTTTAAAATTATGAATATTTTAAGGCTGAAATCTATGCGTATATCGATCTGATGTTATCTCGTCTGCACAATGGATCTGATAATTTGTTTAAAACTATATACATTTAGAGACAGAGATCTGACGATATCATATCTGCTCAGTGGATCTGAAAACTGCGACAGCATGATTGACAAATACAATTTATGTTAATGTCATTTATGTCAACGAACACAAATCGGTTCACCACCTTTTGGAGCCACCTTCTAGTGCTGCAAGGAACGAACACGCCAAGATGCTTTATTAAGCCACATTCCAATCCCTGCAACAGCCGTAGTCAGCATTGGTTTATAACCACTGTTCTGTCAACTGACTTACATGTTGCCTTGAGTCTATCTTATCATTATCAGTACCTGTTTGCAATATGTTATCAGGGAACCAACCAGTGGGCGGAGCCACAAAACCAAACTGAAATGTGAGACAGCAAGAAGGAAAAACACGCTTAGTTCGAAAGTAGATATCCAGGAGGAGACAATAAGTGCGTGATAAAGGGGAATAATTAGGAATAGAAAATACGTTCATTACAAAAAAGAACAACTAGGAGGAGACAATAAGTGCGTAATAAAGGGGAAACAACTAGGGGAAGACACTAAGTTCATGATAAAAATGGACAACTAGGGGAGCTGAGTGTCTGATAATAGGGAAATAACTAGGGAAAGACACTAAGTGCATGATAAAAGTGGAAACAAATAGGGGAAGAAAATAAGTGCATGATAAAAGGGAAACAACTAGGGAACGACAATAAGTGTAAGTAGGAAGTGAAACAAAAATCTATGTTGCAAGCGAACAAGCTAGGGACTCTGTGATAGGACAACTTAAAAGCGGAAATCAATAATTCAGGTTAAAAGTGGACATCTAGAAGTCAATAAACCCAATAACTTTAGTTTCTCACGTCTTTTTGAAGGAGAAGCGTGGTTAACATGAATGACTCCAAATTACACTCAGTGAAGATTTCTGCATTTGATTGCAAAGTTAAAACGACATTTCATCCAGTGTTAAATTGTCACAGAAGAGTTATTGCATCCGATATTAAGATGTGTTTAAATACATTTTATGTTTATCTAAAAGTATATTTCTTATAAGCATAAGGAAATGTCAACATAAAATAGTAGTACAGAACAACGCAGATGTGTTTTCTCCTGTCTGTTTCCTTTATATATAAATTTTTTTTACAGCATGGCATAATAAAGCAATGCGATTAAAATGAAAAGCAGTTGAAATGAAAAGAGCCAAATTGTTAGATAAATCAGGCTTAATAAGCCGAGTACACAGCGCACGTTACCCAGCATTTGGGATATTTTTCTCGCCAAAATTTGTTCGTTAAGTACGCTCCTGTTTATTTACTTCAGTGCCTGCAAGTGATTAGCCAATTCCTCCGAAGATCTGCAGAGATTCGCAGGTCTGGAGAAATTTTAGTAAAATGTTTATGTATGTGCCTGTAGAGGTATGCTTTGATATGGCCGGGGGAGATTTTATGCGGTAGTAAGTAGGATGTTAGATCTTTCCATTGGCGGTAAAAATGAGGGGAAAATAATGCACTGGAGAATTAGGTGGTGGATGAAGAGTGGAAGAGGTTAATGGGAGAATAAGCCTGATGAGAAAATAAATTATTTTTTCTTAACAAAATTCTTTAACTGCAATTTAAAAGGTTCTCATTAATTAAGTATGACATGTATAGCTAAACGTACAAGGATGGTCGTGCAAGAAATCTGTTTAAATTCTAGTACAAGAAATCTGTTTAAATTCTAGTACAAGAAATCGGTTTAAATTCTAGTACAAGAAATCTGTTTAAATTCTAGTACAAGAAATCTGTTTAAATTCTAGTACAAGAAATCGGTTTAAATTCTAGTACAAGAAATCGGTTTAAATTCTAGTACAAGAAATCGGTTTAAATTCTAGTACAAGAAATCGGTTTAAATTCTAGTACAAGAAATCTGTTTAAATTCTAGTACAAGAAATCTGTTGAAATTCTAGTACAAGAAATCGGTTTAAATTCTAGTAGAAGAAATCTGTTGAAATTCTAGTACAAGAAATCGGTTTAACTCTAGTACTAGAACTCTGTTTAACTCTAGTATAAGAAATCTATTTAACTCTAATACAAGAAATCTGTTTAACTCTAGTACAAGCCACTCTAATACAAGAAATCTGTTTAAAAACTAGTACAAGAAAGCTATATTGACGCTTGCACAAACAGTTATATTATGATTCGTTTAATAGTGTTTTTTATATATTTGTACAAAAAGTCTGTTTTAAACGCGTACAAAAACTTGAACTCTCTTACTATATACATATTTTAATCGATTGTACTAGAAATTTATTTTAATCAATTGAAATAAATTTAAACGCTCGTACAAGACACCTGCTTTAATCTCTCGTACAAGAGACCTATTTTAAACTGTCGTACAAGAGACCTATTTTAAACTGTCATACAAGAGACCTATTTTAAACTCTCGTAAAAGAGACCTATTTTAAACTGTCATACAAGAGACCTATTTTAAACTGTCATACAAGATACCTATTTTAAACTCTCGTACAAGAGACCTATTTTAAACTGTCATACAAGAGACCTATTTTAAACTGTCATACAAGAGACCTATTTTAAACTCTCGTACAAGAGACCTGTTTTAAACTGTCATACAAAACTTCAAGAAAAGTGTAGTAACACTCGTACAAGGACAGTTAGTTAAAATCCTGGTTGGACTGCTATGATAAAAGCATTCGTATTAAAATCCTGGTTGGACTGCTATGATAAAAGCATTCGTATTAAAATCCTGGTTGGACTGTTATGTGTAAAAGCATTCGTATAAAAATGATCAGTTAAAATCCTGGTTGCGACTGCTAGGAAAAAACATCCTGCTTAAGACTGCTCGGTCGAAAACACTCGTACAGAAACGATCAGTTAAAATCATGGTTAAGTCAGCTCGGTCGAAAACACTCGTACAAAAACGATCAGTTAAAATCATGGTTAAGTCAGCTCGGACGAAAACACTCGTACTAACCTCGGATAACAATGCACTACGAGCCTAGCTCATATAAAGATGTTCGCGAAGAATGTTCGAAGTAAACCTCGCTTAATACTCAGAATACTCGGAAAGGTCGCTTAATCGTAGAAGACTTGCATGAAACTTGTTGTACGTAAAAGAACATCTCCGAGAACACTCTCGTGACACTCGTACAGGACGGTTGATCCTTATACCCTTGAGTTTTGTTTTACATTTTGAACGTGGTCGACAAACGCATATTAAAATATTAATGTACCTGAAGAGTTGAGCCCCTTCCTCGTTTACTTACTATCTTACCTAAGACATTTCCAAATTATTTTCCACCACAAGACCTACAAAATAGTTCAGTTTAAGGGTTTTGAAACGAAGAATTATCTTGCGTTCTAGGTTTTGAAACAAATGATCATTACCTGTCATACTTGTTCAAGTTGCTGCTAAGTGTATTGTGTGCGTATATACATACACACTTACATACATATGTATTTCCGTAGTTATTCAGTATCCAATAGTCCATGATTTAGTTCTACTTTATATGGCTGTAGTGATGATGAACTAGTTATATCATATAAAAATACTCATTCTCGGTATAATTCTTCAGTTTTTATGTTTACTGTCATCTATTGTCATTGTTTTAACTCTAAATGAATTCTTGAATGAATTACTGTACTTTTCGAGTATTAGTTCAATTTATGTGTGTATTTTAGCGTCATCTCACACAATTGTGTTGTTTGTTCTAAACTACTTTGTATTTATAACTGTTATATTGTCCTAACTCTCCTTGGTATCAGTGTGTGTGTGTGTGTGTGTGTCTGTGTGTGTGTATTTCCTAATACTACTTTATATAGATGTGCTGTATTTATGCTAGCACCCCTTTGTGTAACTGTTCCGTATTTGCTCCGTTTCTGTTGAAAAATTTACTATAGTTAATACGGGTGTCAGGCAGTTAGGCTCTAGTAGCCCATAGACGTCTTAAAGGGGTGAAGTATAAAACATAAAACTAAGTCACCCGCGCAGCAACGGTTCGCGTCAAGTCAAAGAAACCCGATAAAATGGTGACAACTTCTTTTTACTGAGGAACTTTCACAAAACTCAGATAAACAAAACAGAGGGGGGGGGGGAGAGGGGACTGAGGGGAGTATACATATGTTTCTAGTCTGTTGTTTTTGTTTCTTGTTAAAGGAGAAGGAAGGCACAGAGCACGATGGACTTATAACAGTAAATGAAATAATTTCATACTCCAAACTTTGAGAGAGAAAGAGAGAGAGAGAGAGGATGAGTGAAAGAAAGGGGATACGAAATGAGAGAGGGGGATGAAAGAGGGAGGGCATTAACGAAGGGGAATGAGAAAGAGGGAATTAGGTCGGGGAAATAAGGGAGGAAGAGAGAATGAGAGAGAGCAAGAGAGTGGGTGAGAGAGGGGGGGGGGATGAGAGGGGTGACAAAAGTTAGAGAAAATAACAGACAAGAGATGAGAGAGAACGAAGAAATGGGAGGGAGATTGGGGAATGAAAGAGAGGAGAAAGGGGGTGAGAATGCTGGGAAAAGACTGCGGGAATGAGTAAGACGGAACGAGAGATGGGATGAGAAAGAGGGAAATGAAAGAGAATAAGAGACAGCCGATGATAGAGAAAATAACAGAGGTGGAGAGTAACTGAGAGGGGAACGGCAGAAAGAGAATGAGAGGAATGAGAGGAATGAGAGAGAGATTGAGAGAGGAAGTGTAAGAGAAGGGGATAAGGGAGGGGGAATGAAGAGAGGAGGGTGATAAGGGAGAGGGAATGTGAGGGGATGAGAAAGAGGGAAGGAGAGAGAGAGAGAGAGGATGAAAGAGAGTGAGAATGAGAGAAAGTTGATGTGAAAGAAGAGAAAATGAGAGAGTAATGGGAGAAAGAACGAGAGTGATGAGTGTCGGGGGATGAGGGGGACAGAGAAAGGGGGAATGAGAGAGAGAGAGAGAGAGCGATGAACAAATGGTGATGTGAGAGAGGGGCTGAAGAAGACAGGAATGACAGAGGATAAGAGAAAGAACATGAGTGATGGGTTGAGAGGGACAGAGAGAAAGGGGAGAATGAAAGATAACAGGTGTGAGAGCAAAAGAGAGAAAATTAGAGGGGGTGATAGAAAGGGAATGAGAGAGGAAGGGTATAAGGGAGAGGAAATGTGAGGGGATGAGAGAGAGGGATGGAGAGGGAATGTGAGGGGATGAGAGAGAAGGATGGAGAGAGAGAGGATGAAAGAGAGTGAGAATGAGAGAGAGTGTGGTCTTCCTTACTGTTATCTAGGCACAGTCAAGTTGTGTTTTTTCTGTCAACATAGGAAGTTTGAGCACAACGCTCTGCATGCCCCCGTCTCCAGGCTGTGATGAAGGAAAACTCTGCAACTGTAGGCTTATGAACAATGTTTCTTTGTTCTTTAGACTAATTCTTCCTTTTCTTTTCTCTACCCCTGGGGTTTATTAGGGGGGAGAAAGAATATTGTGTACATTATTTCATTTCGCTTTTCAAGACATTTGTCTTGAAAGTAGAACAATTGGACTTGTAAACAGGCATATATTGAGAGTATAGCTACACAATATGTATCCACATACACATAGGAATGGATACAAATAACAGTAATATACAAATCTTTTAATCAAAGCCTAGACAGGATAAACGCAACGTGTATCATTATGCATGTGTGAATGGATAAAACTGACCACAACGTACAAACCTGTTAAAATTTCAGCATCATGTAAAAGCTTTGATTGAATAAGAACGCACTCGCCATGTACACGTATACATACACACAAATGAAATATAACTCTTTTAAACACTCTGATAATGACTGATTGTATTTTCCCTCGTTCATTTATCTTTAAAGTGTGAGCTTTGGTACGGTATATTAAAATTTTCTGTCTCCATACTTTAGAAATAACAAGTTATGTTTAGGTAAGACGTTTTCCAAAATAGATTTTGTTTATGTATACTCCACAGCAAAGTTTTTTGCATGAATATTATTATATCTCTTCATAATCCTCGAAGACCATTACCTTGCGCAAATTCCTTTAATTTTTCAAGTCCATTTTCATTGCTAAACAAATTTCCTTTTCTTACTCCAAGACTCCGCGGGTCTCCTGATTTGCTCAGACTATTCTTGCACAGCTGACTGCATAGACAAACAAGATTTATTCTGTCCCTTAGCTCATCATCCAGGTTATATTTATTTATAAGATCTTTGTGTGTTTGTGTATGTGTGTTTTTTGTGTGTTTATGTCTGTAGGCATGTGTGTTTATTTCAAGTTGTTGATTTTTAAAAAAAGTTCTAGTTACTGGGATTCATCACTCTGCATGCTTGAGAGTAAAGCAGGAAGGGCAAGCCTCTGTTGTTACCTGGAGCAAAGCTTTCGTGATGTATAGTTTCCCTATTGTTACCTGGAGCAAAACTTTCGTGATGTATAGTTTCCCTATTGTTACCTGGAGCACTTCTTTCATTATGCATATATATATAATTGTTACTTGGAGCACAGCCTTCGTTATGTAAATGTCTTTTATTGTTATCTGGATCACAGCTTTCGTTCCGTATATGTGTTCAGTTGTTGCCTTGAAGACCGCTTTTGTCATGTATATGTTCTCTGTTGTCACCTGGAACAGGGCCTTTGTCATATATGCCCTCTATTATCACCTGAAACAGAGCTTTCGTCATAAATATCCTGTGTTGTCACATGGAACAGAGCTTACGTCATACATGCCCTCTGTTGTCACATGGAACAGCGCTTTTGTTATGTATATGTCCTCTGTTGTCATATGGAACAGAGCTTTTATTATGTATATGTCCTCTGTTGTTACCTGGAACACAAACCATTCTTTATGTATATGTTTTTTTGTTTTGTTATTCTTTTAGTTATCTCCTCTTTTTATCATTACTCCATCCTCTTTTGTCACTATTCTCTCCTCTTTACCATATTTTTTTCTTTTTTTCATGACTCTTTCCTCTTTAATTATCTTCTTTGTTGTATTATCACTCTCCTCTCTTTTGTCAAAACTCTTTCATTCGTTGTGATTACTCCCCACTGTTGTGATATCTACTTCGGTTTTAGCAGGGTTTTTTTCATTTTTATGATATCGAGCTGATCTCTAGATCATTTTCTGCCACTAATCTCCTCTTTGTGATCTCTAGTTCACCTTTTGATCATTTACTATTCAAGATATCTTCTATCATTAATCTTCTCTTCTGATGTCAAGCTCATCTCTAGATGCTTCTCTCTCATTAATCTCCTCTTTTGTAATCTCTAGCTGATCTCTAAATGTTTTTCTGTCATTAATCTCCACTTTTGTGATCTCTAGTTCATCTCTGGATATTTTCTGTCACTAAACTCCTATTGTTATATAGCTTCACTTAAGTGATCTATTGTTCTCTTTAAAGATATTAATGTCCTCTTTCCATGTTTTAATGCCATTACTTTCGTCTCTTTTGTGAACTATTCTTTGATAATCTCAGTTCCCTCTTTCAAGATGTGAAGATGCCCCTTCATAGTAGAGGTAACCTCCTTTATGAGATCACTTACTACTTTAGGTTACATGTCTGATGTCTTATGATCACTTACTACTTTAGGTTACATGTCTGATGTCTTATGATCACTTACTACTTTAGGTTACATGTCTTATGTCTTATGATCACTTACTACTTTAGGTTACATGTCTTATGTTTTATGATCACTTACTACTTTAGGTTACATGTCTTATGTTCGTAATGTCTGACCTTTGTGATTTATAGTCCCCCTATTTCGTGATATTTGTCCTTTGTGAACTGTTGTCTTCTGTATTCGTGATGTCTGTCATTTGTGACCTATCGTCTTTTATTTTCACAATATCTGTCTATTTTGACCTATCGTCTTTTATTTTCACAATATCTGTCTATTTTGACCTATCGTCTTTTATTTTCACAATATCTGTCTATTTTGACCTATCGTCTTTTATTTTCACAATATCTGTCTATTTTGACCTATCGTCTTTTATTTTCACAATATCTGTCTATTTTGACCTATCGTCTTTTATTTTCACAATATCTGTCTATTTTGACCTATCGTCTTCCATTTTCGTGTTCTGTAATTCATTAATTATCATTGAATTCTGGCTTCTGTGAACTTTAGAGTCAAATACACTAGCATGGCTTAGCAAACATAAACCATAGGCTAATATTAATGGTTATAAAAAAAATCTATCGTACTACGTGACCGTTTGCTGCTCTTTATGAGTGTGTATGCATTTGTGTATGTGCACGCATTTGTGTGTGTTTTATATGTGTTAGACTGTTACAAATTCATCTTCAAAAAATAAAAAACCATGTAATGACGCTTTGTGTTTTTCCAGACAAACCCATGAGAGGATTTTTGATGCCTGAAGAGCGCAAGCGCTGTACGGGATAGTTCAACTGCAATCAAGTGTTGTGACAAATCTTTTACAGTGCGTTTCGCTACAAGCAGGGGCAGTAGTGTGGCTGGTTCGTTGGCCTCACTGGAGCATATGTCCTTTACCCTTTGTGGCAAGCAAATAGAAACAAAACAACAAAACATGTAGTATTTTCCGTGAGGATAGTATTGGTTAATGAAAAAAAAGGCAATTTGATGGTCCATAACAGACAACTGAAAAATCGTTAAATTGTCATTTGTGTATTTTGTGCCGGTAATACGTGTGTCGTAAATGACGAGGAACAAGAGGTTGCCCTAAATGCATATTACAAGGATACGTACTGCGATTGGATCGCATTAGATCGGTACCAGAAACCACCCTCATCTGGCACAAATTCAGGACTTCTTCGGTCTCATGATCTGCGATTGAACTGAAGGTTTTCATCCCCAAACAGTCCCATAGACCAGCTTCTACCGTCACTTTATCACTAGTGGTTTTCCTTCTGATGACGTGTCCTTCAAACACGATTTTGTTTACGTCACTGATTTTCTCCTTAAGGAGAACACACATTTACTTACTATTTCACTGTAGGGATATTGTTGACAAGTTTAGATAACATCAGAGAGTCATTTATTTTATTATTTATTTATGGGTACATTTTCCAAACCAAGAACCTTCGTGTGAAATTATTCCGCGTGTTTCGGCTACATTTTAAAGCAAGTCAATCTAGCTACCTGCTGCTACCGGAACCGATTGGTTAAATAACTGAGTCACTACAGTTCATTGTTTCTATAAGCACTTCATAGCTTCTGAATCAGCCATGTTTTTCTTCCGTATATTTCTGAGAGACAAAATATAAAGTGGATCTTTAAAAAGTCAGAGTTATTCAGTATATTCATTTGAATTCTTTACTGGATTTTTGCGGGTTTACTGTATACGTGTTTTGGCTAATTGTGAAGGGAAAGAAAGTTTCGCCCTCACCTAGTGAGCTACGTGAAGGATCTGATATTTGATATGTCACTGAGAGAGGGCGTGTGATCTGCATGGTGGTTGACGCTAGTGCACTGTTGTAGCCCTAGTACTGACTTTGAGTGCACAATTTCACCTTCTAGGGCATCACTTAGTAGAGTGTGTTGTTTTGTAAAACTGGCTGTGCAGGTTAATAATTCCAGGGCATCTCGTCATTGTCTAACGCACGAGGGCTTTATAATTCATTAGGAAGCGGGCAGAATCTATTGTTTCTCAGTGGACCGAAATTTTACACAAACGTTGTAAGCGTTAATTTTTCATCTCCCCCTTTCGACTGACGTGGGTTAGCAGAGAATTCTATAATCAGATAAAGGAAGAACATAAAAGAGACGAAAGGAAACCAGATGTATTATTAATATATTATAGCTATAGCTTTTAAAATCGATTTACCTTTCAGTGCTTTGAATTTTTTCTGTAAAAATAACTTGTTTCCCTATTATTCCTATTCCTATCTCAATTATTCTCTAGGAGTAGGAATTCTTCAGATCATATTTTGGGGGATTTCCGTTTTTCAATTTATTATTGGTAATAAATAAATATAACGTGGGTCACTTTGAGTATATAGAAAATACAAAATATAAAATAAGTAAATTTCTTATATTTTAAATTGTTTTAAGTATAGGAATAATCGATTTGCGATTAGTGCCGTCATCTATTATCGAGGATATTAATTAGATAATATCATTAATCACCATGAGAATCAAAACCACGCTCAGATATGTCCTCGTCCTATTGGCATTCTGCCTGCCAGCCTTAGCCTCCACAAATATGAAAGAACATGACGTCACGACTGACGTCAGTATTCTCAACTCCAGCAATAATGACGTGGATATCTTTGCCACCACCACTCCTGCGTCCAACAAACCTAAGAAGCGTACAAAACGCTGTAAGTGCTCGCGTCGCTTCACGAAGGAGATGACGCAGATGATTGACGAGCGCTTGCTGGAGTTCGAAAACAAGTACCTCCTGCGTGCAAACAAGAATCCGAACCCCAACGAGGCTACCCAGGATCACTACGACAGCTCATCTACTGCGTCGCGGATCCAGAGCATTGACCGTGTGCTCCTCAAACTGAACTCTGATTTCGTGCAGACGAAGGAGACCCTGTCCGTGTTAAACGGCAACCTCGACAGCCTGCGGAGCGAGATGAACCAAACTCGCGGGAATATGCACGCGCTGAACACGTCGTTCCAAATCTTGGACAAGGCCGTGCACAATCTCACGCGCTTAGTGGATAAGGTGGAGCGAATGATCCCAAACAACCTTCTCTTCCCGCCTTTGGGATTTGGAGAAGTGGAGACCACGGAGCCTCATTATCCAAGACGTGAGGACTTACATCTATCTATCTATCTATCTATCTATCTATCTATCTATCTATCTATCTATCTATCTATCTATCTATCTATCTATCTATCTATCTATCTTGTAGATTGTTTACTAACTATCAAATATGACTTGTGATTTTTAAGTAAACAATTAAAATTAAAGAGGTTATACTAAAACATTATGATTAAGCAATACGTATGTTTAGTGTGAGTATATAAATATTTTATCTTTTCACTTTGAAAGCAGCATTACGGCAATTTTATTCACTCTGCTGATACAGTCTGAAATTTGAGTATCACGACCTATTGCCGTAAAATTACAATTAATAGTCGCTCATTACAGACTTATGACAGTTCTCACTTTAGAAGAAAAAACGTTATTCTGTGCAAGTTCGGACGAGTTTTATTTATATTATTAAAAGATGTACAATACTTTCCCACAAATACTATGAATAGACCAAAACTTATATTTCAGAAAGGAATTAACTTGTATCAGTTTACCAATTTATGACTCGAACACTAATCACTGATTCTTGAAATCAAAAGTGAATTCACAACTAGAGAGAGAGAGAGAGAGAGGGGGGGAGGGAGGGGGGGGAGAGAAAAAGGTAGGCGTAGGAGTGCATGGAAGGGTTGTTCTCTCATTCCTCTTATTTTACCCACACCTGAAGTTCATGTTTATTATACGTCGTGTATTGCGGTGGTGAGTGTATGTCTTGAAGACCCGACAGTTTATTTACGATCGCCAGTTTTGGATAGAGCTTATGTAGCCGCTCATTAAAAGCATGCTATGAAATTACTCTCGGATAAATGATCATCATATTGAGAGTAGCGAGGCCTCGCAGTGTCGATGGGTATTTGAGCAAGAAAGTTTCAATCTTTTTCTGGTGCAGGGGAGGGTGCATTATATACCTGTACACGTACAAACATCAGTTTATTTAAATGAAAAATGTAATCGGTTTGCGAAAGTAATATTTCAACAAAACTATATCACCGACAAAATGTTTGATATGAGACATTGGCTTTCTTCAGCGCATCACCACATAAAACATTAGCGTATACTTACGTAACTTAACGTTACTAAAGTAAGTCTACTTGACGTCCACTGAAAACATTAGCGTGTCGCCACATAAAACATTAGCGTACACTTACGTACTTAACGTTTCTAAAATAAGTCTGCTGTACGTCCACTGAAAACATTATCGTGTCACCACATAAAACATTAGCGTACACTTACGTACTTCACGTTTCTAAAATAAGTCTGCTGTACGTCCACTGAAAACATTATCGTGTCACCACATAAAACATTAGCGTATACTTACGTACTTCACGTTTCTAAAATAAGTCTGCTGTACGTCCTCTGAAAACATTAGCGTGTCACCACATAAAACATTAGCGTACACTTACGTACTTAACGTTTCTAAAGTAAGTCTGCTGTACGTCCACTGAAAGTAGCGCTCTAATAGCAAGCATGCTTCCACTAACGATTTTAATAGATACTGAACAACGTAACAAGCGTTATAACAGTTATTGAACAGTATGTTATAAGTAAGCGAACGTTTATCTGGATATAGAAATGTGTTGTTAAGACAAGAACATCTTTAAACTAAAATATCATGTGCCTAAACATACGAATAGAATATTGGGTATAATCGTGTAAGTTTCAAAATGAATCTTTTTAAAGATTTACTCACGCAGCAGCTGAAAATAATTTTTTTAATGTTACTTTTCGGATGGTCAGACCAATTAGTAGACTAATTTTTAATAGCTATAAATTTTACGTCAGGATATCTTCTGACGTATGTAGACCATCCTCGAGTTTTTAGCACACTAAATATTATTTTATGACCTATCATTTATTAGATCTCCTTTGGTTAGATTTCAGGGCAAGCTGGATTAGACCCTACTATCTGTTGTCACTAGCCATTCAGATGTTATTTAACGAAAGATAAAGTTAATTCAATGCAGATTTCATTTTAATGATGGATATGTTGTTCGTATACTAATGTAAGTGTCGTTACGGACACCATAACCTGGAATGTACTCGCATGTAATTGTTATTGCATTATAAATCATCTTGGGATACATATGTTGTAAATTTTAAATTTTGAATAAATAAAATATTATTTACTAAGTATAATAGTTAAGTGTACCGCTACAAGTACAAACACAATTGGGCTTACACGCATCGACATTGAAATAATTGTTATAAAAAGTAATCGTGATATACGAGGATTTTGTTTAGTCTTTCTTTGACGGTAGGATAGGGTTTCAAAACATTTGTAGCAACAGCTTAAGATTAATATAGCAAATATTTCATTATGTCATTTGTTTCCTGTAAGGGAAATAATATTAATCGACAATAATGCTTTTTACTTCATGAATGTGTCCACTGTTAGTTAGCTCTCCATTACAGAAGTGACGTGATGTCTCCAACTTCCGTCCTCATTTTTGTCCTGTCGTGAACCACCTATCTCCAACGCTCGAAACAAATTCATCCTTAAGGAAGGCAGATACTAATGGCTTGTAATCCAAATGATCAAACAAATTCGCCCTTAAGGAAGGCAGATACTAATGGCTCGTAATCCAAATGATCAAACAAAATAAGCAAATGAAATTTCCAACTAAATAAGTACTATTACTATGCTGTGGAATGCTATTTCTTCATCCGTAACTTAAAAAAAAAATTCAAAAGGGCAGCATCAGTGAACAGTTAACTTAGTTTTGAGCTGGTGTGAGTTTACCACTTTTTATATCTCGTAATTTATTTTCTCTCTTAAGTTGTGCTTGCCGCTTATCTTATATATACGTCTGCGCCATAATCCTTCTGCCCGTAGGAGATCCAAGCGATAACAGAGTTCCAGTCCATTAAACGTCTAAGAAAGATTTTGTCAGGTAAGCGGTTTTCCTCGTGAGCTATGGGGCTATTTGCTTATTTATATTTGTTTTAATTAGTTTGTATTTATTAATATCATTTATGCCATAAGTTCATCATTCAAAAATTACCAGCATGAGGTTGCAGAGTACGTGGAAACTTCCGTTGTCTATCATGGACGTTCGTGTATTGCTATGTTTAGAGAAATGACACAAACAAGTTGGGGAGTAGGGTAGGGTTATGGATTGAATGTAGGGAAAGGATGAATAAATGACAAGTTTGGAGTGCATTTATTGAAGTCGAAGACCTTCTTAAAAATAAATTTTGAATAACAAATTCTAGCGAACAGCCACATCCATCACATTCAGTCTGAATCACAAACATTTGTTCTGGATTTTCTTTTGCTACAAGTTAGCAATGTGCATGAGTTTTCTTACAACTAAAATTAACTTTATGACTGTTTTAATGAGTCGCAATGACTAATTGCAGAGATTTCTTACAAGCTATAAATAATTTTATTATGACTGTTTTCATGAGTGGCGATGACTGCATGAGTTCCTTACAAGCTAAAAATAACTTTATTATGACTCTTTTAATGAGTCGTGATGACTCATAAGTGGTGGGGAGATAAGAGAGGTCTATGTATACATTTTAACGCACTTGCAGTTTTTTGTAGGATCAGCTGCTATATTATGTCTTAGGGTAAAACCTATCTTTGAAAATATCTTAGGAAAAAGCCTATCTTAAGTTAAAATCTATCTTATGATAAAAAATGTGTCTTAAGAAAATGACATATTTTATTATTAAAAATTGTAACTTAAATAAAACGCCTATATATATATATATATATACATATTAGGGAAATCATATCTTATGATTTAAAAATATTTTAGGGTAGAGTCTATATTATGCTTAGAAATGTTATACATGTATCTTAGGGAAAAGCCTATCTTATGATGAAAGAGTGTTGTATTGTAGAGAAAAGTCTCGAATGTAATAATAAATATAAATTTATAAAATTATAAGAAAATATGCCAAATCTCACCAATAACATGCAATAAAGCTTGTGAGAAATGTTAGAAATTTAGTGGCTAATTTCTATAAATGTTTTTAAAGACTCCAAAGATTCTACACCAAAGAAGATGGAATAAAAGGCAAACAAGAAAAAATAACGACAGTACCCAATGACAAGAGGGTTGGGAGAGTCGTGCATAATTATAACGCTCGGCAAACTCAAGGGTCCTTTAATTTCCTTTAGAAATATCATAAATATAATTGAGCTTCCTGGCGATGTAATATCATTGGTATGTGTATGAATTGTTCCGGAATAGTTCGCAAGGGTCATTTAATTTCCTTTGGAGAAATATCATAAATATCATCAATATGCTTCAGCTTCCTGGCGATGTAATATCATTGGTATGTGTATGAATGTTTCCGGAACAGTTCTCATGGGTCCTTTAATTTCCTTCGGAGAAGATAATAAAAGTAAGTGTATCTGTTTCCACAACAGTTTTCATGGGTCCTTTAATTTCCTTGTGAGAAAATATCGTGTCACATTGTTGATATTATTCATGGTTATGCAGATCAAATTGTAAGCTGAAAGGAAATGGGTCATCTACTTAGTAGGAAGAGGCGCCTCTGCAGTAGCTGAAATATTACAGATTTCTTTGAAAAATAATTTCCAGCCTTTTGTAGTTTTCTGGTCATATTGCTTGCTGTATGGATTCCACTTATCCCACACATTAATTCTGGATACTCGTGGTGAACGACCTCGGATTTTATAGTTCATGGCGTTAAGGAATTTAGCGCGGGAGACTAAAACAAAGGGCGATAAGGATGAAGTTCATTAAATGAGGCATAATAAAGAAAATATCTTTCAGACTTTAGCTCGCTATTAAATTAAACTGCACAATTCAGAAACACAAAGCTGTTCACGTGACCTGTGGATGTACTTAGTGCACCTGTAAAAGTGAGTTTAAATCAGTACTTTGTAACCATTATTTACCTGAACAAGTACGACATTTTCACTGACACGAGAGTACGCAACCAAACATTTAACTAAAGTACACGCAAATATACATAACTTAAGGAGTACGCAAACAAACATACACAGTACACAACCAGACATACACTGATACAGTGTACGCAACCGAACAGCCCTAGCATAAGGTGTTCTTAACCAGACATACCAACATACATTGTACGTAACCGAACAGACCTAATAGAATATGTTCGTAACCAGACATACATGACATAAGTGTACGCAACCGAACAGACCTAATGTAACGTTTTTGTAACAATACATACATGACATAGAGTATACGCAACATAACTTATGTAACATAAGATGTTTGTAACCAGACATACATGATATATAGTGTACGCAGCCTAACAGACCTAGCATAAGCTGTTTATAAAAAGACATAAGTAGCATAAGTATATGCAACCAAACATACGAACCAAACATACCTAACATAACGTTTCGTAACCAGATATACCTAACATACAGTGTACGCAACCAAACATACCTAATATAAGATGTTCGTAAGCCAGACATATATGATGTACAGTGTACTCAACAAAACAGACCTAACATAAGGTGTTCGTAACCAGAAATACATGACAATGAGTGTTTGCAACCAAACTTACCTAACATAAGGTTTTCGTAACCAGACATACATGAGATACAGTATACGTAACCAAACATCCTAACACAAGGTTTTCATAACAACGTATACATGAGAATCGAGAACAGAATATTCTGGAGAATGTGCTAGACTTGCTGAAGTAATCTATACCAGTTTTAGGTGGATGAGTAGTTTTTATTAACCAATGGTTAAGATTTACAAGAACAAGACCAGCCAAAGGGCTGAGATAAGGTTTACCTGTTGAAAAGAATTTATTTTCTAATCACTTTGAAATTGGTGTGGAAGAAGTCTGGTCATGAAAGGCAGATTAAGATTTTCATCACTTGTAATTAGTTAGGGATGAATAATAATAATAATAATAATAATAATAACAATTTATTAGAGTGGTGTTGTGTCACACAACGTGGGTTGAGGACGAGCTGAACTTTCTTCAAAATTGTTAAACTAATTGTCATTGTGTTAAAAATATTAAATGTGGAAAACAATTGTTGAGAAATGTGTTGAGTTTAGAACTTAAGGAGAAACCCTAAAGGAGAGCTAGAAGAGATATAGTTGACTAGCAAAATAGACATTTAGAAAGAGGCCTTATGTCACTCATTATTTTATAATACTATCTAGAACTTGTCTTGCTTTGTCTAACCTTTCTTCTCTTTTGAAATTGTTTGATTAAACTTTATGTATTACAATGGTTTCCTTTATTGATGTGTGGAGATTATATTGTTTACATTGATTGTGCATTTTACGTAACTAGATTTAAAATGTATCAGTTGCTTATGTGTAGTCAAATAGCTCGCTAGTATGCTAAGTTTATGCAAGGCTGTGGTAGAGTTATTTTGTGATTTAAAAATGGAAGATAGAAAGAGATGGATTCAAGCAGGATGGGCAGAAGCTAGTGACTTGGATCTTTCAGGACATGAAGCTATTGAGCAAGATGTAAGCTATGCAGATAAGAGAGAAGTAAAAGAAAGAAAAGAATAATGTGAAATAAAAGAACTAGAAATAAAAAAGGAACATGAAAGGGAAGAACTAGATATAAAAAAGGAACTTGAAAAGGAAGAGTTAGAAAATAAAAAGAAATACTAATAAAAATATTTGAAAGTTATAAAATATTACAGATAGAAAGAAATGAAAATAATAAGAGATTACAGATTGAAAGAGAGGAAAGTGACAGAAGGTTGAAAATTGAATGTGATCTTAAATGAAAGATAGTGTTTTGTCCAATAAATGTCGAGGATAAAAGAAACAGAGAGCTTGGCTTAAAACAACTGAAGATGCAGGAAGATAGCTTAAAGATAAGTGAGAAGGCAACTAAGGTTCAGGAAGCGAGCCTAAAATTTCATTTTCATTCGTTCACTAGGAAAGAGGAAAATATTGAGGATTATTTGCTAAGCTTTGAACAGTGTGCCATAAAATTAGGCCTGCCAGAAAATTCATGGCTTAACCATTTATTGGCAGGTGTGAAAGGTCAAGACATTATAGTATTTGGACTTCTGGAGGAATAAGCTACATAAGTAGGAGAAAGAATCTGACAGAATGGTTAGAGTCAGCTGGCAGATAAGAAGAAATATATGGGACATATATTAGTCTGACAGCTAGTCATAACTTTGAACCACACAGAGCAGTTAATGAACAAATGACGCCTAAATGACAGAATGATAGGGATAGAGAGAAAACGTTTATAGCACATGCATATCCACTAGGTGAGAGTGACGAGTGGTGTTTTGGAAATTATTAATAACAAAAGTTAAGATTCTCATCACTTTTACTTAGTGATGGATGATTAATAATAAAAATTAATAGACATAACCATTAGCCAGGGTAGTGTTGTGTCACAGTGTATGCAAACAAACAGACCTAACTTAAGATGTTCGTAACCAGATATACTTGACACAGTATACGCAACCAAATTTACAGAGGAACACTATTTTACTTTCACTTGCCTGTTATCATTCTAAGCAAAAGCTTGTATACATCTATACCAGTTAACTGTACACTTAGCTAATACAAAAATCATCTACCAACACAGGCTCATATCAACTAGTCTATCACACAACTTTGCACGGACAAATAAAAGCCCATTAAAAATCATTCTATCACACATTTGTTCTTAGGCAGACACAAGAAGCTCCATTATAAACAAACCTGTCAAACACTTATGCAGAGGTAGACACAAACCCATCATAAGCAACCTACCCATATCTGTACTATAAATATATTGCATTTGATATATTCATTATATCACTTTTCTTTTAATTGGTGTTATTAGCTACTGGATAAACTCATGAACAATTTGATTAGTCGCACAAGGTGAATTATTTACTAAACTAATCAAATGTCATTTACGCACTTGAACTACTCCTAGTAATTAATTAGCCTGAAGTAAGTGTTGGAGACGTTGTTCTTAATGTGGTGATTTAGTGTTGTAGCTGCAGTGTTTGGACTGTTGTTGTTATTCTAATTGCTTATTCTGCTCTAGTTAGTGTAGCATTATTGGCTACTGTAGTCGTAGTAATCGCTTAGAGTTTAGACTGTTGTTGTTATTGTAATGGTCCAGGCTGGTACATCTGCTGTAGAAGTCAAGACTTCTGACGTCATTGTAGCGATTTTGACTGGTGTGGTTGTATTTTTGAAAATTGAATTTATTTTTTTTTACATGTAAATAAAGGAAGAATAGCGGTTTGGTTAGTATAGGAATCAGAATTAAAAAAGCAACATGTCTGACGAAATGAATGAAGGAAGTAATGAGTTGTCTAGTTTGGGAAGTAGTGTTGTTCGCCATATTGTAACAGCAGTGAAGTTAAAAAAATAACATCTGAGGCTGGGAGTGGATGAACATAAGTCATATATAATTAAAAATAAACCAGAAAAGTATAAGGTAAGGAATGAGTACTATATCCCCGCCACCGCCACCAACCTCCCCCCCCAAAAAAAAAAAAAATAGGCCATAGTGTCTGTGATTTACGTTATTATAGCTGAACTATATCAGTCCTGAGTGACTGTAGTCAAGAGATGACGTCATCAATATACGTATACTACGTTCAAAATGCTCTTGGAGTTGGGAGACTGAAGGAAATCCATTTAATGAACTTTTGAATTGAATCCATATCAGGATCCAGATCTAGTCCGAGTTTGATGGGAAAATAAGTGAAGTGCATATAAATGTTTATTCGTGAGCTACTGGACTCAGAGAGGCTAACGCCGCTATTAAGACACAAATAAGGGCCATCTTGGAAACACCTGAAAGCCAAACAAGTAACTTGAGCCAAGCGGAATTTGCAGCGACAGAAAAACGATTTATGTTTTAAGAGTACCAACGAATATATAACTTATGAAGTAATAAAACAGATTAAGAATGATCGCATTTAAAAATTTAGTATTAAACCAAAAGCCAATTATCCAGACAATGGAGAGACAGAACTTTAAAAAAGAAAGAACATTCGGGTAGAAAGTGAGCGATGACAGCTTATTCGTTTGCTATACTTTAGTAATATTCATTGTAGGGATAACTCTGGTCTAATTTGCTAAGAAGTAGATAAATAAATGTGATAAGCCGGCATTGGTTAACGCGAGCCTACATATTTATTTCATAATTATTTAAATTTTTATTTCGATGACCGCGAATTGGGGTAAATAAAACTGTTTCAAATTTAGTGTGGACTATAACATTAAGAATCATCATTCCCGCTGTTTTCTGCAAAAGTGAAGCCAACACATATATATGCACGTATATAACAGGAAGGAAAATGATAGCATTAATTTGTTTTAATGTGAGCTTAGAAACTTCTGTTTAACTTGGAAGGTCTGCAATTAAATTAAATGCTGAGAGACATGTTCAAGATTCTTCTGGCATTATAACAAACAGATGCCCTAGTTGACAGTTTGGGAACATTTTAATTGCTTTCTTTCTGCACAGAACTCCTGAGAGCTCTGATTGACATCTTTTCTTACAATGTTTATGTAGATCTCTTGAATCATAAATGTGAGTTGACGAAGTTCATTATTAATATTTTAATATGTAGAAAATAAATATATGTCACCACTACTAGATTGAGAACACGAATGGTTCTTGATTTGCGATAAGCGCTGAAAAATTTGTATAACATATTCTCAAGCTACACAGTGGGAGAAAGGTGAGCGAGAAAAAATCCCAATGACCAAGGCAGGCAGGGTTCGAACCCAAAGGTTCTGTAAGCAGGTCTATGTTCTTTACCTTGCTGTTGTAACACCGAATTTTAAAATTTCAGCTCATTAGTATTATTGGGGGTGGGGGGAATAAGTATAGGCAAGTCGAGTGTATTAGTACTCTCCCAGACAACAGAAGAAAACATGAAAGAGAGAGGGGAGAGAGAGAGAAGGGGGGTGATGGTATGCTTGGAAAAAATATCCATACATCTGTTTTACCCATCACGATATTTTTTATTTGCTCATTCATGGCCAAGCAAGTCTCATTTTGAAGACGACATCCGACTGCTTGCGTAGGAATGAAAGATTGTACATAAAACACGGAGTAAGTTCAGTTCAAAGTCCATACAAAGTAATAAAACCACTCATTTCACTCTTTAGACTGGGTGTAGCAAGCCATTCGCGAAGCCTTCAGATCATTATATCGCCTTTAATTTTACACGTTTCTGTCGGTAGGCCAGGGTAGATAATTTACTTAACAGACTTTCTTTCTTTCTTTCTTTCTTTCTTTCTTTCTCCCTTTCTTTCTTTCTTTCTTTCTTTCTTTTTTTCGATCTTTCGATTAGCTTAATTAGATATTTATTCATTAATTAAAACAAATGGGAGTCTAAGTCCAAATGATTAATTTAATTTTTGCTTTCCGGATTATTTTTATCTCTAATTGGAAAGTGCTCCTAGCTGTAGGATTAAAAACAAAATCGTAACTTTAAAGTTTAAACTTCTCTTGATTGTAGTCGACCCTGTTTTAAAAAGAATATTGTAACATTTAGAAATGTTCTAGGTTAAGGAATCACTATTTCTCTTAAAAATGTTTGAAGCTTCTTTGAAAGCAATCGGGTAGACTTATTTTACGTGTGCGTGTTTTGATATACTCTCAATCTCACTATAGTTTTATGATTTTTAGCATTATTCACCATAGTATTATTTGAAAACTGTATTAGCACGACTCATAATTATTTAACGCTGACTCATCTACCTTTGATCTTCCTCTCACAGGCCTCACTTTTATTGGAGGCTGTATATGTGCATCAATCATTACGTACACTCTCCGCTTATTCACAATTAAGTACGCTATGTACATTACGTTAAGCCAGTATCCTAAGTGCTGTACGCTAAGCCAGTACCCTAAGTGCTGTCCTTTTAAGCCAGTACCCTAAGTGCTGTACGTTAAGCCAGTACCCTAAGTGCTGTACGTTAAGCCAATACTCTAAGTGTTGTACGTTAAGCCAGTACCCTAACTGCTGGCGTTAACTGAGCAATGATATCAGTTGCAGCATATCTGTTTTATCACGGCTTCATACATACGATCAATACAGTCAGGTGAAGTAAAATGATTGCAGACTTTATTCATACGATCAAGCCAGCATGATGAAGTTAGGTATATGCTAATGTTAGTGCTAATCACGCGACTAAACCAGCATGGTGAAAAGAAGTACTTACATGGTAAAGTATATACTAGTGCTATTTATACGACCAAACCAGCATGGTGAAGATTACTAGTATTAGTCATGAGACCAAACTAGCACGGTGAAGAAGTACGTATTAGTGCTATTTATACGACCAAACCAGCATGGTGAAGAGAAGTACGTACTAGTGCTAGTAACTAGGTAAACCAGCATGGTGAAGAAGTATATACTAGTGCTATTTATACGACCAAACCAGCATGGTGAAGAGAATTATTAGTGCTATTTATACGATCAAACCAGAATGGTGATGAGACGTACTAGTGCTATTCACCAGCATGGAGGTACGTCCTATGACTATTTATACGATCACCAGCATGGTGAAGTAATTGCTAGGGTTATTCGGACGATCAAATCAGCTCCGTGTACGCTACTATTCACACTATCAAGCAAGCATAGTGGTACTAGTGTTATTTACGATCAAGCCAATCAAACCAGCTTAGAGAAGAGAGCTACGTACTAGTGCTATTCACGCGACCAAGCCAGCTTAGTGAAGAGATGTACATGCTAGTGCTACTGAGTCGCGCTCCGGTTATCGTAGCTTTCCGGAGAAACATAAAACAACTGGCGAAGTGACACACGAAAGATAGTTAACACTCAGTCTCAGGCTTGTTATCTTTTCATTGGACCATAATTCACCGCGCAACTTTGCTGAAGGGACAAATAAAGGAATCAGAACAGAATCCGCTTGTGTGTTTACGTCATACTTTACATTTAATTTTTGTTGTTTAAATGTGAGTATTCTACGTCATATTTCGCGTTTCATTTTTTGTTTGTTAAATGTTGCTGTTGTGTATTATAAGTCATATTTCACATTTCATTTTTAGTTAAATTTTGTTGTGTATTCTTCGTCATATTTTAAATTTCATTTTTTTAAAAATGTTGTATATTCTATGTCATATTTCACATTTCATTTTTTTTGCTAAATGTTGTGTACTCTACATAATATTTAACATTTCATTTTTTTTTGCTAAATGTTGTGTACTCTACATAATATTTCACAAATTAATTTTTTGGTTAAATGTTGTTGTATACTCTACATCATATTTCACATTTCATTTATTTGTTTGTTAATGTTGTTCTTGTGTATTGTATATCATATTTCAAATTTGTTGTTAAATATTATTGCTATGTATTCTTTTTCTGATGAAACCTCGCCCACATCACAGGACATATAATTTTGATCCTTAAACTTTCACTACTATCGGGTGCATTTCTTTTTTTTTTTTTTAATTCATCGAGCTCATTTAATTGGTCGTCAGACATAGCCATCAGACTTAGCCATCAGATTTAGCCATCAGACTTAGCCATCAGATTCACCTATCAGACTCGATCATCAGTCAGCCATCAGACATAGCCATCAGAGCCATCCAACAGAATCATCAGACTCAAGCAATCATTCTCAGCCATCAGCTTCCTTTTCCCCATTGATACTGACCGAGTTTGGCCCACTACTGTGTCAAGGTCGGATCTACAAGTTAAATAATATATTTTAATTAGCTTCCATTTGCCATGCACTGTATTTTAGCTGAAAAACATCTGGTCTGCCTCTTTTTGTAAATTGGGTGGTTTGCTAAACGTGTACGAGTTATTTGAATTACTGCTTGAATCATATATCTTACTATTTTAATTTTAATTGAAATGAGACTGTCAAAATTTAATATCCTAGTCTCTGGAGAGACTGTCATTAGTGCATTGGCAAGATATGCATAGGATGTGAAATTGCATGAGTAGAATAACTGTAATATTGACTACGAGTTGTTTTCTTTTGAAAAAGCATATTGTATCTTTTCAGATGATGAATACAAATGTCCTCATCACGTGTGATTTTTTTTTTAGCAAATAAATGTAATTAAGGAAAATGTTTCTAAATGTGGGGTTATTTTTCCACAAAGATAAACATGATTAAAGTACAATATCGTTTACATGGATTTTGTGCGGGTAAATTTGATTACACTGAAATTTAAATGTTCTGTAGAGAGTAATGGAAAATAAAATTTTGGTTGATTAACAAAATTAATAATTGAATTAGCATTTGGGTAGGGGGGTAGCCATCCTTCATGAAAGGCAACTGATCAGAAATTATTATAACTATTTTTTTCTTTTGATTGCCATATTCTTCAGACCCCCATCTCCAACCTCACCCACACTCACACTCTATTTTTCCTTTTTTTTTTATTGAACCTAATGCACATTTGTACTCCAACATCCAGCAAATGACGTCATTTGAGGTCAGGGCATACCAGGCATCACAAGCTAGGCATTCCATAGACTAATGCATAAGGTGCATTTTCGTGCAGTGCTGTCTGCGAACTTGATTGGAATTCAGGAATTGCAAGATGGGGTGTAATGAACAAAAAAAAAAATGTATCCCTTCTCACTGTTCTTGATGATGCATCCCTTATCACCGTTCTCTATGATGTATCCCTTATTGCTGCTCTCTATGGTGTATCCCTTATCGTTGCTCTCTATGATGTATCCCTTCTCACTGTTTTCTGGGATGTATCCTTTCCCACTGTTCGCAATGGTGTATCCCTTCTTACTGTTTTCTCTGATGTATCCCTTCTCACTGCTCTCTATGCTTAAAGCAGCTTCTCTCTGTCGTCGTTTAGGTTAGCTCAGTTATGAACAAATTGTTCCTTATACAAGTTAAACAAGTGAATCCATTTACTGACAAATGCTGCGTGGATGTCACCTATAAACCATGAAAAATAAATGTTAAATATGTATCTTCGTGTGCATTAACAAACAAGTTCAGTCGAGTGTATCCTTTCAAACTTACCATATTTTCGGGTGATACAGACGCTCATTGTAAGGTGTAATTTACAGACGTACCTCATTGTCAGTATGTCTTAAACACGTACTTCATTGTCAGGTGTACTTTACAGATGTACTTCAATGTCATGTATGCCGTACATACTTCATAGTCAGGTGTGCCTTATAGACGTAATTCATTAATATGGTGTACTTTACCGATGTACTTCATTGTCAGGTGTGCCTTACAGACTTACTTCATAGTCAGGTGTGCCTTAGAGACGTAATTTCATTGTCAGGTGTACTTTACCGATATACTTCATTGTCAGGTGTGCCTTACAGACGTACCTCTTTGTCAGTTGTACTTTACAGATATACTTTATTGCCAGATGTGCCTTACAGACGTACCTCATTGTCAGGTGTGCTTTGCCTATGGTATTTCATTGCTAGTTGTGATTTACAGATTTCCTAATTGTCAGGTGTGCCTTAAAGACGTACCTCATTGTCAAGTGTACTTTACAGATTTCTTAATTGCTAGGTGGGACTTACAGACTACTTCATTGTTGGGGTGGCATGTTGTGCACACGAGTATTACTTATTCCTTGTGACTGGATCGTAGGTCTGCTGTTAAGAAATGAACAGTTTGCTTAACACTGAACGCATGAAGATTCTCAATGCTCGTGGTGAGACATCTCTCAATTTCCTTTCATTAGCCCAGCCATAGAGACAACATTTCCAGCACTGAGCGTTTCATTCAGTGGTTAATTTAATGAAGACATTCTTATATCTACAGTCTATTTACTTTGTATAAGGCTCAGTCACTTAGTGTGCGAATGGATTCATGAAACAATCGAGTAATGCAAAGTTCAGTCACCCTAAGACTGAGTTCATTTAATGGACAGTTAATGTAATTAACAATCGAGTAATGCAAAGTTCAGTCATCCTAAGACTGAGTTCATTTAATGGACAGTTAATGTAATTAACAATCGAGTAATGCAAAGTTCAGTCATCCTAAGACTGAGTTCATTTAATGGACAGTTAATGTAATTAACAATCGAGTAATGCAAAGTTCAGTCATCTGAAGACTGAGTTCATTAAATGGACAGTTAATGTAATTAATATACGTAAAGAACGTTGTTATGCATGCATTTTACACATAGATTTAACTTCTAAAACGATGATCAAGAAAACGCAGAATCAGCAAAGTGCCATATCTCTTGCAGAACACGGTAGTCTTTAACCCTCTCAGATTTTCACTTTGGGGAGAAAAAAAATACGCCACTTCGGATGAATTCGTCCCTTTCCGCCACATTCCGCTGTAATGGTGCACGCTTTGAAAAGTTTTCCTTTGCCCTCGCCGTCTGAATATTGCCAAGACTGAACGCTCATGACCCATACAAGATGCGATAACTCTGGGCGACTTTTCAGTCATGCAAAATAACAAGGGCACTGGCAATCCAACCCACCTATCTGTACCGTCACCACCATGTGACTGGTGCCTAGAAGAGTCTTGTTTTTGTTTAGTTCTTTTATATCTTATACTCACAATTTTTAAAATGTTTATGTATAAAGTCCATGCGCTCCGAGAAGACTGAACCTTAAATATGGCTGATAGGAAATGTTTTTTTTTAAAAAAAGGGTTCTATCTCTTATACCTTTATTAACTTCTTTCTTTTTTTTACCCTCTTCCACTCTCGTTCAGACAACGATTCTGCGACATGACACTAGTTTTTATCATCTTGGTTATCAAAGGACAGTAATCAGGCATAGCTGATGTAGATAAATCCGTTCTGTACTCTACCTTGTGTGCACCGTACTTAACGGGCAACACTAAATCTTTGGGGAAGACTCCCAATCGGTTCCAGCGATAGCAGTCTTTTAGTAGAAAACGCCACGCTTGATTAAAACCAGAAAATGGGAGAGCAAAACTAGCGGGCGTGTAACAGCCTTAGGCCTGTAGCTAGCTGGCGTCGGGCTCAAACCTGCTACTATTCCGACCGTGGGATCTTCTCAGCAGACTTGCTTGCTAATCTTTATATATGGTGGGTTGACCTTGTGGGAAAGAATGGACTGGTGAAGTGGGATGGGGATGTCGGGGTGGGGGTGGGGAGGGATGGTTATTTAGTGCTAGTGTCTGATAGAGGAGCAAAACGCTGTTATTAATGTGACTAGTATAATTAATGTCCACGTTAATATCACCGTGCGTTCGCTCACAAGAGCTTACCTGTCGGTTGGAATCAGCATGCAAGCAGTAACTTAGGCGTTCTCGTGCCTCATGTTCTGAAAAAAAGACAACAGTTTATTTCATCAGTATGTACAGCTAATAACAGAATTGCTAAACTTCTTTAATTAGTATATATAGCAAATAACAGAATGGCTAATCTTCTTTGACCAGTATATAAAGCTAATAACAGAATGGCTAATCTTCCTTCAACAGCATATACAGCTAATAACAGAATGGTGTTATTTCATCGTAGTTAGATATTCATCAAAATGGACGCAAAATATTGCAATGTTACAGAAAATCTTCATGGCACTTACAGTCATAATTTTGATGACGGTCATAATTTTTTTTTAAAACAAACACTGACATATTGCAATGTATTTCAAATAACCCTAACCATTGCTTTCATCATTTCGCATAATCATCCATTATTGAAATTTATTTTTGAATGCCTTCACAATGCTGCACAATCATACATTATAGCAATGTTTATTTCCCTGATAAAATATATATATATACTACCACCCATTATTGCCTTTTTGTGCTTCATAGCGTTGTACAGTCATCCATCATTTAAAGAGTTTTATCAGATTGTTTTCATAATTCCTTACTAACAACTCTTTTACACAATGTATTTATATTATGTCTGGGATATAGTTTTATCACCTACATAAATGCTATTTTTGCTAATTAGATATCTGATAAATTAAGAGCATGGTTTAAAATGCTTTTATTGATACAATAAATAAACAACTTGTTTTAAAAGGCATTTTCTGTCTGTCTAATGTGTGTGTGTGTGTGTGTGTGTGTGTGTGTGTGTGTGTGTCTCTCTCTCTCTGTCTCTTTTTTTTTTCTTTTTGTTTGAGG